>KK115889.1:431484-477235 GCA_000611955.2 Stegodyphus mimosarum | reverse complement strand
CAAAAAAAAAAAAAAAAAAAGACTAGCGTTCTCAAAAATCGATGGTAAGCAAAGATTTATCAAATTGTAACAATGCTATATTTGCAGATGTGTCAAATTTAATATACTTAAGTCCGATGAACGAAATGTTATGTGGAAAAAGCCGAGTGAAGAATTGAATCCAAAAGCCCTATTGCTTACTATTTAGCACGAGGGTGGAAATATAATGGTTTGGGTATGTTTTGCTACCCCTTGGATGAGAAACTGACTGTTTATAGCAAATAGTATGAATCAGTATAAATGCATTAATGTTCTTAATGAAAACCTGAAAGCATCTGCAAGAAGGTTTACCAAAGTATATTCAACTTTTATTAGGATAACTCTCCTTAACCTACAGTTCTAAATGTTCGCTTGTTGTTATTGCACAATTATCCTGAAGTTATCAAAACTCCTTTATATTCTCCGGACATAAATCCTATCATACATGTATGGAGTGGATTGGAAAGAAGAATAAAGAAACAAGGTATTTCTTTGAAAGTTTTTTTAAAAGCAATTCTTATGGAGGAATGGAGCAAAATGAAACATGTTGCTTCACTTGAAAAAATTACTTGAATCCATGCTAAAACACTTGGAAGTTATAATTTTAGTTAAAGGATATTCACTGAAATATTGAATGCACCTTCATTTTCACGTTTTTATAAAATACTATCTAGAAGTACTCAACGTTGCCCGGGCTTTGTTAGCATCGCCTAAAAGATTCGGCTTTACGCAGCGTGAAGAGACTTCATTTAGGGGGATGGTGGTAGTTTATTCGAAATCTCAGGTCGACAGTGGTCTTTCTCTTACTTTGGTTCAAGGTAAATTGTGCAAAATTTTACTGATTTCGCATAAAGCTGTATATTTTATTTAGCTAGAAAACAAATATTATTTTTTCGCACTTTTTGTCCGTACGGAGCGTAAACAAACAAACTATCCTGCGTGCCGATTGTTGAGCAAACCATATATAATTGCCGTATGAAAAATAATATCATGTTTGCAAGTTATGGGGTACTTTAAAGCTAATATATCCACGAAGTGAATGCGTCTGCCTTGTTGATTATTATAGCAAATGCAAGCTAGATGGAAAAACTGTAATCGCTTGAAATTAAAGTTTATATCTGAATCTCTGGTATCCTTTGCTAATGTATTGCATACACAGAAGCAGGCACCTAGGCTATAAAAGCCTCATCCTTGGTGGAGCACGTTGAAAATAAGAGCATACCTTTTCATCGTAGCATAAGTAATGGTGCCGATGAAAACGTTCGTAGTGATGGCAATTAACGAAGGTAATATGACATAAAAGTTGTAGAAAATTAGAAGCCTGAAGAAGCAATGTCTGTTATCAATAGCATACAAAGAATGAATACTTCTGCATCTGCAGGATACCACGTGATGATGGTGACGTCCATTACATTTCGGCTATAGATTCTTTACAGTGACTGTTGCAGTGCTCAGCTTTGTCATGTCTATGTTACGTAATAATCTAGTAAACAGTTGCCGAACGCGGACTTTCGGAACACGATTTTGCGTATACGTGTTATCTTAATTGTCTCCATTTAATTTGTCCTACGTGATAATTGTAATTATACGCGGTCAGTGCAAAGTGTCGGCCGTGTTGCGAAACTCCTTTAATGGCTGGTTTCAAAATTCATTCTTTAAAGTAGTCAGACATTGCTTAGAATAGAAGAGCCTGAGCTGTGAAGTTAGTCTGATTCTTGATAATAATACTCCAGGATACGGTGCTGAAGCCCTCGCAACATAACGGCCAAATGTAGAAGTTTTATTCTTTCTACCGAACACCAGTTCCTCCAACCTGTGGGTCAAGGCATCATGAAATCATTCAAAGCCTAAAGTCAGACATGTTTAAATCTCTGCAAATAAATCACTAGATGAAGGAAAGCACTATTCACTAATGGCGTTTTGGAAGCAATTATACACAGTACAATTGCATAGAAAATTAAACTCGCATGGAAATAAATGAACTCATCAAAACTGAATGCTTACTGGCATCAGCTCGGGCCAGAGGCTGTCAACAGTTTTAAAGGATTTCCATGGAATTTAAAATGAAGTCAAGGAAATCATGCAGATTACAAAAGCAATAGGCGGCGAAGAACTCTCAGATATGGAAGAAGGAAAAATTAAAGAGCTATTCGATAATGATAGTCGTTAGATGACAAATGAAAAACTCGATGATCTTATAATATCAGCAGGCACTGAAAGCAGCGATAATGAAAATAAAGCGTCTTGATCTTACAAGAAGATAAACGAATTGTTAAAACAGGTACAGTAACTGTCTTGTTTTGCAATGTAAATTGACACAAACGATGAAAGAAGACACTTTATGAGAGACAGTGAAAACATTTAGCGCTCCTTACCGAAAAACATTTAAAGATTTGCATCAAACGTTATCCCAAGCAAAAATCACCAGGTATTTAGAAAATTAATTATTTCATGTACCTACTTATTAAGTAGTAATAAAATTCCTTTCAAATAACATTTGTTTCATTCTTTTCCTTTTACTTACAATAGCATTTAGATTTATACAAATTATACATATTTTCTTAACCTGAATTATACCTAACCCGTGTTTTCCATAGAAAGTTAACTTTGTGGAACACGATTGTGTCGTACTTGCAATGTATTAATAATGTAAACCCCAGTTTGGCAAGGGTTTACTGTATAATAAGGGATCCATTATTTATAGTGACCTTATGAGGCTTAATTAAAAATTCTGTCGTGCGTTGCAGAGCTTGCTCTGTATCCATTGCTAAATCAATGGACGAAAAGGTGATAAAGTTGCCGGGAGCCGTTTCCTGGATAAGCATGTTATCCGTCGATCGATTATTTGAAGAGTTGAGTTTTGCTTTGTTATCCTTTAGCCTTTTTTCGGAAATGAACTTTCGGGAAATAACCATCCACTTTTTCCAATTTCCTCATGATTTTTGAAATATTCCCGAAAGGCTGATACAACGCGGACTGGTGTGAAGTTTCTACATTGTTCTAAACAATAAACAAAACGACGTCTTTCCAACGATTTTAATAAGAGCTGATAGCGACAACGCAATGCAAACACGAATTTGGTGATAGTACCAAGGAGGTTTTAATAGATGGAGTAGGCTTGACGTCACATAAGTGAAGCCAAGGAAATGTCCATTGTGACGTGAAGATTTTTTATGGCCGCCATACAGCTCACGGGTGAGACTACGAAATATGTTATTAAATAAAATTACAGTGAATTTGAGAGCAAATATCAACGTCTGCAGGCTCAGAAAAGTGTTTTTTATACATTATTTGCATAAAATACCATTGAAACGTCTAATAATATTATAGGTTTACCATGTATACGTACCATGTATGGTTGTACCATGTTACAGTTACCTTATTTTCATGTACTTAGAGAATTTGAAAAAGTTGTTTGCAGTCCTTGCAATTTTTTATATACTAGGTAGAAATTTTTTATTTTTGAATATTAAAATTAGAACTTGGAGACCTATAAACGTTTAATGATGAACAGCTAAAACATTAAACAACGCCGATTAGAATGTAAACAACCAACCAGAAATCCACTTATGGCAGCGACCTTGATGAGTCGTGGTGTCAAATCGTGGCCGTTTCATGGCTCCATTTTCGTTGCACGATACATGCGCGGGAGGCCTACTCCATTTAACCTAACCAAAGAATATTTTGACTCTAACCTCCTTGGACTTTACGCAACATTTCTGCCAAAACTGATCTAACTATGAAGTCTTTTGACTGTGTTTTGTGTACTAGCTTTTTAAAATTACTCTAAATCAGGGTTTCCTGACGGGATCGGTAATGATCCCTAGGGATCACTGAAATTTTAAAACGGATGAATGAAAACAAAAGAGGAACCATCGCGTTAATTAAAACCCGACTTTTGTGCAGTTAGATCTGTAATCTGTTTTCTGAAAACTTGTTTATAATTGTAAAAGTGAAATAATAATTAACGCAAAAAAGAATGAAAAATCAATCTAAAACACCGTTTTTTTAAAATGTTTGTTCCTATTCTTAGTCTAATTGCTATCTTTAAGTTATTTATATGCAATTATTTCTATTATGATTATGTTGTATACTGTATATTTTAGACAAAACTCTAAGGCAGTCGATGAAGAAAACAATTCTTTTAAAATGGATTCGATGCAAGAAAAGCGTTGGGAAGCTCTGCTGTAAAATAGTCGAAATTCTTTTAATATTTGCTGAGAAAGAAATTAGAATACGAGCTAATCCACGCTTTCCAAATCTTCATTCTTCAATGGTCAGCCGTCGAATAATGTTTATGGATCGTCTGGCAGCGAGTTCGCTACTTTTCTTTTCTTTTTTTTTTAATGCCAGAGAAAACCATTTCTATCAAAATATATTGTCGTCTGCCTTTAAAAAAAAATGGTAATACAAACATTTAAACGTATTTCTGTTGTCAAACAAGCGCTAAATAATTACACGCTCGGCTGAGGCAAAGAAAATACAAAATTCAATTTGAATAATAATTATTTGATGAATTGTTGATAGCTACTATAATATCCGTCACAACATAGCTTGCTTTTCGTGCAGTAATTACGTTTGGAAGAAAATGAAGCTGCGCATCTTTCATCGATACACGATTATTGAAGCATCATCATCGAATTTATTGTTTAAAATTTCTGCGCGGCAGTCATGCTTGAAGTTTAATGATCGATTACGCCAGTTTTCGTCAGTTGTCAAATCGACACTTTCGTTTCACAACACGGAAGAACTGGATAGTTAGCCTGCTGAGTTATTCTTAAAACTCATTGCCGCTTCCTGTTTTGCATGAAGCGGAAATTGCGCCCTCTATCGACGGAATCGTAGATATATCTCAACTTGGCTTTCAGAGTGAGAGTGAGTTAACTGCGCTTTCGCTTTGCATTTAAATTAACTTTCTCATTTCATTAACTCGCCACCGTAATGGTGGTAACTCTCCGGAGGGGTTGCTTGGAATTTCACGGATTCGATTCGTGCATTGTTCTGTGCTCTGCAGTAACTTTTAGGCTAATTTGTGATGTCATAGGGGGTGGGTTCATTGCATCCGATGGATCTCAATTAATTTTATTCTCCGTTTATATATTTACTTGCTAGGGGTTTGGTTCATTTGGTAAACTTCTATGATTTTGTTTATGTGAAATCTTTGGAAATAGTTTCTTCACCTGTGTTATTGGTGATTTCAGAGACAATAACAATTTTAGAAGGTTTTGCTGTCTTTCATTGTTGGGCCAGTAATTCCAAATCGTGATCGGTCATTTCGATGTGCATGAAATCAGCGCTTAATGAGGGCATAGTTTTTAAAATAAAATCCATGGAACCCTTAGCAAAGGACAGGCAGAAAATATGTAGATTCAGTAACAAATCTAGGGGACTGCTATGGGGCTGCAGCCTGCCCCAGAGCTAAACCAGAATTCTTAACATTTTAAAATCACTATGCTAGTTTGCTCTTAATCTCCCGTGACAGCATTGCTTTTTGCCGTGACATGCTTGAAAATTTTCCCACTCGTAGTATTGATTATGTGGTCAAGAACATTTTGGCTAGTTATTTCATTGCGTTTTTATTCAGTTATTGGAAATATTCTAGTGTCCTTTGCGATGCTTATTGTCAGGTGAGTAAAGTCTGTAAAATGTTTAATTTACATAAGCAATGAAGCTTAATACTCGATAACTTTGATACTTTGCCATTTCTTAATTTCTAGTGTAGAATATTACTGAAAATAACACTCATTAAGTACGATTTTATGAGAATTTGAGTATGTTATTATTATTAAATTATTTTATGGTTACTTTGTGCTTTCAGTCATTAAATTTTTCATTTTGTGATAATATCAATTTCAACACTCCTGCATTAACGTATTATTATTATTCCAAATAAAAAAAAGAATGAAAGAAAGCTTGTCTGTTGGAATTATTTCAACCCCCCTAAAAACGTTACGTGGTGGAGACAGAAGTATTCGAGAACAGGGGCGGTGGTGATCATATTAGGTCTTTAATGGTAGTAGATAGCTGGGTTTTGGTGGTGGGTAATATTATATCTAGTTCCAGTTTCTGCGTAATCGTAGTTCTAATAATAAGAAGAATGAGGAAAGTTTGTTGTGTCATCAGAACTTAAGTTACAACGACATCGGGCAACTAAAAACAAATTTGCAACAAGCTCAAATTATCTAAAACTTAATGAAAGCCGCCCGAAAATTACGAATTTCTTTCAAGTAGCATATCAAGTGAGAGGTTCTCCATAAAATTTTAGTACACATGGTTCAGAAAGTATCTCTGGCGGCGTACTCCAAAGCAGAAAGCGCAGCATACTGCAAATATTGTGTATTTCTTTGCTATCCATTATGGTGAACGTATATTTACAGTCTGTGGTGAAAAGCAGCCTGCGAACATATATTCACAGGCTGTGAACCTTTCGAGATCACATCAAAGAGATCATTTTAGAGACCACCAAGCAGCCTGTGAACATATATTCACAGGCTACTTGGTGGAAGAAGGATTTAGGAAACGTAAATGCACCTTACACTGTTTCAATAATACACTAACTTAAGACAAATACACGACAACAAACAAAAGTGTATGGATATTTTATTGGATCAAAATAAAATCAAAGAGGCTAAAAAGAATTGAGAACGACTGAAGCCCATAGCCAATAATAAAAACTATAATATTGTGTGGAAAACGAGGTTTGGCATTACGCAGGCATAAGGGTCAGCCGCCAATTGATTTAGATGACTTACCTTTTAAAAATGAAGGAAGTTTTAGGACTGTCTTAAAATTTCCGCTAAATCTGGAGACAAATACCTGGAAGGTCATCTACGATCTGAAAGAAAAATGCACCCTATACAAGTTTCAAGATTAAAAACGACATACTTGAAACCTGTGGTTCTCTGATTCAAAGAAAATTATACAACAAATCGAATATTTTTCAGTCTTGATTGATGAAACCACTGATATGTCAACTATGGAGCAAATTTTTTTCTCCCTTAAGTAGTTCGACCAGGAGCAGAAGAAGATTTGTAATCATTTTTTTGTGTTTCGGTCCACTTACTTGTACAACTGCACAAAATACATTTTTTTGTGTTTCGTTCCTGTTACTTCTACAACTACACAAAGTACACGCTTAGACCCCCCCAAAAAAAATAAATAAATAAAAAATAAGATATAAAGCAAATTTAACACAAATAGGTATGTATACAAGTTTCGACGGAAAATTGCAAAATTTTACATTTTGACTACCAATGAATGAACGGTTCTCGAGTAACGGTATACACGTTACTCGTGGGGAAAACCACGAAGCCTGCCATGCAGCCAGCCTGATCGCCGGGTTTCGAACTACGTACCGAACTACTAGTGTTTAGTGACTTTAACCGTTCGGTCCTATTTTAAAATGAATAGCTTTCTTAGGAATGTTACGGCTTTGTTTCGTCTACATTGGCGATTACCCCACCCCCTTAGATAGATCAAATTTGGATTTAAAGAAGTTTTTGGATACTTGGTTCATTTTACGGATAAAAGTTTAGAAAAAAAAAAGCAAGAAAGGAAAAGTTGGTAAAATATAATTTTAAGACATATATGCGTCACATTTTGATGCACATATGCGTCATTGTGAAAATTTTCAACAACAAACACTTCTATTTCTATAAAACTCTTAAAAGTATCATAGGTCAAGAAAAAATAAGGATTTGGCAATTCTCTGTCGGCGTGACGCTTTCAGTAAGAACTCGAGGTTTGACACCCACAATTTTCACCTCCGGTTATAGAGACAAGGTCAGTCGCGCTGAGTGTGTTTGCGATGAATGAAATTCACGTTCCGTTATGACGTCATGACTGTTTACGTCATATCTTTTGTTAAGGGCTGAGTGTCAAGAAAAACTTGTCGGTTACTGTTCCGGATTAGATTCTAGCATCCCGGTATTATTCTCTGGTCGACGTACTACTGTGGTTCAAAAGTTGGAACAATGAGCAGAACAATTAATTTTATTGCCAGCGCTGTTGATGAAAGAAGATTTTGAGTTTGTGCATCTGATGATGCATCTGATGTGCACACTACATTACTTCCTTGTACGGCATATTAAATTATATGCATTTTGCATTTCATTTAAACTTATTGGATTGAATTAAATCTACTGCGCAGATAGCGCAAAAACCACAACAGAATAAAGGCACTCTTTAAAATCACTATATTTGTTTACCACAGCGACACTCTGACGCTAGATTCACCTAACAGCGTTATATCTCATTCATTTTATAACTCAGAGAGTGCACAAAAATTATGTATATCATCTGAAGAATTATCTAATCGTTGCCACATATTCTATTCAAATACTATGATAAATCTAAAACGATGTATAAGAGAAATTAAACAAACAAACAGAAAAAAAAAGAGTTTTTCACGGACGATTCAGTATTTCTCATTCAATTAATTCAGTTCTCACTTCGCGACAAGGCAAAAATACATAAAAACTCAAAATATCTATATTAAAAATTACGAAGTAAATCTTAAACACTTGTTTCCTCGAATAAATTCCAGAATGGATTAAGCCTGATTTGATTTGCAATAATGAAAGAAGGCGTTATCTTTGTTGTTGCGAAGCTTAGTTTCTCTAGATTGGCAACAAATCCAATATTCTCCTGTTTCAAATGTTAACAAATATGTCCGCCATGAAAAAAATGATTAGGCTTAGCCTCACTTAAACAATTTTATTGTTGATAGTTTTACAAATCTTGCATGCAGATTTACTAAAGGCATAAAAACCTTAACCGGAAGCTAAAAACAACATAATTCAATCATTTTTAAAACAAAACATGCACGATTAACCAGCATATAAGAATAAAAAAACTGAGCTCACTGAGACGAGTAACAGAGTGGATATATATCCATAAATTTATTTACTTTTGGTGAGGCCGATTGCAAACTTAATAGGAGGTGCACATATACATGTTATAGCAGTCCCACACACAAAATTTCAACGTTCTGAGGCTACTCGTTTTTGAGTTATACGAGATGCACACATACATACGTACGTACGCACGCATAGACTCCACTATGAAATCTCTTCAGAATCCATTTTAAATCAGTTTTATAATTTTTTTGGGGGGAAAAGAGTCCTTTATTCTGTTCTTACGTACGAATGTCAAGCAAAAACATCGTTAAATTGCATTCGGTAGCGGTCAAAATAAATATATTATCTGAAATAGGACACCCGAAATTTTTCGCGATTACAATACTTATTTCGTACAATGAAGTAAAAATGCCTTCTTATTTTTTGAATTTTTGAGTTTTCACCAGATTGGTGTTGAAAAAAACATTTCGTTAACCAAAACAGCATAAAGCGTAGCAGCAATTACATTATTTTGCAAATATTGGTGAAATGGCTATCTTACTGTAATTCGGCATATTTTTGGAATCTTACTATTTTCTCAATTATCTATTCAATTTCGCATTCTCGAACTGGAAAACTTTCGATGTATGCTAATTGGCATAAAATGAACTTTTTCATAGCCGTGCGCACAAAATACACTCATGTCCATAAATTAAGGATAATTCGGAGTCACGCCGAAATCGAACTCTAAAATAAACATATCACCCGTAAAAATCACTACACACGTCTTCAAGAATCATATGCAAATTTCAGGAAGTAACCAGATGACACCGATGGTACGTCACAATAACGAGAGTGTAAGAGAGTGATATATAAGGTATACAGGCAAAGAAGTAAAATTGTTCGCAGGCGCTTTATAAACATTTCAGTGCAATAACCGAATAGTTATGACACAAAGGACGCATTTGGACGATTTTCACCTGGTAGAATTATCGGCCGTTTGGAATGTGGGCGTACCCAACTGGAATTATCAGACGAACTTGGAATTGCCCAGAGTCATCTCCAGGCTTTGGCAACAATTCCAAGATGACGGTAGTGTGAGTAGACGTTACAGCACAGGTCGCCCCAGAGTTACAACACCGAATGAGGACCGGTATTTGACAGTTACTGCCAAAAGAAACAGGCGGAGCACAGCCTCAGACCTGTCTCGTCAGCTCTTCAGCCACTGGTACGACAATTTCAAGGCAGACCGTGTACAGACGCTTAGGGTAGATTGGTCTATATGCTCGTAGACCTGTCAGATGCGTTCCACTTACTGCAACTCACTGTCGCCTGCGGTTAGCCTGGAGTAGAGAGCATGCATTGTGGACACCGCAACAGTGGGCTTGTGTGATGTTTTCCGACGAGTCCAGGTTTAGCTTGCAGTCTGATTCTCGCCGGACTTTCATATGGAGAGCTCCAGGTACCCGTTACCACCAAGAAAACATCATTGAACGACACCGTTACGGTGGTGCAGGAGTGCTCGTTTGGTGTGGAATTACTCTGGGTTCCAGAATTGACCTGCATGTTCAAATTGGAACCACGACAAGCCAAATGTATCGGGACGTCATTCTGGAACAACATGTACGTTTGTTTCGGAGCGCCATGGGCGCACAACTTGTGTTTATGGATGACAACGCCCATCATCACCGTGCAAATGCCTTCAGTCGGAGGATATCACCCGTATGGACTGGCCAGCATTCTCACCGGACTTGAATCCAGTAGAGCACGTTTGGGATATGCTTGGCCGACGAGTTGCAGCCCGTCAACCTCCTCCTACATGTCTACCGGAACTTCGGAGAGCATTGCTTTTTGAGTGGTGTAATATCCCCCAAGATCAGATCGATAATTTGATACTCAGCATGCCTAGGCGTTCTACGGACTGTATTGCATCGTCTGGGAGACATACAATTTATTAACAATCATACCAACCATGTAATATTAGTTTTTTGTAAATAGGTTTTTTTTTTTGTAATTTGTTCCAGGTAGAAAAAATCGCTAATTTGTTTTAATAATATCAAACATATAGCACCTTTTTTTGTTCTTTACCTTTTGTTTAATAAATAAGCTTTACGAATAAGTCTAATTTGTTTTGCTTCTAACTCTTCCTTTGCCTGATTTTGTATTATCCTGAATTTATGGACATGAGTGTAAAATGTATAAATTTTGTACACATGTAAATTTAAAGCCATGAAGAAGAAACTTTCCGGTCCTCTAAAACTGATGGAGAAGAAAAAACGCGGAAGAGAATCTAGAGTAGCTCTTGGCAAATGCTGCCACTGTGCGAAACATAAAACCTTTAATTTTCTTAGCGTTAGCTATGCGCTGTCCCAAATAGCTGGTCTTCAGAATTTTGCTATTCCGCAGAGCATAAATAAGATCATTAATTTAGCTTTCAAATTGAATCAGTTTGATATTCATCAACAAATAGAGTGATTCAAAAACAATAAATACACTTTTTAGTTATTACAATTTTTGTTTTATTTTTTGATAATTTGTATGATTGTTAAAAATTAGAATGCACTTAAGTTATAAAATGTCCAATTAAGAATTTTTATGAATATTTATTGCTTTGTTGTAGTTAATAAAAGAAATTTCTGTCATATGTTAGGTAACAGGTACAGAGTCATTTATTTATTTATTTTTCAATTTTTATGCTGTTTTGCATTTTACGCATTTTGATATAATTCTTTAATTTTCTTGAAGTTTTTAATAGTAAATGCCTTTTTGAAGATTTCAGAACTTTTCACTCCTGGCTTCTCTATTTTTTACGTATTTACATATTTGTATATTTTATTCTAATTATTATTATTATTATTATTATTATTATTACGAAATGATAAGCAGAAAAATGCATTATTTTAAGTATTGTTTTATTAATTAACCAGATTTTATATGTTTGAAACGAATACGTTTTTTAAAAATTTCTTATACCTGTGAAAAAAACAGGAAGAAGTACAATCTGAAAATTTCAGGTTATAATCTAACACTTCAGTTTTCACTAAAAATTTAACGAAAATTTAATTTAAAAAAATTATAGAGTAAAAAAAATCGTAATTTTTTTTAATATTTCAATCTTATCTTCGTATTCAAATTCATGCTTAACAAGTGAAATACTAAAAGATAAATACTTAAGTTAAGCCTAACTAATTAAAGAGTGATCACTTAGATATGTAGTATATGCAACATAAAATCATATATTTAAAAGAAATTGTTCAAAACAGCTTTGCAAAATGGTTAAGACACTAGCAGTCATGCTTTATATATTAATGTTGTGTGCAGATCCTAAGAACTCCTAAAAACTCCTAAACTTTGTAGAAGTGTACCTCAAAAGAGAAATTAAGCCTTGCTGTTATTACGCGGAAATCATAGATAAATGTAAAATTCTGTTGCCAAATTAGATTTTGTAATTTTTGAAATTTCTGATAGTATATTTAATATAAACATTTAAATATTACATTTTATTTCTAATAATCGCAGTGTATTATGTTTTTAGTAATTATTATGAACAAAATAATATTTAATAATTGATTAGTATGTAGTATCTTAATTATTACAGTCATTAATTTATAATAATTATAACGCAAAGAAACAGTAGCCCAGAAGGGCTTTTAGTCTCAAAATAGCATTCTGTGACGTTTCACTATATACAGCGGATTACTTTTTTAATTGTTAGCACCAAATATTATCGCCCCGTATAATATTTAAAGAAATTAAATAATGCAGAATCTGCATGAATGTATGCATGTTTCTCGCATTGTGAAAAACCGACGGTAGCTAGAGACATAAAATTTTGAATAACGTAACCCTCCACCCGAGCATGGGCGCCTGGACCCCCCGAATTTTTAATTTCGAATTTGTATATTTCATATTTTGTAAAGCTTTAAGGAATTTTTGATTAATAAACTCAACGAATATAATAAAACAAATTCGAAATTCGGGCTTCCAAGTGCCCATGTTTGGTTTGGAGGACCACGCTATTGAAAATTTGATGGCTCTAGATACCGTTGTCTTTTCACAATTTGAGAAACATGTATGCATTCATGCAGATTTTTTATTATTTAGTTTCTATAAATATAGTACGTGGCGATAATATTTGGTGGCAACAGTTTGAAAAGTGAACTTCAAAGCGAGCAATGGCAAAATGTACGGAAAAAAAATTTTTTATCTCCAGTGCGCGAGACTGTGTATCAGAAATTCTAAGGATATGCTATTTTTAAATATTTTGTGATATTGCTACTGAACCGAATTTTATATAGTTTTAATTTCGAAGAACATGATATTTAATAAATAGAGGCAACTCACAGAACATTAAAAAATCGTCCCTATAGTCGTATTATAAAATCTAAAAAGCTTTCAGATTCTTTGCAATTATTCTCATTTTTTATTGTAATAAATTATAAATTAAAATTTTTTAAATACTTCTGATAACATAATATTTCTTCTTTCGTTAATGTTTACATTACATCACACGAATGATTTCTGAATTTTTATGTTGAATCAACATATGATATATTTGGGGGGGGAGTAAACGGAAATAAGTTGCATTGCTGTGAGCTGAATGTTTCAAATATTTTAAATGAACCCTGCGGAATAAATTTTTAATGGTATTAATTAAATAAATGTTCCGTAAACTTTAATGCGAGTTAGTTATTTAAACAATATTTGTAATAAAGTTATAATGATCTCCACCTGTCACATTTTGCATTGATATTAGATCTTCGAATTTTGTTACAACAAGCATAAATGTAATATCAGAGCTGTTGGAAAGGAAAAAAAAATCACGATGATATTTACATTTTATAACTGCGTTAATTATGAAGTTTTTAGTTTGTACCTAATTTTTCATGTAGATTTAATTCTTCATTTAAAATGTATTAGCATTATGTCGGCATAAATCTAACTCTAGGCTACGCACTTCATCAATAATTTCTCGTACCAATCTAACTCTCTACTGATATACCGAACTGTGTTTATTATATTGAAATTTTGCGTATTCCATTTTAACTGAGGCCGACCTTATTTATATTTAATTTCGTTTTATGCTGAAATGACGGAATTCTCTAATGTTGATTATTTTTCTTTTTTTGCAGGTAAGCAAGTTGATGTTTTCCTGATGTCAGTATGATGAAATTTCGGACGCTACGCTAGAAGCATTAAAATCGAATGATTTCAGCGTGAGCTCACTGTAGAGTAATGTATAACCATTTTTGTAGCAAGTTATCAAGGCACTAATAATAATTCGTGTAAGATTTGAACAGGATGGGAAACGCACATGTTAAAGAAATTTTTCTTTTCCCTTCCGTGTTGTCGTGGGGTAACTGATCATAATTGGTGCTTTGATGCTCAATTTTAAACTGGCTGCCGTTAACCGGAAAGTGCTAAAAATCAAACAAAGCCAAACTTTGTAAATGCATGTAGCGACGAAAAAATTAAATAAAGATTGATTATCATGCAAATCCAAACTTAACTTTTCAAATTTGAGCGCAAAATTCGCTGCGCGCCTAAAATTTTGCAGCCTCCTGATAGTTTCCAATTTCCTCCCCCTCGTTTCAAACAACATTTTTTCCCTTTGCTGTACATTTTCTTTCTCGAATTCGTAGGGAATATACAGGGTGTTTATAAAGTCCCGGACCCATTTTGATGTTTAATAACTCATAAAATAATAAAGATAGATTAAAATTAATAACATAAATGGTTAGATAGACTTAAAACGTTTCATGACCCTTGTCAATGAACTTCCCCTTCATCGCACGGAGAATATCAAGTCCATATTCAATTTGACGCCAGGTACCGGCAAGCATGTCGGCATCCACAGAGGCTATTGCGGTTGTAATTCCGGCTTTTAGGTCATCAATGTTCGACACTCTCCTCCTGTAAACGTTGTCCTTTCCAAATCCCCAAAGGAAAAAGTTCAGCGGCGTTATATCAGGTGATCTCGGTGACCAGGAAATTGGACCTCCTCTCTCAATCCGTCTTCCTGTAAAATGGTCATTCAAAGAATTACGAACGATGGTACCCCCAATGAGGTGGTATACCATCTTGTTGCAAAAAGACATGTGGCTGAAGCTCTTCTAGTTGTGGAAATAGTACGAAGTTTTCCAACATATCTAAGGATACGACTGATGAGACTGTCTTTTCTGTAAAAAAGAAAGGCCCAGTGACTCGATCGTGCATTAGTTCACACCGCACATTAACCTTTGGGGAATCCCTTTGTGCTTCAAGGTATTCACGGGGGTTTTCAGATCCCCATATGCGCACATTATGGCGATTAACAATGCCAGAAACATGAAAGGATGCTTCGTCGGGGAACATTATGCGCTTCAGAAATTCAGTATCATCTTCTATCAAATATTTACAAAAGTAAAGATATTCAAACCTGAAAAGGAAAATATATAAGTTATTCCATCAATAAATGCCATAAGTTTGTTTATATCTTCATGATTTTATGAGCTATTAAACATCAAAATGAGTCCGGGACTTTATAAACACCCTGTATTATTCTTTATTCATGTCACCCCCCGATTTCCTGGTACGCTTAATTGGCAGCGGAGGTTCGCTATTCGCTGGCGAACTATTTTAAAGAACCGATTCGCTTAAATGAGCGAGAGAACAGTGATTTGTGAAGTGGTAATTCTTTTACCACTTCACATTGTTCTACTCTAAAAGAATCACCACTTTACGAACGTCTGGTGACTCTTTTAGAGTTCACCAACCGAGAGAACTTGTTGCAAGTGTACCAGGAAACTTCGATTACACTTTTAGGGAAAAAAGAATGTTTATCTTCCTATGTTTCTAATTTTTATCATTTCCCAACTTTTGAAACTTTATTGAGATTAAGCCTACCAGGGTTTATCTCCACCTTAGGGAAGGGATGGCTTCTTGGAAGAGTTACTAAGGGAAACTGGCTCGTATATATTTTAAACGTGGGGAAACCACCCATACACTTATAACGTTCACCCGGAATGGACCCAGGTGGGACCTACCAGTCTTTAACGCTAGGCCGTTGCGCCTTTTTTTTTTTTTTTTCTAGAAAAGTTTTGTTATTTCTTTGTACAAAGGAGATTTTAAGGAATTTCAGAGTTACCGTCGAAAGAAATCAGTCCAAGGAAGTAGCGATTCGATTGAGTCAATTGTTCGGATCCCACTGTTCGTTTCATTTCTTCGGCTTTTCGCACCATCCTCGCAAACCGTTTTTGATCCACTCCCCTTTTCTGATCTTATTCATTAAGGTCATTGCTTGTCAGCGGCGAATCATAGAAAAGAACCGATTCAGTTCAGTAATCGAAAGTTTCTGATCTGATCCCATAAATCAGGGACTTGACCACTTCTGTTTGGTAAGGGAATGCATCAGAAGGTCCAGAGTTCGAATGCTGGCGACGGCATTGCTGATTTTTCACGTTTGCGGCTTGTAAAAAGGCTAATAGTTTTTCGACAGAAACATAGGTACTATTTTTCATACCGTTAAGTCTTACGTTTCTCTCAGTTGTCTAAAGCTCAGATTATGATTTTTCAATTTTACCTTATTGCAAAAGCACTGCTCATTAAGTATGAAGTAGACTCTTAACAGCTTTCGAGACTGACCGTGTAGAACTAAGAGGAAATATGAGGAACTAAGAGGAAATTTCCTCTTATACTTCGCATAAGAGGAAATATGTAACGAAGACAGGTATAAGAGGCTTATTAAAGATAAATAAATTGTAAACAAAGAAGAAACGAACTGCACAATTTAAAATTAAGCAAACTTTTATATTAGCTTGGTTTGGTTTTATAGCAAAGCTTCATGGATTTGGAGGGAATTTGATAAATGTTCCTCATATTCGAGGAAAACAACACAGAACAAAAAGAAACGAACAAACAAAAAATGGAGGAAGGGGAGGAAAACCTGTGTTTTTTCAAGATTTTTATTTATTGAAGAAGAAAGCAGATTTTTTTTCTCTTTTCTGTGTTACGCATGATCAATTTCTGTTCGTTAACTATTAAAGTTAATGCTCGTCGTATTATTTTAGCTTAATATATATACTAAGTTAAAATAATACGCCGAGTAAAAGACAGAGATACCAGGGCAACAAGAATCAGCGTATTTCCTAAATTTGCAGGACTAGTTTCAAAAGGTTTGAATGTAGAACCTCCTTCTTCATCTGTAGGAGTGAAAATAATGAAGGAGAAGCCCGTGCTCACCCGATGACAACAGACCAGAAAATTCGAGAACAAAGGAAAGAAGCAAAGCTACTTCCTTTCCTTACCGTAGCTTTGCTTCTTTCCTTAACAGAACTTTTTCTGGTCTGGTGTCATCGCACGAACGCAGGCTCCTCCTTCTTCATTTTCACTCTTGCAGCTGAAGACGGAAGGTTCTGTATTCAAGCTTATAAAGTCTTGCAAATTTAGGAAAATTATGCTGATTCTGACTCCCTTGGTATTTCTAATAATATTATATATAGGATATCCCATAAATTACGAAACATTTCAGTAAATGTTATAAAATAAACAATTAGGGGATAAACATGGAATTTGCTCACAAAGACGAATGAGAGAGCAGTTTTCTCGGCTTCCTCCCATACATATTAATTTTAGTTACTATTTTTACCTATAGATATTCATTACTCTGGAGAATTAAAGTGAGAAAAGTTGAAATTATACAGCATTTATTCGTTTGCAATTGCAAGTATAGTAGAATAAAACTAATAATGTAGTATCCAATTCTGAGCATTCAGTCGCACAACTTCCTTTGAAAGATTTCATTTTACACATTTTCGCAACATTAGTACCATAGCTCCATCTGTCAGTGAAATTTTGAACTAAAAATGCACCTTATGCCAATAGAAATCCACCTATATGATAAGTCTTTAGGTACATTCCAATACACAAATTTACTATATAATACTTTAAAATATATCCCATTTGTTTAGACGCCCTGTATATTATTCGCAATTTAGCTTTTTTAGGAGTGTACGACAACAAGAACTTTCGTGGATCTTTTTTTTTATTATTATTATTTATTTTACAGACTGTATATTTCTCAACTGACGTTTGAAACGTCTTTATCGGAGTCTTTCGAGATATCTTGGACCGCTACATTACGCTGCGTTACCATGTATTTATAATCTCTGCGGCAAGACAGATGGTGTAGAATATAACATCTTTAATGCATATTCTATTCATTTTCGGACTTCCAGTTTTCAGACTGTTGCCATTCAGTAAAGCATAAATTTCCTTTAACATTTAACCAACATGTTATTAATTAATAGACGGAGCGTTGTAAAAGCAGTATACGCAGTTCTTAATAATTTCAATCTTTATTTTACTTTTTTAAAATAGCGTAGTTAAATTGATAAAATTTAATAATGTATATATCTCATAGTTTTTACTGTTTTTAATTTGCAGCGTTTTTGCAATTTATAGAAGATGTTTCTAATAAAATATATTACGTTTTTCAGTAGAGAATCATTTGGTTTCTATTCATTTCTATTTGTCTCATCTTTATGTCTATGATATTTATCTAACGGAATTTTTTTTGCTATAAAAACTTCCCCACATCAGGGAATATTTCCCTTTACTCTCTTCCTGTCCCGTGAGATTCGTACAATCAAGAGTTTGTTCAAGATACGTGTATCGGACATTTTTTCGTCGTCGAGATCTGAGGTAGAAAATATACGAATCTCTAGAAGCAGTATAATAACACATTTCATCCTGATAGCACCTTCAAATACACTGCAGCTGACGGCAAACTGGAAAAGTTTAGAAACATGAGGTAATAGTAGCCATACGTTTTACCCCCCTAAAAACTTCTCCCTCTTCCTGTAGTCTCGTTTCTTCCGAGAGGGAAAAAAAAGAAAAGAAATTCCCTGAATAGAAAGCAAAGTTAAATGAAGCGGGTGAATACTTCCTTAAAAGTAAAAGAAAAGTGAAGGTAGACGAGGGTAAAAAAATTTAAAAAAAAAAAAAAAAAAAAAAGTCTTTCGGAAAATAGTTCTTGTGCTGCTTTCGTAGGTGTTCTCTAGAACTATGATAAAAAGTCATTTCTCTTTTGGCAGCAGAAAGGATAATGATGACGCTTAATGGTTTGCATCGGAATCGATGTTGAGTAACTGTGTCCGGTCTTCCATTTTGGATACTTCAGTCGCTTTATAACCATCTCCAAAGAAATTTTTCTGTTTTGGGATTGTTTTTTCTTCTATCTAAAGAAAATGTAATTATGGAGAAAAGTGCCTTTAAGAATTGATGCCATTATCTGATAATCCAATGTAGATATCGAATTTTCTTTCGTCTTATTTTGGTAAAATACAACAGTTTTGACAAAGAGCTTCTGTATTCGTTTAGCCCTTCATACCGTTGCCAAACGTTATGAGAGAAATTTTATAGTGCTGAGAATAAAGCTGCATTCGATTGTTAACGTGAAAATAAATTTAAGTTACAGAAATTATTTTAAAAAATTCTATTTGAGTACTGAAACGCATTCTAAACAGACTGAAACGTTTTACATTCAAATTCCAGCCTAAAATATTTTGAAATTAAAAAATAAGCTTTTAAAAAATATGTGCTCTACATAATCTTCGCATGCATATTCAATTTTAACTTCTAAAACAGTTTTAAACTAATTAAACTAACTTAGTTAAGTTTTTTATTATTTTTAAGAATGAGTCACCGAGAAATTAAAGATGCAGAATATAAAATCTTTGATTTGAAATGTGTGGAGTCATCAGGTTTGTCGAAGTGGGAAACATGAAAAGCGATGACTTCGCCGGGATTTGATTTCCAGACTTCCCCTTTGCTAGCCAGACGTGTTTCCTGTTACACCACGAAAGCACACGGTAAGAAGTTAAAACATACCTTACAAATAAACTGTTCAATATTAAAGCCAAATGTTTAAAAATGTACTATCGTATCATTTCAGCATGATATAGAAGGCGTATGCCATACATAGAGACTAGCGCATTTATTTAATAAACAAAAGACTCAATTATTTAAGGTGTTATTGTAAATCTGTTTCTCTGGATAGCTCGCGGAGGAGACTTGCAAAAATCATTTCCTTCAAGTGACAGTGCTTTCTGCTTCAACAGGACACGAAATCTGTGAATTAAAAACAACAAAATCCTCGAACACGGTGGGTATTTTTTTAGTGCTTAATAATACTTGAAGCTTAATAATAATTTTAAATGCTTAATAATACTTACGGAGACCACTTAATGAAATTAAATATTCACCGTTATAAAATTAAACACAAAAAATGGTTTCTGCTCCTGGATTTTCTTTTTGAACTTGGAATAAATAAGCGAAAATTTCAAAATATGAAGAAGTATGTTAAACCAATGCCACCTAGACTACAGTCTAGGTCATTTAGACTATAGTCTAGGTGGCGTTGGTTAAATGCATCTCAAAAAGTAGATTTCAATTTGTGGAATATATGGACAATTCCCATGTCTATATGTTACTGTCAAATTTTTACCTTTACCATTCATCTATCTTTGATGCAGAATTTAAATGTATGCAAGAAATAGAAATTTTATAATCGAGGAATATATTATATGGCAGTATATTAAAATGAACAGACATCCCAGACTGCGTGAAGAGTTTCGGATTAGCACTGTATTCTGAATTTTAAGAAAATGTCCAGGAATTCTAAAATTCTTGACTGAAATTTTATTAATGCTATTCCATATCGTTACGAAGATGCTTATGTGGATCCAATAATCGAATAATTATGCATTCCAGGTATATATTTTAAAAGATTTCAAGAGATCCACCAAAGATTCATTCATAAAATAATTTTGGAATTTCTATTCAAATCGTAGAATTATTAGGTTATTTTTGAAATAGAAGATATGGACTCGAACCACGGACCTCTCGAATACGCGCTGAGTGTGCTGACTACTACACCACAAAGGCATACTAAGAAGGCGGTAGAAATACTTTATATACTTCCTCTTTTAAAGGGCGACTGGGGATTAGGAAACCCAGTTGCCAAATCCTGCTAGTGGAGAATCAGCGTCGACAACTTTTTTTTACTTCAGGCGCCACTGTAGAGAATTAATACTTTTTTGAAAGCAGGAGATGTGAAAAATGAGCAATGCCCTCGTTGGGACTCGAAATTCAAACCTCTCGAATACGCGCGAATGTGCTGTACACCACGAAGGT
This sequence comes from Stegodyphus mimosarum, assembly GCA_000611955.2. Classification (NCBI taxonomy): domain Eukaryota; kingdom Metazoa; phylum Arthropoda; class Arachnida; order Araneae; family Eresidae; genus Stegodyphus; species Stegodyphus mimosarum. The sequence goes on along the minus strand of KK115889.1, from coordinate 456,206 downwards.
ATGCTAAGAACGCGGGAGAAATAGGTTATAAAATTGCATGTCGTATTTGGAAAAACAGCAATGTAATTTTGTTCGAGAGCGACAGATTAGGAAAAGTAGACAATGAAAATAATCTGCAGCCGATATTAAATAAATAACCTCGTTAATATTATCTCGTAAGATGACATTTTAACGGAAGACCAGCATCGTTTGGAAATGTAGATCTTTAGTAGGTTTCATTGGAATACGTGTGTAATTAAAAATAGTTCATCTAAACCTAGAATGTTAAATGTTATTTAAAGTAATTGTATTATGCCTCAAAGTTAATTTTCTATCCACGATTGTCCTTTTTCGTATTGTCTGCGAAAAAATGTGGCTAATTTTTAGAATGTGTTATGTTTTTCGAAGCCATCAAAGATGAAAAATTATCCATGTCTTTTCTGGCACTAAAATAGAAGTCTTCCACTGTCTAGTCACACGTGCTAAGTACTAACACCACGACAGCACGAACGGAGAAAGCGACAGTTTTCCTTATAGTCTCTCCCACTTAAAGGAAGACTGAAGGGAGACATGACACCTAGTAGACCAACTTCAGTCATTGGCGAGTTATCCTTTTATGCTCCTACCAGTTTTTTAAGCAAGTGAATGTGAATTAACAGTGACTTCTGTCGCATTCGATCGACGGATTTTCAATTTAGTTGGAATGTAGGATAACCATTTACACCGCAACAGCTTGCACGGGGATGTGTGATAATTCTTTATAGCTGCACGTTAGAAATGTTATATACAATTATTTGAATGATATAAATGTTAGTAACAAATACTGATTGTTTTCAAATGATTCATTTTGCTATGTTGGTAAGAAACTCACTTTTAACACTTTTATAATACTAAAAATGAAATACTTTATTCTCTTTTTTTAATAAAGCATTGTTTATTTTCTCGTCTTGAAAACACGTACAGGTTGAAGCAAGGTGGGCATCCATCTGCGCATGTTAGGTGTCATCTGGCCGTAGTAACCGCTAAGCTTCCACACCGGACAGAATTCCGAGGGAGAGCATCCTCCGGGGGGGGGTTAAGGATTTCCCACCTCTCCCCGACTACTACCAACACCACCTAAAACTTAACTCCAGGCCTCGGCACGCAGTTCGTGACGTCACTGCAGTAGAGACACTTTCGTCCTCGCTAACTTTAAGTAACTTAAGGATTCTCAAATATCCATTTGACAGGCTTATAAATAAATTGAACTTAAATTTTCATATTTAATTCTCATCGTTTATAAATCTGGAAAATACCTTGTTTTCATTAGACTGTGAAGAACCGAGATTTTTATTTTTATATTGTTTTTGATAGGAATAAATACAATTTTTAATTCCATTAAAAGTTATCATTACTGATTTTACCACATTTAATTGCTGAGAAACTCTTGTTAAGGGAAGAAACTTCACACTTAATGAATCGGAATTTTATTTATACGCAATAATTAAACAGAAAGACGATTTTTTAAGACATGAAGGCAGGATATAGATACAGATCCTAAAAAGTTAAGATAATTCTTAACTCATTTAAATTAGGAAGTTATTTTATCTGGAATCATGTAGCAACATAAAATCATTAATTGAAGACAACTATAATTAATCGAAGATGTTTATTAGTCAAGGCTCGTAGTAATTATACTTACCAAGATTTATGCCTTGACTAATAAACATCTTTGATAAGTATAAATAATATGTCTTATTTTTGATATATGTTGCCGAATAATAATAATAAATACTCATATTTGAAAAACTAACACTAAGCTTGCAACGATTTAAGTAAGTTTTTCATAATTATGAGACATTAATTGCACAGAGAGAATTATATATTATTTTGCATTCTAAATAGAAAATATCAAACCTCTGATAGAGGTCTGATATAGATCTAAATAGCAAACCTCTGATCTCTACTGGGAAATTTTATAACATGATTTAGTAGTATTATGTGGAACATAAATGTGACAATTCCTAAATTGGGATATTGAACACAACAAATGAGAAAGGCAAATATCATTACATTATTACTGTCGAATAAAACTACTAAAATATAAAGCCCTTAAGATGCACTAGTACATTATACATTACAATTTTAAACAATTAATACAGAAGTACTTCAGATCATATGTACATGCTTATTTTCAATTCAGTCAATTCAAAGAGAAAGGATCGTTCGAATAGAGGAAAGGAAGAGAAGAAGAAAATCATCGAAATTGTCTTTGCAGTCAATTCAGAATTATTCAAAACTGTCTATAAGGTGCGAATGATAAATATTCTTTTTTTTATCATATACTGCATTTCATCAAATAAAAATGTATGGCATGATATTTCATAAAGACTACAATTTACGTTGTTTCTAAAAACAGCATAAGAAAGCAATTCTGTGTAATAAAAAAGCGCAATTAATCCATTCTAAAAGCAGGGGAAAACATGAAAACAGAATTTCATAATATTTAACTTACATATATATATATATATATATTCATGTGTATATATGTATAACAATATACTCGACTTCTTTAATTAAAATTGCTTCGACATACTGCTATACAAAATATAAAATTGAAAATAATACATTTAGGGGGGGGGGAGAAAGAGAATTCTATGATTTTTAACAAATATATATGAATTAACATATATATACATATATATGAATCAAAACACTTGTATGCAAAGATGGTTATAATCGGATTTAATTATCTAAGCTATGATTAAATACAGCATTTTGTAAAATTTCATTTTTAATGTTTGACGTTGTATTAAGCGAATTTTAAGAATATCATAAAAATTTAAATTGCGTATTTTTTCACATTAATACTAGAAACAAAGTTGTCATTAGATACAGTGTTATTATCAAGGTTTTCAGATTTTAATAAATACTCTGGTGATGCGAAAACTGTATCGAGATATTTAAATGCAAGCATTTTGCAACATACAAAATGTATTTAAAACTTCAAATTTTTATTAGTACTACATTTAATCTAATCCTAATTTTAAGTCACACCTTTGTTTAACTTATATTTGGTATATAATGCCATTTACTACACAGATGACTAAGCACATGTAAATATAACGAATAATATAAGAATAACGTATATAAAGAACAAACAATATGAAAATGGAATATTCTAAAAATATCTAAAAAAGAATGTCGACTGTTCTTATGAATGCCTAGTGACCGAGTGACCGTCAAAACTCCTGAAATCACCCACCACATTTCTCAGAAGGGAGAGTCACGCGAAATGTAATCCCTACTAACATTGACCTCACACCTCCTTTTGGAAAACGCGCCTTGGCCCCTCACGTGAATTCTAGGGGGGGGTAGGGCTGCTACTGCCAGCTTCTCGAGAAGTTTTCCCCTCATCGTGTATTTTAAGTGCTCCCTTGCCATACAGACGCTATATACTTACAAAATTACGTACTTTCTCCGGGATTCGACTCGTGATCTTCAGTATAGCAGTCAGCATCACTAATCATTATCCCGTCAGGGCGGCAGCGTTGTGACTATTTTCGAGAAGCTTTATCGATATTATAAATAGTTATCATTTTAAATAATCAAGATTATCATCGATAAGAAGAAGGAACGCTGTCGCTGGCATCTTTTATAGAGTTATCACATCTAGCGAAGCGGGACACTAGTAAATAGTTTTCCGAGATTTGTTACGGATTTCTGCTTCTCTTACCAATGGGAGTCTATTCTAAACAGTCTCACTGGAACCGATGTCCTGACTATGTACGCAGGACATTTTGCGACTGAGGCAAAAACACTTCGCTTACAACTCTGTCCCGCGAAAGATTTCCTCAGATAACTGTTTTGGCTGAGTCAACCAATCAGATCTTCCGAAAGCTAAAAGTGCTGGAAATGTTTCTTTGGACGCTCAGTCATGGACTAGGTCTGACAACGATGTTAGGCAACAGGGCTGAAGGGACAGAAAATTTATATCCATGCCTCCTCCTGCATTCAAGCCTTGGGTACGGCAGTACCGAAACTCACTTAACCACTTTCCCGTCTGGGCGGATTCTAGGATGATGAGAAATATAAAAATATTCATCTATATTAAAATGACCACTGTAAGTAATAATTAATATAATAATTTTATTGAGTTTGCTACTGGACTCGCCCTGCTCTGTTATATAGTATACTTTTGTCAAAATAGTATAAATTTTGCCAGACTCAAGCGATACAGCAGAAGATAACATTTGTAAGAGAAAACATAGATTTTCGAGGAGCTGATCCTAATACTGTAAAGGGTTTTCCTTGGAGACCATTGAAAACAAAACTAATAGACGATTACCTTTCTCGTTAAAAATACACTTTCTCTTCATCGTACAAGAAAAAGAAAAGAGAACGAGGGACTACGATTAAATCCAGTTGTGAAGGTCAAACAAGATGCGGCTGTTAGACTTTATTACACACCTAAAAAGTGTTTTTCGGGGTTACCATGATTCCTTACGGCAAGGAGAAAAAAATATGTGTTTTTAGTTTTATTTTATTATGATGCTACGTGACATGTTTTCTAAACCGTGATTTTCTGCCCCACCTACGCCTAGCAAACCTGTTTTGTTGGTTCTTTCATGTTATGGTTAAATGGACAGCTCATGAATTAATTTCACTAAATCTTAACGTTCCTTTGACATTGCACATATCGTGATAAATTGCAGTCAAAGTTCAGCGCGCTTTTGCATTCATTGCTTGAGTTATGTTTTATCCCATGGTATTTAAAATCGTTTAGTGATTTAGTGACTTGTGGGAATGTGATGTCTTTTCGCTTATCAGGGAGGATATTCCGCTTGGTTAATTAAGTTTTGGTAATTAACTCACGTGAGTTATGAAAGTAGTGGCTATGAAAATTAAAAAGTAACTTCGCAATATCTTAGCTTTACTGCCTGCGATTATGTGCACAGTATCGAATACGCGTGGATTTATTTATTAATTAATTATCGACCAACTTTCATGGGTTATATGCTTAGGTAGGTTTTTAGAAATGTTTTTATAAGGTTATTTGAATATGGCAAAGCACGTAATGGCTAAGGCAGGGATGTCTTCTTGGTGGACTTTCTAAGGGAACCTGGCTATTCACTAACTAATGTAGAGAGTTAGTTGCATTATACCATTTGGTAATCTATTATGATTTTTGCTGACTTTAAAATTTTGACCGCAGAATCTCAGTTTTGATCACGCAATCTCCCAATTATCATCGAATACCCTATAGATGTGTTTTTACCGCCTCTTCGTTTTTAAATAAATTTTCGGAGAAATGTAATGAGTAAACGGGTTAATTCACTGTACGCTTTGAAGCTTACACCTTTAAAGCCTAGGACGTTAAGCCACTAGACTTTGACAATTTGGGAAATTCACGTTCCGGTGTTGAAAGCATTTGCTTAAAATGCATGTAGGAAAGGTAGATTAACCATTTAACAGAATAAGCGCGTACTTAGGGAATCAAGAAGCAGTGGTACTACAAAAAGATACTTAAGAACGAAAGGAATACACACAAATTTCTCATTTCTGGTTTTACCTTGGAATGTACGGTGCAGGAAGACCGACAGAAAAGAAATGGGAAAAGGACAAGTGTTATAGAAAAGAGAACATCTACAATCTTACTCGAGCCCTGCATTTAGGGCTGTCTATTTGAAATATTAAAAACGTATTGCCTGGTCACCGTTTCTAAAAGGATTAGTGTCTATCGTAAACTAGCCGTCACGTTATTGTAAATTGCTGTAATTCTTTGGAAACTTTTACCACATAAAGTGATATTGGAAGAAGGAATAGCCCAGTTAGGAGATTAGAAATCTTGCTATGTGGTTGAGGTATGACAAGGATCTGTTTCTGATCAAAGAAATCCAAATTTCTTTGCCGAAACTGCCTTTACTCAAAATGCAACATCGCGCCAAATGGTCCTGGGATCTTTAGCGCCTTTTGTACTACGCTGTTCCAGATGATATCACAATATCACAACTTAATTTTTTTCCACAGAGAGTTGTCCCTTAACAGCATAATTCAAGTGTTACCAGTTTCATAAAAGTGACATGATTTCCTCTAATTTGCTGCAGCTTTTCCATCAGCGGCCGAGCGGTAAAATCGCTGAACACTGGTAGTTCGGTCCGAGGCTCGAATCCTGGTGAGCGGGGTATCTGCATGGGTGTTTTCGTGGATTTTTTCATGTGTAACGTGAATATCAGCCAGTCTTTTTAGAAAGCCTTCCACGAAAGCATCCCTTCTCTTAGACAGAGAGCCCTCGAGTGTTTTGCTGTAATTAATTAAACACAATCTCTGACTTTTTGAACAGAAAAATATAGATAGCAGAATCCAAAAATTGAGAGTATTTGTGCATAGCTCCTTATCGTAAATAAGCTTAAATTCTGCAGCGCAAACATTTTTCTTTTACAATTCCAGTCTTAAATGACATTTTTACCAGCTGTCGTAAAATGTTTGGAAACTTTGTTTGAAGCCGTGTTTTGCAATCATCCGTAATACTTATTTTTGCTGCGCTGTTACCTGTTTTTCCGACAACAAGTGACGTTTCTGCAGTTGTTTCATAAGCAAGAAAGATAAAAACCGTAGGAGACTGGGTACGTTTGTAGGATGTGGAAATATCTTATCATAATTTCTGGCAATAAACTTTGTGAACCTTAAAGATCCATGTGCAGATCATCTAGAAGATACCCTGCGGGGGAGGGACAGTTCTATATCTCCCGTTCTATTGGACCAATTGATGAAATTTAATTTGCATTTTTCATCTCTCGAAAGTGCGACTTAGGATATGTATTAGATTTATATATAGCATTGTTCTGATATAGGTATTATGACACAAAATCGGACTTTTTCTGAAATGACATGCGAATTTTTTTCCACATTTCGATTCTACGACTCAAATTATGTCGAACTGCCAAGTTTTGTAAAAACCGTGCAAGTAGTTTTTTAAAAATTAGCTCTCAAAATTTTAGGTCCTCAATGTTAATTGAATTTGGTATATATTTATTAATATCTCTTTTTTATTGAACTTATCTGATTCTTTTTTTCATATTTCGAAATTTAGGTTCATTCCAAATAAAATTCGCCAATTTTTTATGATTTATTTTTCAAATTTATATTTTTAAAAATTTTTTATAAATTTTTCGAAAAACATTTTGATTTATAACCCAGAACATTTTTGCCATCATCTTAAAGTAGACGTATTTCTAAGCATACTTGCAAAAAATTTTATTTATTCAAAATTTTATTCAAAATTTTTTATTCAAAATTTCCTAAGATATACGTGAATTTACATGTTGGCGCGTTTTGAAATTTGGCGTATTTATTATAAGCGATAAAAACGAAAATGTGGTTTACGCACACTGTTAAAATTACTTTAAAGTATGAACGATGACTTTTTTTTCCTCTCGTGGACAATGAAAAAAATGAGAAAGGAAAATAGGTTGCTATAAATTAAGAAGTTCGCCAAGTGAAACTGAAAAAAATCCGCCAAGATAAATTTTAAAATTTTTTGTAAATGTCTCACCAAAAACTACAAAATTTAATATCTAGGCATATTTTGAGTCTTAGAACCGTAATATGGAAAATAATTGGTACGTTATTATTTTGTCAAAATACCTATGTTAGATTAATGCTATATATAAAGCTAATATATATCCTAAGTCGCGCTTTCGAGACAATGAAAACGCAATTTGAATTTTGTCAATCGGCCCAGTAGAACGGGAGATACAGAACTGCCTTTTTTTTTTTTTTTTTTCCTCGCAGTGTACCATTGTCTGCCTTGTTCCTCTATGCACATTTAAGCTAGGTGCAGAATGAATAGGCATAAAGGAGAGATGTAAATCAGACGCATAACTTTTTCTGGGATGTTACCTAGAGGAAAAGTTAGATTTCGTATTTTATACATAATTATTATTATTTTCTTAAAATTGAAAATACGAAAACATGGATCTTTGCGTCATTTGAAACATTTTTGTAATCGGAAGTATATATCCTACGACCAAGGATTGTAAATACAAAGCCAGGTAAGGATATTTGTGGGCACGGTGTTTAATGCCCAATTTAGATTTAAAAGATTACGTCAAAGCACACTAGGGTTATTTGTCTAAAGTAAGTGATGTCTTCGTGGAAGACTTTTTAAGAGAAACTAGCTGTGTTTACGTTGCACATGGATAATGCCAGAAACTCTGTAATTACTATTTTGGAGTGAAAATAATTACTTTACATATTAAGAATGTATTTTGAAAAATAACATAGTACATAACCAAAGTAGTAAAGAAATTACAAAAAGGTATAAAAAAACAAAATTCTGAGTCACGTATCTGTCAAGTGAGGTGCGAAAGAAAAGATGTGTTAAAAACGAGATTTAAAAATTCAGTTCCTGTACACAGTCTCACGAATTCTTTACAGAAAGAAACCTTAACCTTAAAAATAAAACTGTGATCCAAAAAAGCTGAGATCTATCTACTTTACACAATTATGCACATAGGTTCCTTACGGCAAAACAAAAAAGCAGCATGTTTAATTAGTTTCTTTTTGTAGCAACATACAGATGCTTGTGGATCGTTTTTTTCTCGTTGCCATTCACTACTTGCTAATATGTTTCCTTAATTATTCACGTACGCACCACTCGTTAAGAGAGAGTGGCGAATTTTTAAAAGCTCCTAATGGTGTAACTCGATCAGCAAATTTTTTTCTTTGATGTTGTGCTTTGTTTCTGATTGTCAGCGGTAAAAGCGAAAATTTGCGTTCGACGAAAAAAGCGAAAAGGTTTAAAAAAATTATTTTTTGGTTATTAGAGACGTTTTGGGTGGAACAAGGTACACGAAGTGTAATTTTACAGCTGTTGCCTGAATACTAAACTGCGATTTGGGGACCTGGTTGCTGTTTTCTTTGAGAACTGAACTGTTTCCTTCGCTGTTTCAACCTGTCTTTAAAAATTTTGTCTTGCATTTTTTATTTTCTTCTTGTTAGGGGCCATTCTTGTGAGAACAAATTTGACGTGAAATGCTAAGAACTGGCAAAATTCAGAACTAATTTTCTGTTATTAACAGCGTTTTCGTAACAAAAAAGTAGATCTCTGTGCCCCTTATATTAATGTATAAATTACAATTTTTGTCACCCCTGAAGTATTGATGTCTTCTCTGTTCTCATATAATTATAAATTAAACAATTTTCTTAATTTATAATATATTATGAATTATAAAATAATCTGCGTTAAACTCCAATTTCTAGTCTTACCCCAACTCTTCAAATATTCATGAGTAATCTCTCATTTTTCAAAGCACCCAATTTAAATTATATACATTGTGACGGGCACCGTGTTATATCTTTTTTTAAATAATCACTCTACATAATCGGGTCGAAATAAGAATTAATTACAAAATTTAGCGAAACACAACACGATAAATAACTAAAAACAAGAACTTCAATATTATGCAAAATTCGTCCTTAGCACATGAAAACATATCGTAACATTCCCCAATCACTCACGGAGTAAATTCTAAGTCGCAATTCAGCTAACTGTGTTTTAACAGTTAACTCTCGCAGATGATTAACAATTAACTACTTTTAGCTGTCGGAGTCGCTTTTATATAGTGAAGCACGGTCTTCTGGAAACTTCCAGGAAAATTGGTCGAAAATGTGCTTTCCCGAATCTTGCAAAAGTCGCTAAATTGATGAAAAGTCATCAAATATGGACAAAAATCGTCGCTATGGACCATCAGGAGCGTATTTGATAATATTGCGCTTTCTGCTTTGAGCTATTTAAATGCTGTTGGATTCAATATTGAAAGATATCCAATTCTATATTAGAAATAAACACTTATATACAAAACATGTGGCCACAAATTCGATTAAACGTCAAATAAACTTTAACATTATCATCCTAAAAGCAACCAATAGGTAAATAACTAAGTAAAACAATTCACAACACCTCAAGAATATAGAAGGACAAAAACCATAATAAAAAAGTTTAAATTATATAGAAATATTGGCACAGGTTTATATATATAGGTGGTTGTCAAAATAATAAAAACACATGTGACTAAAAGTGACATTTAAGAATGCACTTCATAAGCATTAAAATATAACCATAGCTACCAGTTTTTTTCTTAATATTAAAAGTATGTTTCAAAATAGTATGAGGTAGCTTTTGTGAAGTTGTATACGTCTTGTCTTCTTGTCAAACAAGTAAAATCAATTGAGTAAAATCTTGTTCAAGTAATCATCTTCAAGTAATCAATCAAGTAATCAATCATCTTGTTCAAGTAAAATGTCAAACCTCAGAAAGTTTCAAGAGGCCAAATTGTAGAAGCGCGACTAACTGAAGTAACTGTAACCGAAACAGAAGTTTCCAGAGGTAAGGCAGTGTTGTATTCTACACGGATTCATGGATTCGGAGTGTTTGACGACACCACTTAATGAAGAATGAAAACATAATTTATTTATCTAGGATTACGCAGGAGAGTTCCAAAAACGCGTTTACAGTCTTCGAAAAACTACGACAAGCACGCTGAAACAATCAGCAACACAACCTTCAGGCCATCAGGCTATAACGGTAAAGACAGCTTCACGGTAAAGCACTAGGGTACAGCTCCCGACTCGATTCGGTCGTTTTCGGGTCTCAACATAATCACGAGGCTCTCTACGCTATAACTCACGACGCACATGATAGCCTCAACGATGCACCAACTCGACACTAGAATCACCATCAACTACTCCTCCACGTACAGGTAGAGTTTATATAGCTTTTGGCCTGCCTTCGAGAACATTCTGGGCCAAACCGGTAAAAATTCGTTCTAGAATGTTCTCCATCCGTCTACGGTATATCGCCAATTTTGTCACCAAACGGGCGATTTCTCGCCAAATGTGGCAACCCTAATCCCACTTTGTGGGAAGTTATCTTATCGCAGCTGGGCATTTCGTAACAGTATCTAAAGTCATGACAAGCTCGGCAAAGTAAAATATTGGACAAAAAATGAGTGAAAGAGACCTACAGGTATTGTAACAGATTCTGATATCTAAAAAGAAAACAACTGCAGCTAAAGTGAGTGCAGAGCTGAATCATCATTTAGATTCTCCAGTGTCAATAATTACAGTTAGGAGGCACCTTCATAAAAAGAACATTTACGGGAGATTAGCCATTCCCAAGCCACTTGTTACATATGTTAATGCCAGATGTCGTCTACAGTGCTGCCACAACCACAAAACCTGGTCGACTGATAAGTGGAAGATAGTTATATGAGCATGATATATATATATAATAAAATATGTAATAAAATATGATCGAAAAATGTCTTAAACCCATGTAGTTATTTTTTCTTGTCTCTGTTCTGGAAAGGAGAACTCTGCTTAATTAAGTCCTATAATCTGGTACTTTTCGACAAAGCATACAAGAGTGTCTATTTAACCCTTTCACGTCAATTTTTTTATTTATAAAAATTTTACTTTTTTGAATTAAAAAATAAAATGATAACATATGTATGCAAGAATATTTATTTTTAGTCCAAAAGGGCTTTGTCTCTGAAGGACAGTTTTCGTTTTGCGATTTTACGTCGAATCACTCTGTCCGTTTCACTTTTTAAATTTTTGCCACCAAATATTATCGTTCTGTATTATATTTGAAGAAATTAAATAATAAAGAATCTGCATAAATGTGTGTATGTTTCTCGTACTGTGATAAAACAACACAGCCTTCAGCACGGTACTTAGAGCCATCCAGTTTTGAAAGACGTAATCCTCCTGTGAATATGGGCATCTGGAAGCCCAAATTTAAAATTTGCAATTTTTTTATTATCGATTTCATATTTTGTAAAACTTTAAAGACATTTTTATTAACAAACTCACGGATTTCAAAGCGAGAAAGGGCAACGTTGTACAGAAAAAACATTTTTATCTGACGCGGTGAGACTGTGGATCGGAAATTCTAAAGATATGCTCAATTTAAAATTATTTTGCGATATTGCACTTGAACTGGATTTTGTAGTTTAAGTGCGTAGAACGTCATATTTAATAAATAATAGCAATACAGAAATGTTAAAGAAACGTCCCTTTGGACACAATTTAAAATCTGAAACCTTTCAGATTTTCTTTATTTCGGGGAGGGGGGATTTTGCATTTTTAAAAAATTCGCATAAATGTCATCATAAATGTCCCTTTAGGTTCTCTTAGCATCAACTTCTAGTTCGATATTTTCTTGATCACTACTTGAGCTTTCCAGATTCTCCTGAAGAAAGTTACTTTCATCCATATCGCAATATTAACTCATATCTGTTGTGGAAGTAGCATATTTCGAGCCACTATCTTGAAACAGATCCGCATCGTCTTCATATCCATCCCCAAAAGGATCAGCAAGCTGTTGTCGTTCTCTATCGTCGAACTTCCTCTTTCTGGAAAACGATTATGAACATATTGTTGCGTTATACGGGTTCGTGGATTTGAGAGTATCCGATGAAAACACGAACCAGAACAATAAAAAGCACAATTTATTGACAAGAATCACTATTTACAGCACAGTTCCAAAATTACCTTTACAAGCATCGAAAATCTGCAATAAGTACGCTGAAACAATCAGCAACACAGCTTCAGGCTGTAACTGTAAAGGTAGCTTCACGGCAACACTAAACTTATAATAAAACACCGTGAACAATCACCAATCCACTGTCAAGCTATACTGTAAAGATAGCTTCACGGCAAAGCACTATCTCGATTGCTTTCTGTTCACAGAACTCTCGCGTAGCTTAACACTCGCAGTGAGCAGCTATTCTCACAACCTCACACTTAATCACACTCTTCACAACTCTTCGCAACTAACTTCACAATCTCGCGACAACTAAACGCAAGGGTTTATATAGCTTTTCTTTAAGTTCCACACGTTTCGAGAAATATCTCGACAGGAAGTTATTCTAGAAGCTTCCCGATTGGACCATGGGATATCGCCAATTTGGTCGCCAAATGGGCGATAAAGTCGCCAATCTGGCAACCCTGCCATACACTATTTTATGGCAACCCTAGTGCTATGCGGAAAGCTTACATACAGGCGCAACCGCCGAATTTTTCGTAACAATATGCATATTTTTGACCACACAAGCAACTAAAACCTACTGAGACGCATTTATCCCCAATGAGAATTCGAGAGAAACGTGCATGTCCCATGTTGAAATTTTCAGCCAAAAAGGAAATAAAAATATATTAGCAACACCATAAAAAGTAATTCGCACTTTTAGCCACCAATTTGCAGTAAAAGGAAAAAATCGCAGGTATATTAGGATACGTTCACTTTGTCGCTGCATGTAGACTGACTGAGAAGAACATGGCGAAATTGGCGAGAAACCTTTAGTCAAAGTCCAGTACTTGAGTGGAACACAGACTCGCTGTGTTTGTAATAGGCCTGCTTCCTTCTTGAATTTTTTAATTTTGCTACGGGACATATATAACTCATTAGACGCGAAAGGGGTTGGAAGTGAGGACGTCTCTATCTAAGTTCCTTAGATAGTTCATGAAGAACTGTCTAAGGAAAATGCGCGTACTTATGGTACACATGGGAAAATCTACGAAAACATCCATGTAGCTAGCGCGTTAGCCAGTATTTCAATCCCCATCTTATTACCGGCGGTCAGCGGTTCCAACAATTCGAGCAGTGATGAATCTGCTTTTATGGCAAAAGCAACCATACCAGTGACCGAATGATTAAGGTCCCGGAATACTAGTAGCTCGACCGAGGTTCGAACCCAGGGAGCTGGTTGCATGGGTGTTTTTCGTAATTTCGAACGAAACGAAAGGTAAGAAATTAGAATTTTCCAAAACATCTTGCCGCAAGCGAAAAACGAAACTGCAGTTTATTACATCATTCAAATTCTCATCTTCAATCACAATTTTTTTGAAAAATTCAGAGTTGATTCTTCCAAAATATCAAAATGTTATTGCTGTTCGTTGAGCTTTGGAATTTATGTCTGCAAATGTTCAATGGAGGAAAAAAAGAACTAAGCAAATTATATTTTAAGTGAAAACAGATCGCTGTGTGCATGAGCATAACAAAGGTGTTGCTTTCCCTCTGCGATCTGTTTTTCCTTAAAAAATCAGAGAACTCAATACATTCGGCATCGGACACATCGACGAAGAATGAGTACCTGCAATTCATAAAAGAAAATTGAAAACCAAGGAGAAAAATTATCAAATTGATGTTCATTCTTTTCGCTTATTTGCAAGGGCGCTATTCCTGGCGCGACGTAAACTGGCTACCACATTTGGCGCTCTGACGAATATTTGGCGACTGGCGTTTTGTCAACAAAGAAGCACCGAAAATTCTATCTGTAAGCGAACGATATTTTAGAAAAAGCTAATTGAGATTTTATAGTAATAAAAACTGTCAGTTATCGTTTGCCAGATTTACTGGAATTCAATTAAAAATTAATCTTAAAACTTTTTAGACTCATTGTATATTTAAAGAATAATCAAAGACGCATGGTCTATAAACTGAAATTATCGCTTAGCAAACTACAAAGAAAAATTGCGGAGTGGTCAGACGTAAGGAAACTTACAGAAGCATTAGTATAACCTTCACTTTATCGTTACTGATATTTAATCGGATATTGAATTCCACGGTAGAACGTATCTCGTATTTCTTTCCAAATCATATTTCGGTGGGAGAGGGAGGGGGAAAGAAAGAAAAACTAGTAATATCTCTTCCCATTGTGCTATCCCGTAGCCTTATTCTGACCTTTACTAAATAGCGAAGGAGAAATAGAACTCGCAACTCGATTCCGCCTACCACCAAATCTTTTCTTATATTTTTTTCTTTGTTCCATTCGATGTCCTCCCTCCCAATACGAAAACCTCAGTGTATTTTTATCCTAATGTTTTTTAAACATTTCTTGATATACTTTGCTGGGGGAAGAAGAAATAGCCAATTACTGCCTTACATTCGCCCGCAAATTGCTTTTAACGGAAGAACGGTTCCGTTGGGGCAGAACTCTACATTAGGACATTCCCTATCCATACCAATTGTAATGACTTTTCTGCAAGATTTTAAAACTTCCGTATATAAATATTTTTGTTACGGATTTTCCTTTTTTTTTCTATTCAGTTCATGTTAAGCCTTCCGTGGACTTTTTTTCACAGGCTGGACGGTGAATTAACAAAGTTGATTTCGTTTCTCGGGTCATTTGTTACTTCATTCAAAAAGTGTCGGATGTTTCTTCGAGTTACTTTTTGTAGGCGATATGTATGAGGTCAGCCAATCTATGTTTCGAAGATTTCGAGGAATGTTTTAGACGCGACGTGTATTTTTCGATTTCGATCTCCTATTAATAACTTTTCCATTAGAAATATTCGTACTCTCGAGGTCCACGCGAACCAGCGAATTACCAGATGTCAAAGCTGTTGCTATTTCCCAGGGATAAAATATTTATTACTGAAATTTATTAATGAAAAGTCAGCGTGTCTTTATGAATGTGTCTCCCATTGCGGGAAAACGACAACACCTAGAGACAAAAAATTTTGGACACACAGTCCTTCACTCGAATATTAGCATCTCGGAGTCCAAGTTTTGAATTTCGACTTAAGTTATTTCGTATTTTAGGAGAATATAATGACATTTTGAGTAACAAAACCGATTTAAAAGTGTGTTGTTACTCGACAAAGCCTAAAATATTTGTGTTTCAAATTTAATCACAAAAATTGGCGATAGAAATATGTTGCCACTCCGCAAAGTGTAAAATATTTTCACTTCAAATTTAATAAAAGCTGATGAATTACGAATTAAATCATGCTTAATCCATTCTGGAATTTATTCGAGGAAACAAATGTTTAAGATTTACTTCGTAATTTTTAATATAGATATTTTGAGTTTATGCCTTTTTGCCTTGTCGCGAAGTGAGACCTGAATTAATTGAATGAGAAATACTGAATCATCTGTGAAAAATTTTTTTGTTTTGTTTTGTTTAATTTCTTTTATGCATCGTTCTAGATTTATTATGGTATTTGAATAGAACATGTGGCAACGATTAGATAATTTTTCAGATGATATACATAATTTTTGTGCATACTGAGTTATAAAATGAATGAGATGTAACGCTGTTAAGTGAACCTAGCTCCAGAGTGTCGCTAAGATAAACAAATGTTATGAATTTTAAACAGTGCATTTATTCTATTGTGGTTTATGAGCTATCGACGAAGTAGATTTAATTCAATCCAATAAGTTTAAATGAAATGCAAGAAAAAATGCGTGTGATTTAATATTCCGTACAAGGAAGTCATATGGTGTACACGTCAGATTTTTTAAAAACTGATTAACTGAAGATAAAGGTTAGTGGCGGCCTAACAGTAAAACATTTTTAATCAAGAATTTTCGTAGCCTAAATTAAATCAGGTATTTTTTAAGCGTTTTGCTAAAAACAAATGAAAGCTAATTTTATTGTTTATTTAACATTTTCAAAAAAAAAAGTGTTTTATATTCCGGAAATAAAAATATTTAATTTTTTAACCATGTTAAAATAAAATGCAATAAGCAGAAGATAATTTTTTTTTTGGTTGCTTAAATTGCTGTAAGTAATATTCCGTCTGTAGAACACAATAATCCTGATTTTGCAAGTTTCAGGTGGGTTGTATTTTCAATTTATGTGGAATGTTAGAAGTTCTATTGCATAAAAAGTTTTTGTTTCACAAAAGCGAAGTTTGCCGCATGACGTAAAATATTATCTTATCTTTCCATCTTTCTAAATGATAGTTTGTTGCCTCTTAATCCTTAGTTATTCCTAGAAGAAGGACGAGTTTCAAATCCATGTATATTAGTTGTCGAAAATTTCACATACGAAAAAAAAATTTAATTTCGATTTTGATTTTTTTGAACAAAAATACTTGAATTTAATTCCTGCTTTTGCGAAAATTCTTATGGACTTAATGTAACAAATACCAACAACGAAGCAGAATTGACAATAAAAATACCAAAAATGTATTACTTTGTTTTTCTGTATAATCATATTACTTGCGCCATTGAAAAAGTAATGCCCGTGACTAATCTAGATGACCTTTAAGAGCACTGGAGGTCATTCCCTTTTGACCTACAGTTATCTTCCATTAAATCAAACATCCGTGAAACGTCTTTGATTCGAAACAGACTGATGTGTTAACGTAATAATGTATCATCTGTTTTAAGGAAAAACATACTTAATTATTCAGAGGTCTACACAGATTTTTATTCTAAATTTTAAAATACATGCCGCTTGCAATTTAATATAAATTTTAAGCATAGAACTAGCAAAATATTAAATTCTTCAGTAAAAGTGTTAACAGATGTAAAAGTTTCAATCGTAGTGCTGCTATGGGTACTATGAGCACTTTACGATGGTCCCACTAGATAAAAGCCGATATTTTAGAAAATTAATTACTATTCTTCAGTGAATTGCTACAAATAAGGGTTCTAGAACACTACAAATAGTCAAGAACCCATAATTCTATTTAGACATTTCTGTCCTATTTCTGCCTTTTATAGCCCGTTGATAGGATTCACTGGATTATGGGAAAGCATTGTACGGCTCTGTAGCGGAAGGGGAACATGTTTTCGTGGAGGAACTTCTAGAGCAGGGATTGTCAACCAGAGGGGAATTTCATAGTTTAAGGGGGACATGGTCAATCTGACTCCACTTGTTTCTTGTTGTGCCTTTAAAAAATTATATAAATCTGAGGAAATGCATATATATTTTTCAATTTTTGTAAAAAGGGGAGGAATGATCTTCTAGCAATGGGAAAGAGGTGCATGGGGCGAAAAAGATTGAGAACCACTGTTCTAGAGGAAATTGGCTCGTATTCACGTTACACATGGAAAAAAAACAGGAAAACGCCCATATAGCCAGTCCGTTCCACCGACGTTTGAATCATTTCGAATTACCAGTATTTAGCGGTCCCATGATTTCCTTTGCCAAGTGGCCTTGTGAATTTTCGCACCCTCTTCGATAAAATTAGTGTCCTGATTTATTTCCATCTCAGAACTGAAAGTCTATTATAACAAGGCTTAAATAAGGTATTGATTCAGATATTGTTCTGTATATGCTTGAGTTTGTAATGGAAAAAATAGTCACTTACGGATCATCAATATGAGCGTCGCACATGAAAAAGCGAAAAAGAATACTACGAACCAACGTTCCTTTCCATTCAAAATGATACAGAATATCATCAAACGCTATTCTACCTGTTCATTTAACTGGGGATGGCAATGTTAGGAGGGCAGTTGCTCCACAACTGTAAGAAAACTGATTAATCCATTTAAGTCAGTAAACTGCAAATATCTAGGGCCACAACACCTTCGTGATCCACCTAGGAAGTACAACATCAAGACTTGTACAAGAAATATCAGCATGTTAAACACTCACATACCACCTGCATATGCAAGATGCTTCTGAACTCGGTACCGAGATAAATAATGCCATTTTAGCTGTAAGACAGTCCTTTAATATTTCAGAAGTAGGAAAGACGTCTTCGCCCTTAAAATAATGTCTTTCAGCCAGAGCTGATAATCATTACAAGACAGAGCAAACTACGTATTAGCTTTCCTCTATCTCTCCCAATATTTCCCAACTTATTCAATTTGCGTTTTTGGAATCCAAGTTATAGCAGGCCTTAAAGATTTATCACCAATATCATAGCAAGCTTGCAATAACCAAGAACTAAAAGCATACCCTAATTGGATACTAGACCATGCGGGCAAAAGGGAAATCAACAAACCAATTCTCTCTCTAGAGAGGTTGTGCAAAATAAAAGAGTGTTCACATCCAATGTCACAGGGCCAAAATGTATAATTAGTTCTGTCTTAAAGGAATCCTGGCAACTTAATTGTGAGGATCAAGAGCATTTCAGTAGACCTTTATAGCATGAAATCTTCGATACAAAGTAATATTTTGTGTATTTTAATTCTACATGTGAGAACTGTATATGAATGTCTAAAGGTAACGAATTTATGTAGATGTGATGACTATACATGATGATAAACGGTCACAGCAGTATTCAGGGCTGAAGTGCACTGAATACTGCAATGACATTCAATCCTTCAGTAGCTGCTTGTAAATTGTTTATAGCTATACTCTGTGCCATGAAGTCTTCGTTCCCAGAATAATGCTTGGTTTGTTATGGATGAACTTATGAGGACTTTACTTGATGATCAATGGTGCAAAAGTTGATACCAGCTCTGTACCGTTGGTCATGCTGTATATTCCTTAATCTACATCATCTCTGTACCACTGGTCATCATATTAAGTCCTCATATCTACAGGTATAATACTCGAAGCATTATTCTGAGAGCGAAGAATTCCTAGTACAAAGTATAGCTATAAATAAGTCATTTAACTGCATCTACAGCACTGAAGAATTCGGTGATATTAAGTTCCAGCTACCATCAAAATTAATCGGTTCTGAAAAATTTGCCAAAGTGGAACTCGCGGTGATAAATTTCCTTGCTTGTAATTTTGCAGTTTAAGTGAGCGGAAGACTTAAAAATGATTAAAAAACTATCAACTGACTTTTCATATCACAGCTTGATCCTTCGTGTAGCTTTCAAAATGGCTTTGATTGATTGCCATAATTCGAGCCTGTCGCAAACCTTCATTTTTATTTAAAAAAAGCACAGTATCTGAGTGAAACAAAGTATTTCTGTCCTCTTAAAAGTTTTTTTCTCCAAGGAAAAGCTTTACAAGAGTGTTTGTTTCTTTAAATTAAAAAAAGGAATAATTAAAGAATGAACTTAACCCCTTCTAAATAATAACGGACTTAAATGTTTACGAAACATTTTACCACTTCTTGTAAAATAAAAAGAACAAAATTTACAAGGGGGAAAAAATATATTTTCCTTAAGCATCGTCTCGATAGCAACATATCTTATATAAGTACATTTTTCAGTAATCTTAAGTGATTTTTATTCTTGATGTATTTTTCTAGAACTTTCCTCTCTCAGAAGCAGCTGCTAACTTAGAAATAGAAAAATTCGGTTTTAAGAAGTTCTGCGTGGTTTAATATTTCCATTTTTTTTTTCTTTTTTCCGAGCAAGAAAGTAAGAAACAGAATTTGTATGGAATTTCTTTTTTTTAAGTTGGCAACAGCGATTGGTTCCTGTACAGTTATAAAAAGTGTTTTTAGTGACTTTGAAAATTTCTTTTCCTTTTTAATCAAGAGTTGTCGCAATTTAACGAGTGAAAATTGATGAAGCGGGGCTGTTATTTTTACTCCATCGTATACTTATTTTCTTCATATTCAAAACGGTCGTAAAAAAATTTAAATGACTTTTAAAAAAAGGTACTTCAAGTTTTTGTTTTGTTTGTTTTTATTTTTATTCATTAGCTAAACTTTTAGCTTTCTATCACGTTTTCTGCAGGTAGGTAACTTTATTTTCAGTTGCATTTTTAATTTTTAACTATGTTTTAAAGAAGAAAAATTTTCTAAAAGCTTTCAGGAGTACTGTTTCATTGTGATAAAGTGTGTATTTTTAATTTCTTTTGTGTGTGTGTGCAGTCCTTTTTTTTTTAATTTTTAAAAAACCTGATCTCTATCAACCATTAAAAGAGCACGTTCTGATCAACTGCATATTGTTCTTATTTGTAAACTGCTGTGAAGTTTTTAGTTTTTATGGAAAAGCACATAACTTGATAGAAAAGTAAAAAGACGTAATAAAATACACTTAGTTTAAAATTAAAATAAAATTTTCGTTTTATAAAAAATGACATAAGGTTACTACAGATTCAAATTTTGAAATGTTATACAATAAACGCGAATACATTTAACAGGAGAAGAAAAACAGAGTTTCCGATTAACAGATTATCGTTTCTCTCATGCTGTCGTTTCGTTAACTATGGCAGTGATTGCATACATGACTTTTGTAAGGTTTTTATTTTAAACTAACCAGTTATTATGATTTGGATATTAATTTAGTTCTTCTTTACATATTTCTCACAGGAATGCAAATTAGTTGCTTGTGTATTTAAGTTATGGTTTTAGGATCTTGAGAGATTGTTTCTGGTCTGCCGTTATGTGGTTAGATTCTGCTAGCTCTAGTTATATATAACTGTATCGACTTTGCCTTCTCTTGCCACCGACATTTTTAAACTTACCACCAGCCAGCGGCCGATTATTGGGCCCACCAGCTGCCGAGCGGTAAAGTCATCGAACACTGGTAGTTCGGTCCGAGATTCGAATCCCGCGAACGGACTGGTTGCATGTGCGCTTTCGTGGTTTTCCCCATGTGTAACGTATATACGAGCCAGTTTCCAGTAGAAATTTCCTCCACGAAGGCATATATCCCTCTCCTTAGGCAGATAATCCTCAAGGCTGTAATTTAATAAGCCAAACCGAAAAAATACGTCAAATTGTTGAACCAGCTTGTAGCTTAGTATTTAACTGTGTAGTTTTGACTACGGATCAACGCTTAATTTGAATTGATTGTTTTTATTTTAATTTGCATTTCTATAAGTTGTGGTTATTTGTATCAGGTTGACTGAAAAGTTATTACGCATTTTTTCTATGTTCTTGAAAGTTCATTTTTCCCCATGAGCACAGACACAGAGGTGCCCGTTTATCTTGGGCAAGAGAACACATCTGCTGGACAAGTCAACAATGGGCGTCTGCTCTCTTCACAGACGAGTCCAGGTTCACAATGGAGAGTAATTCAGATCTTCAGCTCATCTGGAGGAAATAAAGCGCCGGATACAACCAATACCACATTGTGGAACGGCACAGTAACAGAGGTGGTGGAATAATGGTTTGAGCTGGGATCTCTTTTTGTGGTCACACTGACCTGCATGTATTCCGTAGAGGAACTTGGACCGGTGTAAGATATCGAGACGAGATCCTTGATGAATATGTCCGCCCATATGCCGGTGCTATTGGTTCTGGATTTCTTCAGATGGACGACAACGCGCGACCGTACCGAGCTCGGGTTGCTGAAAAATATGTTTAGGGTCACGGTATGGAGCCAATGGAATGGCCAGCTCCAACCCCAGAACTGAATCCGATAGAACATCTTTGGGACTACTTTGGGAGACAGGTTGCTGATTTAAGTCGTCCTTCAAGGTCGTTAGATGAACTTGAACAAGGATTGCTCTGTGTCTGGTTGTTTCTGCTCGTTTCACTGACCGGCAACTTAATTGACAGCACGGAACTTCGCTGCAACCAATGTATTGCAGCTAGGGGTGGATACATTCCTTATTAGAACCCATTTTTTGTAATGTTACCACTCCATTTTTCCTCAAAAAATTGTGATATACTGTTTCTCCAAGACTGGATTTATGTGACAAAAGTGCATTTTTTTGTTGTAATTCATGTTTATATTGAACTGTAGAAACATTCTATATCGCATTCGTTAAAGAACTGTTTAGTGAACGAACGTATCCTACAAATTTCTTGTTTCTATGTTGCTTAGTTCTCAAATTAGGCACAAAAAACTTGCTGTTCGTTAACTTTTGGAGGGCAGTGTATTTTGTCTCTTCTGCTTTATTTATATTTTAATGAATATTTTTACGGTTTGATTTTTTGGTTCTCTTATTCGTGAGTTTTGCAAGGGTATCATGCACCATTTTAGACTTTTGGATAAATTTAACTTGCTCCGATTTTATTATGATTCATGATGTTAACTTGGCATCTATGTTGCATTTTTTAGTATTCGTTTTTTAATCCTTTTTTCATTTTCTAATCTTGCTGTCTATAACTTCATATTTTTCTTTTGCATTGTACTTGTTGTATATATATATATACACACATATATTTTCTGTCTTTCATTTTTGTTTCTTGCATTCAGGTCATTTGAATTCTGTTTTAATTTTTTTGTCATTCGTGCACAATAAAGGTGAAAGAAAATAGGTTACCATAAATTAAGAATTTCGCCAAATGAATTATTGTTGGCGCAAACTGAAAAAAAATATATAAATTTTTACCAATAAGTTTATATATAAATCAAATCGATATCCTAAGTCGCGCTTTCGAGACATGAAAAACGCAAGTTAAATTTCGCCAATCGGCCGAGCGTAGTACAGAAGATACAGAACAGTCCCTTTTTGTGTGCAGAGTGTACTAATACGCTTAAAAGACGAGGCAGGTATCTGAATTTTCGGAATATATGGGCTACTGTATTTCACTACTGTCTTTAAAAATTATTTTACATACCTTTATTTACAAATTAGAAATTTTCAAAAAAGTGTATTTTATCCGAATTAGCTCAGTTTTAAATACGTTTTTAGCGTACAACTGCATTTTACTGTATATGAAGTTACAGTTATCTTCACGCAGTTATGAGATGCGCTTTAGGCATCATAATTTACAGGATTTGAATAAATACTGTATAAAGTAGTAATACTGCCAAGCACTGAATTATAATTACTTAGGAATCAGTTTCTAAGTTTTCAGTGTTCATTTACAAATAATAAATTAGACAAACTTTCTTCTTTTATTTTCTGAGAAAGAGGGATACCAACTCATTGTTTCGCTTGTAGATGGAAATGAAGTACGTATACATTAAAATCACCTACATCAAATTCATTAAGTAAATGCAACAACATTTTTGTTCGCCTACATTAAAAGAGATTTACTTGATAATAAATATTACGATTCATTTGTAAGCCAAAGTATTTGAACTCGTTCCAACTAAGATGCCTTTGCACTTAGTTGGAACAGAACTGTGGTCAGAAATTAACGATTCTAGAGAGAAAGAACATATACCAAATTGAAATTACACATATTCAGTTGACAGCCACAAAAGGAAGAAAAGTGGGGAGGGCGCCATGTACATACTTAGGAAGAGGAAGCGTCCTGAATTCTACCAGACAGTCCCGGATTGGTGCACTAATTTATTTCAAAATATTTCCCGAACTGCCTAGATTCTGTAATACTCTCGGATTTTGCGAATAATAGAAGTGAGTTTTATAGCAGCGGTCAAGATGGAGATTTTTTTTTATTCGATTTAAATGGAAATTATAGCTTTAGAATTAAATATTTGTGCATCCCAGGAATATTTTTTTTATTGAACTACAAGAAGAATGAATGAATGGTTTGTTGAAAGTATTCAGGATTCTATTCGGAATCATATTGTGTTTCTTAAAAGATTTTTCATTTCAGCTATAGAACATTTTAAACGGGCCTGGAAAGGTGCGAAAGAAGTTTAATTTTTACTCTCTTATACTTCATCGAAAATTTCCATATTTCATCCATTTTTCATTCATTTGAGTATCACATTAATATCCATTTTGACCGCTATCGAATGCAATTTAACGTTGTTTTTGCCTGACATCTGTAGGTAAGGACAGAATAAAGACTCTTTTTCTCCACATGAATTAAAACACTGATTTAAAATGGATTCAGAAGAGATTTTTTCGTGGCGTCTCTGCGTACGTACGTATGTATGTATCTCATAACTCAAAAACGAATTGCCTCAGAATGTTGAAATTTTGTATATAGGACTGCTGTAATATGTAGGTGTGCACCCCCCTTTTTGGTGGCAATCGACCACACGTTTTCTTATATTTTTTATGTATATATTATTTATATAAAACTTTTTATCTCCAGCGCGCAGAACTGTGTATCGGAAATTCTAAAGATAGACTCATTTTAAAATTATTTTGCGATATTGCTGTTGAACTGCATTTTATGGTTTAAGTGTGAAGAACATGATATTTAATAAGCAAAGGTAACACACAAAATGTTAAAAAAAAAGGCCCCTTTGGGCATAATTTAAAATCTGAAACCTTTCAGATTCTTTTTCTTTC
>KK115889.1:378142-418037 GCA_000611955.2 Stegodyphus mimosarum | reverse complement strand
AAGAATCGACCAAGAGGTTGGATTCGAAGAATCGACTCAATCAAATGCTAATTCCCTGAACTGTTTCCTTTGAATAATACCAGAGGAGGGAGCTCCCAGACCTGGCGAGCGAAAAGCAAGCCTTACAGAGTTAAACACTCCAACCTCCAGAGGCATCCGAGAGGGCGCCACTCCTCTCGGCCCACATGTGAGACATCGTCTGTCCCCAAATGTTGACCCAGGGGCGCCCCCCCCCCGACAACATTGATTGTAACCATGTAACGTCCCGACATCCAAGGTCCGGACAAGACAGTACCAGTACGATCCTTGCCAAGCCTAAACCTACCACCGAATAAACGATGGCTCTAGTCCTGTGAAGACTGATTATTTACCCCAGAGGTCGAAGCTGTCTAGACTTAGGTCTAACCATTTGTCTGGATAGAACGCCGGGTCTCCTTCTATGTTCCAACTCAGTCGAAACCCAGGGATAGGTGTCCAGCATCATTAGCCCAGGCGACGATGATGGTTACCGGCGGCTGCTACTAGAAAGCCGATGCTGGACTGGGACAGGAGACGCTATAAAGTAGCACTGCCCCTCAGTTGCACCCACTCTCAGAAAGTCCAGATCAAACCCCGGGTCTCCTCCCATAAAATGGTCGGTTACGGAGATCCAACCCTTTCTAACTTCAAACGAGTAACAATTGCCCCCGCCTTCTGTAGTTTCGAGATTCCTTAAAAACCTCCTTTCTACATAGAGCTAATAATAAAATTCTTGAATACAAATTTTTCAAAAAGTTGAGGAATAATAAAAATTAAACTCACCTACAATGCGAATTGAACTTTACTGGCATGCTTCCAAGAGCTCTACTCTTTTCTCGCGAATCAGGTGTTCTCTGGCTTAGTAAAGTTATTCAGTGTGTGAAAGAATAGCATATTGCTATTCTTGGCACACTTTCTAGAGCTGTCCGTAAACTGTAAAAGGGCTACAATTTACTTTTCCTCGACTGGAGTAAATTCATTCAGTAAAATGAATCGGTCCTTTGAATCAGTTCCGGAGTGGATTGTCCAACTCTTCTTTCCAGTGAGGTTTCTTAAATGTCCATTGATCTAGGAGCTGTGTGCGAAATCTTTTAGAGGAGCTATCGGCGATGACTTCCTTTTAATAATTCCTTTTAAAGCACATCCTCATCAAACGGCGTAGATTTCTGAATGTTTGAAAAGTATGAATATCCAGAGAATGGATTAACTTTCCATTCTTCAGACGTAAACTAGATCGAAATGGTTTGAGATTCTTTAGCTGGGTGGATAACAGAAATTTTCAACCTTCTCCTTGGGCATTCTAAGAGCTAGCACGTACGTTTAAGGAGCAGTGGTATTTCGTTCCCCAAAATCTTTTCAAAATTAGTGTAAATAATAATATTTTAGACTTGACAGTCTAGCATTTCTATCAGGGAAAACTATTTTTATTTGTTTATTTATTAAATATACAGTTATTTAGTATTTCTTTTCCTATTCGTTCATACTTTCAACAATTTAGTCGACTTCTAAATAGAGTATTGTTTATTTTTTCCTGTCATGCGTTATATGCAAAAGGGATTCGTGCAAATGTCAAGCTTTTATCAAGTAAGCTACAGGATTTATACTCGTTTCATGACATTTATCTTTTAATTTTTCACTGCAGTGCATATTCTTCCAAAAACTAATCCTTACATTTTTAGGCATATGCATAAACTACTTGAAATTCTGTAGACGACTTAATTACTTTAGTCATTTTTCTGGATATAAAGGACAGCTGGGGAAGGAAAAAATCATGCATTACTAACGGTTTGACTTAGGTCAGCTTGAATACGAGTAGCATTATGAGCACATGTGTTATTTATCGGTATTCTTGCCGCAGAATTCAACGCAACTGCAAGAGCAGGTAGTTTGGAAGGTTGCATGAATTATTAATAATAAAAAATTGTTTAACGTAACGTTTTGTAGGTCAATTATTTTAAAATATGTACTTCAAGGTCTTAACGACCCTCCTCTCGTTTACGGTCGGGTATTATCATTGCCCCGCAGATAGAAGTAGAAATTTAGAAATTTACAGCATTCGATCAACATCGGAAGTGTTACCATGGTTACGAAGCAAGTCAGAAGGGGGAAAACGACCTTGAAGTGCTTGCTCTAAATTAACAAATTGTAGGATGCGATTATTTCCAATACTGTGTTGAAAATATCTTGAAATTCAAAATTATGAAAATAAGAATTGCAAAAGATCGGTTCGAATCTTTCGAATTGGCTCGCTGCTTCTTTGTTTTGTGGTTTTTCCATTTGTGATGTGAGTAAAAAATATCTTTCCTGAAGTCCTTTAGAAAATCTTAACCATAACCTTATTTGTATCTGAGGTGAATAGCCCTAGCGTGTTTTACCATAATCGCTTAAACAGTTTACGTCTGCTCTTTCAAAGACATAGTTGTGTAAATAAGTTCGTCTTGCATCTGTAAGAACATAACAAAGAAAACGTAGTTATGGATAAACTATAGATAATAATCACAATAATTTTTCTTTAAAAGAAACTTATATTCTAGTAAGAACACGTAACAATATTAACATTACAGTATTTAATGAGATAGCTTCGTTTCTACTTCACTGTAACTTGAATTTCGCCCGTTTCTATTGTTGTATGTGCTATTCCTTAGGCCTCAAACCATTCATATATAATTAAAGAAGGTGAATGTGCAGTTGATTCAGGCGAAATCGTAAGCTGAATGTTAGCTGGTGTTTGCTTCGTTGTGACGGGTCGGTTCTTGTGTTAGGCTGAATAAAGTTTAACAGTTAGAAAGAAAATGTTCGGCGTGAGCTTCGCAGGCAGGTTGCAAGTGTTTGTCTTTCTTAGTAAGGTGAAAACAATCACTACACCAACGAATCCATTTTAAAATGTAGGAGAGTTCGTTCTTTGAACATGTTGAAGGAAATAAAAATTACGCGAATATTTTTTAAATGTCCAGAACCTGGGCGTTAAATAAGCTAGGTTTTAATTTTATTTTAAATTTCTGTTTAAATGTTTTGAATTTTCTACTTTAAGAAGTAATTCTAATATTTGGCCAAATTCTTTTTCTGGATTAATTTGAAAGAGGAAATGAATTATAAACTCAAAATGTGATCTGTAAGCACCTCTTTTCCTTATTCTTGTTGCCACAAATTTAAAAAAAGAACGAAAG
Organism: Stegodyphus mimosarum; assembly: GCA_000611955.2. Lineage (NCBI taxonomy): Eukaryota > Metazoa > Arthropoda > Arachnida > Araneae > Eresidae > Stegodyphus > Stegodyphus mimosarum. Next base: position 414,852 of record KK115889.1, on the reverse strand, counting down.
GAGAAAGAGAACGCTCTCACTTCATTTTCAAGCAGTTCTTTGTCTTCATTTGCATTCAGAAGCAACACTCTTAAGAATAAATATAATTATAAAATATCTTCTCTGCTGATAAAAATGGTTTTAAATTAACGATTTATTCTACTGTTAATGAGGTAAAGCATCGAAGCGCGAAATTTAGTTTCAAGTGTTATTTAATGAAAATTATTCGGGTAATTTTATGCTGGATAATATTTATTTTCTCCAATGACAGTTCAATCTCTTTGTTGCGTTTGGTAATAATTTTACCAGTTATTGAACGGGAAAGACCGTTATCTGTTTATTTCCGCAGTCTCTGCTTTTTCCAGTTGGAAAAGTGAAATTGTATGACCTAGTATTTAATTCTATAAAATTTCGTTTTCTTTGCAATCACTTGCATTTTATTTTAATCGATTATACTTTAAACTATTGATTTATTGAAGAATTATTGAAGATGCTATAGCAACAAGAATCAACGTAATTTCAATAAATTTGCAAAACTAGGTTCGAAAGTTTGAATATATTATCTCATTCTGCAGCTGCAGAAGTAAAAATGACGAATGAAAAGCCTGCACTTACGCGATATTAATAGACCAGAAAATTTGAGAAAGTCCTATTAAGGAACAAAGCAAAACTATTGGCGCCATTTATTCATAAAAAATAAAATAATTATAAAATTATTTCTTTAAAAGTTGAAGGTAAAGACGGTGTCATTAACATTTATAAAAAATGTAAGGAAAATATTAACTTCTGTTAGCAACTCTTTCTTCTGGAAAACAATTACATTTATAATAGTATTTAATTTTTTATATATTTATATATTTTTATTTTTTATTTATTTATTTTTTATATTTTGCATATGGCATAATACTGCTTTAATAACTGTCAGGAATGTCCAGGACTACCACGATTGATAGATTATGGTCTGTTATATTTTATTAATTTTTAGTGCCCGTTTGTGAGAATATCGCATTTTTCTACACTTGCTTTTATGGTGTAAGTGGTTAGCACCTTATAACATGTCAGCACCTGTTTATAATTAACAGTTTTAATTCTCTAGAGGAAAGGACTTTTACTTCTCCAAGCCCCGGGAATTCTTCTCAGATTCAAATCAAACGACCGAAAAAGAAGGTTTCCAAGCGTGGGGATACTTCGAAAGCCTCTCGTTTCTTTTGAGGCATCAAGACAGGAAGAGAGTAGGAAAAATAACGTGACCTTGATCTGGATATGCAAGAGCGCATCCCTGTCCGCTGAGGCTTGCCGCCCAGACCGTTTAGTGGTTAGTGACTTTGACTGACGGGCTCGAGTGACTCTTACCGATGGGCTCGGGTTCGAATTCCGGTGAAAGCGGGCATGTTTATAAGTGATTAGTATCTGTGCGACAAGGAAGCATTCAAAATACACGGAAAAGTCTTTTCAAGTGGTTGGTGGTAGAGAAAGTGGGCTGGAAACCCTTGGACCGTCCGTCAGAGAGTTCTCTCTCAAAATCGGATCGGTAGTGCACAGTTATTGCGATGCAACCTATTGTAAACTTCTGGTGTTTGTCCACTCATACCGGTACCTGCTGAGCCTTTTCTCGATGTATAAATTTCAAAACGTAATATTTTCTTGGAGAGGTTTAATCTGTCAGTTAAATTGTTGAATTCGTATAAAAAATCCTAAAAAGACAAATATGTCTGGCTGTACCATCTAGGAGATTTCGCCATGATTAAATTACATTATCAACATAGGGAAGCGCGAATTGATAACTGCATGGTACAATCTCCGTTGACTGACCGCATTCCCTCTCTGAAGCTATGAAATTCCCTCTTAGGGGAAATTCCCCCTCCGGTTCGGAACCCCTGCTGTATACTGTACGTTTGCCTATAAATGCACATTTTTTAGTTCGATAAACCCGAGGTACAGGTTGAAGCAAGGCCAGCGTCAGTGCATTCCTGTAGGTATATATTAGGTACCGCCGGGTTTTGTTAACTGTTATGCTTTTGCTCTACTTTTAAGGAAGAACAGGCAGTTCAGGGGGTCTGTCATACCTCTTCCTTAATCGCGGTCCTATCGAGAAGACTTTCGGGTTGCCGTGTATTTTAAGTTCCCGCTTGCCCACAGACACGGCTTACACACAAAAATTCTGCAATAAATTAATACGTTAAGTGCTACAGATGTAATCTGAGTTTTTGTTACAACGATTGTTAATTACGGCTCATGGCTCTTGAATTCATAAATCGCTAAAGTTTTAATGGTTTTCTTTTCATATTTGTCGGACATATATAACACGTTTACAGTATATATTTAACTGACGAATATATTTAGTAGTTGTGAATTGAGTTCATTTGTAATAACGGAACAGAAATGCCTTATTAGTATGATCGAAAACAAATAAATATATTTAGCACTTTCCCCCCAGATTTAGTGTTTTTTTCTTGTAAGTTGGTAAGATCAATTGAAGTATGAATAAACGTACTTCCTACGCCCATGAGAAGATGTAAGTTTTTATTTATGTGATTACCTTTTTACAGCATTACGCTATTGCGCCCTCTGTCGGTGAAAAGATGAATGAAATAATTATTCCGTCCCAGCAGGATATGTTTGAGATAACATTACGGATAAGCTTTCGAATCAAACATACCCTCATTCTTTTATCCGAAATCGTTTTGGTCGTTGATTTTATATGCATTTTCAGTTATTTGAGGCGGCATCGGATTGGGATGTTTCTGTATTCCGAAATTTATATTAATGCTTTACAGAATATTAAAATCCTGTAAATTTTCAGTAATGCATATTTATACCTATGTTGGAGCTTTAATTATTTAAGAGTTTGTGTATAGGTTTTAAGTTCAATACCATAAGATATCAAAATTTGGATAATCATTCTAAATTACATGAATAGGTGAAGTTTGTGACACACATGATAACTCAATATATATATGGTAAAAATAGTGTTCAATACAATCTTAAATAGTTACAAAGTACTCCAACAGATTAATTAAATATTTGCGTTGTGTCTTAAAATCAGGTCCAGTGTTTTAAATTTAAAGTGAAAACATTACAAGAAGTTAAAATTAAATATAGCATTTATTTAAGATACTTTGAATTAAATACAAATAGTTACATTGGTGGCGGTGATGTGTAAACAGAATTTATCAAAATTATCATACCAGTTCAAACAGGGAATTTAACATTGAAGATTCTGATGATAACACTCCTCGGCCAACATCGCCGAGATTTTTCGTTCCAACAGTGAAGATTACAGGGTGTAATACATTGAAGATATCTTTTCCTTCATTTCTAGAAAGGAGAAAAAAAAATATATATATTAGTTCAGATGTACATTATCGTCGCCCTCCACAGCATCCTGCTCACGTCTATTTCGTCCGACATCGAGGTTTCTCAGATAACGCTGACGCTTTCAGCTCCGTCTCCTTCCTTCAAAAATATGGCTGCATGTCAATCTCCCGTCAGCCTCAGCTCCCGGGCTTTTTACTCGAAACGCCAAGTCCGCTTGATTGGCGATTTTTGATGGTAGTAAAACCGCCAACAGCTCGGCAACCCTCGGGAAGAACCACGCAGGAAGGGGCAGTCCAGGGTAGAAAGAGCTCCCTGATCTGGCGACGAATCGCTGTTAGCCTCGTCAAGGGGTCCCAATCCAACATATGCATAACCTGCAAGTAAGCAAAACATCGCGCCAACCAGACCCTACGGTAGAGTTAGTAATGTAAAAAACTAGCCTCTCCGCAGGGTGCAAAAGTAACTAACGATGACAGAGGTTTCACAGACGACCGTCTAACGGGCGAAGAAATCGAAAACAAAGTGATAAATAATTTGGAAGGGCAACGGACTGAATTTGTAAGTTTTGAAGGGATACGTGAAAAAAAATTGATTTTACAACAATTTAACTTCAATACTGATAGATACTTAAATGAAAATATAATAATTTCACAGATAATTTTCTTGGGTTTATTCAGACACCAAACACGACCACCATAGTAAGAAATAATAAAAACTTCAGTTAAATATAATAATCAAGTATGAAAATTTTATATATTCTCCACAACACCAAAACGACCACCATAGTCAGAAAATATGGATCCCAAAATTTAGCAGAAAAGGGGGCATAAAATAAAAACTTAAATTAACTTTAAACACCAACTTGTGTAACAAACTTTAAAAGGAAAAGATTGACCTTAAGGATCAACTTATCAAGAGATTAACATTAACAACCAAAGTTAAGAAAAATAAATTAACTAAACAGAATTTAAATAATTAACCACCAAAAGTAAGGAAGAAAAATTTAATTACACAAGCAACTTAAAATCAGCGTTAACCAAAACTGTCAAGAGAACAAATTAAATGACTACAATTACTTTTAAACAAACCAAAGAACTTAAGCTCAACTACAAAAATTAAAACAAATTAAACTTTAAGTCTGAAGCAAAATAAGTTAAACATTACCATTAAAACAATTTAAATCACAACTGAAATAAGTGATACATAACAATCCTCCCCCGTTCCGAAAAGAAAAATTTTGGTTTACCAAAATTTTTCGGAAAAGAATCAATAACCTCTGACTTTACAAAACACATAAAAGTTAAACCTAAGCAGTGGTGACAATGGCAGAAATTACTCATTAATTGAACCAGAGCCAGCTGTTAAACTGACGAAAGAATACTAAATACAAAAGGATTTTTACCAATTACTTTTAAGTAAAACAAAATAATAACCCTACCACCGGAAACTCAGAATCAGAATCCACAATACTACTTACAACAAAATAAAACACTTCCAAACTAAGCTTAAGCCTGAGAAATGTAAACCAACAATCAACTCTAATCCAAAAAAATTGTAACACAAAATACGAGCAATACAATAAAAACTTACAAATAAACACTCTAAAAGAACAGAGCTCTAACACGAGCAGAAGCGTGTTACTCAAAACAGGCCTTCAATAACAAGAAATTGAACAATCACCTGAGTGCAAACTACCTTCACCTTACCTCAAAAGGTGAAGCAAAACTAAATAAAAACACAAGACAAAATTTACTCGAAACGAGATACAAACGTCTTCTTAAATCAAATCAACATCCCAATACATAAGTGAAAACTACCACTGTAAGTAACGTAACTTAACTAACAGTTGAACTTAGGTTAATCAACAAGCCCACGAAGGATAAAACTAAATAAGTAGGCAAGTGTAATCGACCAAAACACAATATACACGTGTGAGCAAGAAATAACAACCAACTACTCAAAAATAATAAGCCGAAAGACACTAAGGCGTCCCTTAGTAAGGTAAACAAACAATTTCGAAACATTAACGTGAAGGAAAAACAAAGTGGACCAGCCACTAAGCTCTCAAAGAAAAACAAACCAGGATATAAAGAGTAGTAAGTTGCAATTCCTGACAAAACATGAACTAGATAAGGTCAAACAACCCAAGTCAACAAAACAAGTCACGCAGCGCAACAAAAGAAATAAACAAACAAAACTAAATAAGAACTGTTACAAAATCTAGAACTTCAATTAAGGCAGAAACTTTCCTACCCTACCAATATGTACAACAGTATAAAGTTCAATTACTCGTTACAAATCCATGAGCATCTCTGGGCCTTAAATTGTAAGGCAATTGTGTAGTAGTGTCACTAGGTTGACCAGCAGAAGAACGATCTTGATCAGAGATCTCTAAAGTAGGAAATATAATTCTTGCTGGCACCTTGGTTAAACGATCAACATGTACCACCTGTCGTGTGTGTGGTTTAGTCACTAACTCTATCCTGAAGTTAACCTTTGATAACTTCTCAACAACTCGGTAAGGACCCTTGTTAAATTTACACAGCTTCCTAGCCGTTCCTGGCTGTACTACAGGAGTGTATAAGTAAACTGTATCACCTAGCTGTATGTCCTTATGATAAGCTTTTGACTCTCTAGTAGTTTCTTGTTTCTCAGCTGCAGTAGTTAAATTTGTCTTAACTACCTGAAATGATTTTTGCAGTCTGACGAGTAAATCTTTCGCATAAGTTTTAGTATCATCATAAGTCTTAAATTTAGACTGAGTCAACATATCCACTGGTAACGTTAAATCTCGGCCATACAAGAGAAACGCTGGGCACTCATCTAATGCCTGATGCTTTCCAGTTCTATGTGCTAATAAAGCAAACGGTAAATGCCTGTCCCAATCTTCTTGAGTTTCAGAAACCAAGTGACTTAATGAATTAATAAGAGTTGCATTTAATCTTTCTACGACCCCATCTGATTGTGGATGATAACTTGTAGTGGTGTGTTTACAAATTCCTAATTTCTGATAAACTTCATTAATAGCCTGTGATATAAAATTGGTACCTCTGTCTGTGATTATATGTTGTGGTACCCCATGAGAAGCAATAAACAGCTCAAGTTTCTCAATTATGGTTTCAGATGAACAATTTTGTAAAGCATAAGCCTCTGGCCATCTCGTGAAATAGTCTGTAATAACCAATATATATTTATGTCCAGAAAGTGTCATGGGCAGAGGGCCTACAATGTCCATGGCTATACGTTCAATAGGTCTATTTGCTATTGGAACTCTCATTAATGAAGCTTTGTGTGATGCCTTAAAACCACGTTTCTGTATACAAGAATGACAAGATTTCACATAATTAAGAATTTGCTTATGCATGTTTTTCCAAAAGAATGCTTTCTGAATTCTATGAAGGGTTCTATGAAAACCAGAATGAGCAGCTACAAGTGAATCATGATTTTGTTGCAGAATTTTTGGAACTAATGTTTTAGGTAACACTATTCTGTTTTGTTTTTGCCAACGAGCCTTAGGATTTTTAAATTTACAATACAAAGTATCATTTTCAATGAAGAAGATCTGTGAAGGAGGTTTTGGAATTCTATTATTCTCTAAATCTTCTTTTATTTGCATACAATAAGGATCAACAGCTTGTTGTTCTTTAATGGTGTGTAAAAGATCAGGGGTGGTAGAAGTTTGTACTTGTTCAGCCACATTTACAGATCTGGATAAATAATCAGCAGTGGAATTTAATTTTCCTGGTTTATGAACAATTTTGTAGTCATACTGAGACAACCCCATTATCCAGCGAGCAATCCTAGATGTTGGATCTTTTAACTTTAATACATGGGAAAGTGAAGCCTGATCACAATAAACTGTAAAACTTTTGCCTAAAAGATATTGCCTAAAATGAGCAGTAGCCCATACAACAGCCAAAGCTTCCTTCTCCACAGTGCTATAATTAATTTCAGGACCCTTTAGTTTTCTACTGGCAAAACAGATAGGGTGTAAAAATTTATTCTCATCCTCCTGACCTAAAATGGCTCCTAGAGCATAATTTGAAGCGTCAGTACACAAAGCGAAGGGTTTTGTAAAATCTGGTAAAGCCAAAATAGGCTGAGTTAAAAGTTCAGCTTTTAAGTTGTCGAAAGCCTGTTGAGCCTCATCAGTCCATTTAAAGGTTACTTTATCTTTAGTCAGTTCAGTTAAAGGTAAGGCTTTGTGAGCAAAATTTTGAATAAATCTACGATAAAATCCTACCAGACCTAAAAATCTTCTAACTTCCTTTCTATTTTTAGGCACCTGAAAACTACTGATAACCTTAAGGTTTTTATCATCAGGCTGCACTTTACCTTGAGATACTTTATAACCTAGATATGTAATTTGGTCTCTGAGAAAATTGCATTTAGAAGGTTTCAGTTTTAAGTTGTGTGCAGTAAGTCTATCAAATACAATTTTTAATTTGCTTAAATGTTCCTCGAAAGTATTTGAAGCTATCACTATATCATCTATATAAATGCCTATCTGTAAAGGCGATAGATTTGCCAAAACTATTGACATCAGTCTCTGAAAGGAACTGGGCGCATTACGCATCCCGAATGGGACTCGTGTCCAATGATAATGTCCAGAAGGAGTAGTGAAACCACTTTTATAAATATCATCAGGGTGTATTTTCATTTGAAAGAAACCTGAAGTTAAATCTAATGTGGAAAAATAAGTAGCATTCCCTAAACCTTCAATCAATTCTATCATGTTAGGTAATGGAAAACTATCCTCAACTGTTTTCTCATTCAATTTCCTAAAATCTGTTACTAAACGATAACTCCCATCTTGCTTTCTAACTAAAATCACAGGAGCAGAATATGCACTATCACTTTCTTCAATAATTTTTGCCTCTAACAGCTCAGCAATCTGCTTATCTAATTCTTGCCTTAAATGATAAGGAACTCTGTAAGGTTTCTGTCTGACAGGAATGTTGTCTTTTAAATTAATGTTGTGTAAAATTGTATCACAACCAGTAAGTTCAGTGACAGAAGAAGCAAAAATGTTTTTGTACTGATCTAAAAGAATCATAAGTTCATGTCTCTGTTGTTCAGGTAAATGACTTAAGTCAAACTGACCTCCCCAGGGTTCAAACTGCTCACCAGTCTCAAGACTCGTAGAAAATACTGGCTGAATATCAGGTGTTTTAACATTAACAGGAGCCAAGGTGGCTAGTTTCATACCTTTGTTAATGTGTACAATATCAGGAGAGAAATTTGCCACTTTAATAAAAAATTCATTTGAACGTTGTTTACTATTCACTGAACGTGCTACACTGAATTTGGCGTGCTGATGGTGAGGAAGAGGTTCAATAAGTACAGAAGGTTGAGAAAAAGGTAAAAGGGAAGTTGAAACTTTTAGAATATTTTCAGAGAAAGGAGGAAGTTTATGCTTTTTCACAGAATAGCAAAAGATATCATTAGTCGAGTTATTTGGTGACATGCAATTAATTGAAGCATCAGCACTTGGCGCAGACATGTGAAGGTGCAAAGGCACCAATATGTGTGGACCTATCAAATTTGATGAACTGAAATCAATACAAAGTTTGTTTAGACTTAAAAAGTGTGTTCCTAAAAGTGCACCATATTGATCAGATAAACTATCAATAATAAGAAATTCAGTTTGAAAAATCTGATCCTGAAATTTGACAGGTAACAAAACTTTTTCCCTAACTAACACTTTGTTGCTTGAAATGCCTTTTAAATAAGTTTCACATGTTTCAATTTTTACTTTCTTGCCAAAACATTTCATATACCTAGCATTTAGTAAATTTACAGTAGCTCCTGAATCTAATAAAAATTTGAGTTTATTACCCAAAATTGAGCCATTTACTATAGGAAGAGGTGCTTCACCTAAAGAAACTGAATACACTGATGGTACCTTCAAAAGGGCTTCATGGGATGAACTGAAGGAATTGCTCTCCCTACCCCTTACTAGTTTAAATTCTGGTTAAAAACTGGAGCCTGAGGATTTAACTGAGTAGTGTTCCTCGAATTAACCTGCCCTGCAACCTGGTGTGCGTTGGGAGTTACACTAGCATTTCCTAGCTGTCGAGCATTACCATACTGTCTAGTTCTAACATTGTTGTTAGTACCCTGAGATAGATTTACCATACAATTCCTCGCTAAGTGGCCTAACCTATTACATCTATAACAACGAGGACCAACCTGTCTACTCTTAGCTGTAGACTTAGACATCAATGATTGTACTTGAGTTTGCAAGTTTCCTAACATGTTAGTTAAAGTAACAATGTTTTCCTGTTGTGCTTTAATTGCTGCTGTGAGTTCATCTTTGGAACTATTAGCCTGTGCAGCCTTAACTGTAACACCTGGAGTGGAAACTGCATTCACTTCTACAGAGTGAACATTATTAAGCTCATCTGCATGGGTTTTAAACCAAACTTCTTCTTCTGCTATAGCATGTTTCTTAGCTGCTACATATGTTTTGTGGTTCTGTGGTAATAACAGTCGCCTCAAATGTAAATGAAGGCCCTCAAGAAAAACAGACAAGAGGAAATCAAGTCTCTGACTTTCCACAGTGGGATCTTCCACTTTATCGACAGGTACTGTTTTACAAGAGAGTGCCTCTATTCTAGCAGCAAACTGCCTAACACTTTCTCTAGGCTTCTGAAAGGCTTGAATTAATGCTCTAATATTAGCATGTAAATTTTGAACAGTAGCAAATCTGTCCTTTAAAGCCTCAACCACAATTTCCAACTTAAATCACAACTGAAATAAGTAATACATAACACCTAAATATCAAATTGTGCTCGAAATTTCTTTCTCTTTTACCTTAAAATAATCTTGGAATTTCAGAATTTTAATTTTCTAAAAGTAATTGGAAGGTATTAAAATGAATAAAATTGCGTTAAAAAACTGTTTCCCCCCCAAAAAACCGTGACTTTTTAAAATTTTTTAAATGATATCGTGAATTTTATAATAGTAGCCATTATTCACATTTCACAGTACCAGCAACCATTAGGTTTCAAAATAGTTTGCACATTAAATTCAACGGATTTGGATCAGAAATCCTTAAACTGAATGCGTTAGACATTGGAATGCATTTTATTCTTAAATCCTTGCTTGGAATACATTGGTTGTTTAATCCTAATATCATTGACTTTTAATCCCATACTGATTACCTCATGTAACCTCTTCGCTGTGTATGAAATAAACTCTAAACTTTTTCCTTTCATTTACTTGCCTTCAATTCGTAGAATTCTTCATAACAAGCATATTTTGTTCTGTTGCCAGATGCACTAAATAGATGTTCCATGTCACAGAAATTTCGATCCACATTGCCAGCTGCAGAATATTTCGTAGCAAACTTCGCAGACGATTTGGAGTTTTCCTTAACAAGCGCAGTGTAGTATGCTATAATTATTTCCTAGAAATTGGACTCTTGTTATGGAGAACGAATATCCTTAGGGCATTTGTTTACTAAAGAGAACTCAGGTTCTCGTCACTGTAACTGCACTGAAGTCGAAGTATCAAAAGTCTAGGATTGAAATATATACTGGTTATATGCATACAGTGCATGGTTCATAAACTTTTCATAATTTGGGAAGTTTTCAAAAGAGCGCAACGCGTTGTAGGTAAATTGTCAAATTAGCAAAGTAAAATAAGGAAGTTACTGGGTGATGTATATTTGCAAAAGAAATTGTTGATTGTAAGAACATTCTTTCCATTCGTTTGTTTAAAAAAAAAAAAAAACCTGATGACACCGCATGACTTCCTTGCAAAAATTATACACATTTTCTATTGCACTTGATTTAAATTTATTTCCTCGAGTTTCATTAGAGATATATTTCTCATTCAATCAATTCAGTTCAGCAAGGCAGAAATATATAAAAACTGAAAACGTCTTCAATAAAAACTGCAAAATATAGAAAAACCTAAGACAGTTTTTGCAGTTAAAATTAGAGTTTCTAGAACAAAACAAGTAGAAAGTCAAAATTATTGGTGCACAAAAATATAAAGATAATTTCCGATTCCATTGCGCAAAAAGACACTATTGGTGCATCAGTTGACATAATTCGCTATACTACTAAGAGTTTCAAATGTAAACAAATAGTGCCACGTTAGGGCTAGGCTACATTTACACTTTTAAATTGTTGATAATTCTACAACTATTGCATGCAGATTAACTAAAGTCATAAAAACCTCATCCAGAATATAAGAACAACATAATTCAATCATCTTTCAAAAAATTCAAAAATTTACCAACATATAAGAGTAGAAAAACAGAGCTCGATTGCAACAAAAAAGGGAGGTGAACAGCTAGATGTTATAGAAGTCCCATATAAAAAAATTCATTGTTCTACGACTACTCGTTTTTAAGTTGTGAAAGATACATACATACGTAGGTACGGACGTACAGATGTCACGAAAAAAATCCCTTCTGAATCCATTTTAATTCCGTTTTGAAAAAAAAAAAAGAATCCTTTATTCTGGCGTACAATCAAAATAATTGTTCAAATGGATTCGAGAACGGACGAAATGGATATTTTCGTTGAAATATCATGCCCGAATTTTTTTACGTTAAGTACATTTTCCTTTACTTCATAGAAGAAAGTAAAAAAGTAAATAAATAAATAAAAATGCTATAAATTTTGAATAAAATTTTTAAAAAAATAATATATTTTATAATTTGCAACTTTAACATTCAGAATTTAGTAACTTGGGAATGTCAGCACGTAATATTTAAAATTTACTAACTTATAAATGGCAACAGAGTGTAAGTATGTAAAAACAGAAGTATGTCACTATTGTGGTTCTGTATCATGCTTAAAATTCCTTGTACATAAATAAAATAGTTAAAAGTCTTTGTTTCTTAAATGCGTCTTTATTACTTTGTTTCTTAAATAATAATACATAAATAAATTTGAAAAAAATTTGAAAGTTTTTGCATTTGATTGATCGTCCGTAAGAGTTTGTTAAGGTTTTTTATGTTCTCGTTGAGATCGCAGTCTACCAATCTGCTGTTACACTCAAGCAGTATCCGTTTAGAATTCCCGATGCAGCGTTAAGTGTTCGAATTCTTTATTTTTTTTTCCTCTTTAAGTATTTCTTAGTTCATTATACTAGTGTTCAGTTTTGTTATTAAGATGGCTTTACAAAACCTTTTAGCCCAAAGGGCGCTAGCCCAGAAAGGCTGTTGGTCTCAAAACGGGATTTTATGGCGTTTCACTATGAACGGCGAATCACTTTTTAAATTGTTGCCACCAAATATTATCGCCCTGTATTATATTTAAAGAAATTAAATAATGAATAATATATATGAATGTATGTATGTATCTCGCATTGTGAAAAAACAACGGACCATCAAATTTTGAGTAACGTAATTCTCCACCCGCACCTGGATGCCCGAATTTTGAATTTTGAATTTATTTTATTATCTATTTCATATTTTGTAAAACTTTAACGAATTTTTCATTAACAAACTCAAAGATTTCAAAGCGAGCAACGCTGTACGAAAAAAAGAAGCATTTTTATCTCCAGTGCGCGAGACAGTCTATCGGAAATTCTAAAGATACGCTGTTTTTAAGTATTTGGGGATATTGCTATTGAATTAAATTTTATGTGGTTTAAGACGAAGAATATGATATTTAATAAATAAAGGTAACATACAAAACATTATAAAACGCCCCTTTGAGCGTAATATAAAATCTGAAAGCTTTCAGAATTTTTTTTTTCTTGGTCTAACATTTTCTGTGTTATTAGTAGACTGGAATCAGCCTAGTCACAATTGCAGGTGGCTACAGCGCTCAGTGTAACGCCCATTGTCGACTGTAATTTGTAGAGAAAGTTTCAAGACACTGACTGGATCCATATCGAGAAGATCTGGAAAACGTCAACCATGATCCAGAAAGCGAATGAGGATTGTTATTTAGCAGTCTGAGGCGATACAGGACAGCTACGGCTCTCACGTGAGCTATATGCTGTCACTGGTACCCGAGTTTTACGGTCAGTTGTTACCGAAAGGCTTCATGAGATAGGGCTGTATGCCAGAAGACAGGCTACTTGCTCCCGCTCGCTGCAACACGCAAGAGAACGGGTTTAGTATGATGCAGACAATATGCGTCTTGGAAGAGATTTCAATGGAGCACTGTGAATTTTACAGATGAGTCTAGATTCAGCCTACGCTCTGATTCTGGGAGTGCCTGTATGTGGATAGAGTGTGGAATATCATACCATCCCTCCCTGATCAGGGAAAACGATCACTACGGTGATAGAGGTGTAATGTTTTGGGCAGGCATTATTTTGAACGGCCGCACGCCCTTATATGTGTTCGACAAAAGCTCCCTGTATGCTATGAAGAGCAGATCTTAGAGCCATAGGTTCGATTTTTAAGGAGCGCATTGGTCTTGGGCTTCTGTTGTTGGACGACAACGCTTGTCCTCACAGGGCTGAGTTGGTCGGCGATTGCTTGGAAAGTGAGGATATTCGCCGCATAGATTGCCCAGCCAGATCGCGTTATCTAAACCCTATAGATGAGGTTGTCTGGAAAGGTTTGGGGAGAGCAATTTCATCTAACCACCCCCCCTCCGAGAACCATACTGGAGTTGAAAATTGCCTTGCTACAGAAGTGGGATTAACTGCTACATGAAGTCACTCTTCAGCTGCCCTCTGTCCAGTATGTCGTCGCGCTGTGCTGTCTGACTGAGAGAGAGGACCTTACCCCATATCCGATTCACTTCCTGTTCGGTGTCACAACGTAGATTTTGGACATCCCTGCACTATCAGCTTTACTGAAAATCATTTGCGCATAAAATGACGTCTGAAGAGTACATGTCTTTCTCTGTAATAATTGTATATTCATAAATTTCATTGAAATCTCTCCATTAATTTTTCAGAAATTCGACTTAATGTGCAAATTATGTTAATTTTGCACTTGAGCATATTTCAGTAACTGCATTAGTGTTCTAATAATAAACAATGTTATAATAATAACACTAGGATTGTTTTATAGAAATGGATTAATTATTTCCCCTTTGTTTCTTACTGTAAAAGTTCATTTGATATACGTCCAAGGATATGGAATGGATTAATGGCCGTAGTATTACTGTAGCTTTGACTGTATTTTAAGAAAACTCAAAGATTATTAACCGATCCTAAGCCGTTTTCTTATTTAAATGTATTTCTCGCGCTATTGCCGCATGAACTGGGGAAGAAAAATGTTCTTCCTTAATATGGAGTGAAATTTTAATTACTCAATTTAACGTCATTTACCCAATTAATTTAACGTCATCAACGTAAATAAGAAAACCCAATTGAACTGGGATTTGAAGAGTTGAAATTTACAATTCTTTACACATTTATTTTCAGAAATGGGGAACTGAGGAAGTGAAATTATTGATTTTAGTATCGATTCAGCTTTCGTATTTCGGGAATATGAATTTCATCTTCGATTTCAATACCTTTTTGTTTTTCGGTGCGTTTATTTTGTTTGGAGTTCAACTTTTATCTGCCGATTTCCGTTCCAGATAATACTTACAGCTACAATACATATACTCTTTGAAATCTAGCACAGCTTATCAGAAACTTGCTATAATATATGCAACGTTTCCAATAAGTGGATGCTTTCTTAAAAGGTTTAATAAGATTATTTCTTCTTTCTTCTTCTAGTTTGAGCTATATAGTACAAGGTGTTTCAATGGGACTCGTTAATCTTTGAATAACTGGTCAACGGCTCTAATAGTATCGCTGAAGTTTACTCCCTTGCTGAGAATTCGAAAAGAAACTTATTGACGAAGTTTGGTTATTTTCGTTTGGAATTTTTTATAAAATATTGTTACGGATTTCATATTTATTTGGCTATTTATTTAGAACTGTAATTAAAATTGCTTTACATTTCCCGTCCAACGCAGACAATTTTTGAAGAGAAAGCTACGTCGAAAAAAGAAAGAAAATAAAAATAAAAGAACACGTGCATTTAATGCTTAATAAATAAATATCTCGTAATTACTCTTGCCATCCAGAAAAATCTAGAAAAATCGAGATTGCTCTATTGATAATTAAAAAGCTTATAAAAGCCGAATTAAAACACCTCATCTCAGTAGTTGTTGTTGTAGTTGTAGCTGTAAAAAGCGAACTGCTGTTTGTTTACTGTAGCGATTTCGCTGTGCCATAGAATTATTTTATTTGTTTAGAACTGAGTTTTTACACGTTTGAGATATTGTGATATTGTGCGAATATCTCTGAAAAAATACTTCAGCATTTTGATTTATTTCTTGTGGAAAGAATAAATTTTGTTAACTTTTCAATGACTTGTACATTCAATATATAACGAATCCGTACGCACGTAACAATATAGATATAAAACCGATACTAAATAATATCGATACTAAAATAGGTCGATATGCAATCGAAGGCTATGTTTTATTAGTAAAAAAAATTTATCCTTATTTACCAGCATCCCTTAAGAAGCCTCAAGAAATTGTCTAGCACAAGACTTCTCAAACGTTTTAATTTTTTGTATCACATTAATAAGAATCAAAAATAATAAATTTAACATCAAATCCAAATATGCGTAGAAAAAGGAGTGCCATTTGGCATTCATTTAAATCTTTTGTGTAAAAATTGTACCATCAAATATAATGTCAATACCATTAGTGGCACATCACTGAGCAAAAGAAAAGTAGGATAATCCTATATCTCCCGTTCTACTGGGCCGATTCACAAAATTCAAATTGCGTTTTTCATGTCTCGAAAGCGCGACTTAGGCTATATATTATATTTATATACAGCATCATTCTAACATAGGTATTTTGATATAAAATCAGACTTTTTTTGAAATGACATGACAATTTTTTTCCATATTTCGATTCAACGACTCAAATTATGCCTAAATATTAAATTTTGAAACATTTGGGGCGAAGTGTACGGAGAAATTCAAAATTTGTCTTGGTGTATTTTTTCAGTTTTCGCCAAGAATAAATTGCTTGGCGAACTTCTTAATATATAGCAACCTACGCTGGTGTGCAAAAATTAAGGACGAGACGGTTTTTTCAATATAACTTTGTACAAAAGCTTTCCAAATCAACACATTTAATACCGTAAGATCCCCAATACGTAAGAACATAAGTAATGTAAGCAACACTTACTAAAAGAGAAATCAGAGGGATAAAAAGAAGCTTTATTGAAAAAGTAGCATGGAGCGCAATGCGACTGAAGGCCGAAACATCCCTGTGATGGATGTCCAGCAAGAAACATCCGGTCTTTAATAGGGGATATGATCTCCCCTGACTGCTAGGCAGGTTTCACATCACTTGAACATGCTGGTTATGTGGTTGTTAATGAGCTTGTTGAGACAATGCTGCTCGTTCCTCTTGTAGCACCAATCGCAGTTTCGGAATCGTTACTGGCGATAAGTTACGTGCTGCCACGGGTCTCCCTAGTAAGTTCCGTACATGCTTGACGGGATTTAGACACAGAGACCTTGCCGACCAATCCATGTGTTCAATATCTTCACTCTCCAACAGCTCTTCGACAGTAACTGTGTGATGAGGTAGAGCGTTGTCGTTCACGAAGAGGAACTGAGGACCCATAGCCCTTGTGAAAAGACGCACGTAAGGAAGAAGAACCTCGTTACAATAGCAGTCCCAGGTGACGAACCTCCTTGGGAGATGTAAAGGTCGGTCCGGCTACCAAGCATTATGTCTGCTCGAACGAGAACACCGCGACCTCCAAAACAGTCCCTTTTGATGATGTTGAAGCAGTTATTGCGTGTTTCCCGCTCTGTCCAGATGTGTATGTGTCTAGAATCGCAACTCAGACTAAATCTACTCTCATCTGTAAAGAGTACTCGTCCCCATGCATTGTCTCTCCAATTCCGATGTTCCCGGCACCACAGAGAACGCCTTCTCCGATGGGCAGGCGTTAGAGGTACACACCGTACAGGGCGTCGTGCAAACAGACCACCACCGTGCAGTCTTCTGGCCACGGTAAAACGCGATATCGGTCGTCCAGTCGCCTATGTCGTGTGTCTAGCGATTTCTTCCGCCTGTTTCTTCTGGCCTGTAAGGCAATATACCGGCCATCTGCGTTGTGTTCCTCGTGGACGACCACTACTAAACCCCCAGATAGCTGTTCCTGTAGTTTGAAATTGTCTCCAAAGTCGTGAAACGATGCTGTGAGCAATTCCGAACTCTGCAGCCTCACTTGTCACACTGCGGCCTTCCTCCAACTTCCCAATGATTCGCCCTCGGGTAAAAGCATCCAGATGTCGTCTGACAGATTGATTATTCGCAATTTCTCGCTGAGGCAGCAACTCGGTGTGATTTTAACTGCTATACGGCGTGCACTCTTTGCCAGAAATACTGATCTTACACCAACAACATGCTTTATACTACTCAGACACTCCCCTATTACGTCTACCTGCGTATCTGCGCATGTGCTACCGTACATCACCTTACTTAATCCCCTGATTGTTCTTTCTGTCCGCTCTGCCTCTTCGTTCAGCTGATATGCTAATTTTTCGACTTCGTCCTTAATTTTTGCACACCAGTGTATTTTCCTTTTCTTTTTTTCATTGCAGACGAGAGGAAAAAAAGTTATCGGTCGTACTTTCAAATCATTTTACAAAGTGCGTAAACCGCATTTGTGCTATTATTGCTTTAAGCCAAATTTCAAAGCGCGCAAATATGTAAATTCACTTAATCTTAAGAAATTTTGAATGAAAAATTAATATTTTTTGCAGGTCTGCTTAGAAATACATCTACTTTAAGATGATGGTAAAAATTTTATATATTATAATGCAAAATTGTTTTCGAAAAATTTATAAAAATTATTTAAAAATATAAATTTTAAAATTAAATCATAAAATATTAGCGGATATTAATTGGAATGAACCTAAATTTCGAAATGTGAAAGAAGGAATCGAGTAAGTTTAATAGAAAAGGAGATATTGATAAATATATATCAAATTCAATTAACATTGAGGAGCTAAAATTTTGAGAGCTAATCTTTTAAAAACTATTCGTACGATTTTTACAAAATTTGGCATAATTTGAGTCGTAGAATCAAAATCTGGAAAAAAACTGGCATGCCATTTCAGAAAAGTCCAATATTTTGTGTCAAAATATCTATGTTAGAACAATGGTGTATACAAATCTAATATATATCCTAAGTCGCGCTTTCGAGGCATGAAAAACGCAATTTGAATTTCCTCAATCGGCCCAGCAGAGTGGGAGATATAAAACTGTCTCTCCCCCCCCGCAGTGTACCATAGTTTGAGGAACTTGGACATACACCTTTAAAAGCTTAATATATGTATATATAGAATGTTCATGGGAACGAGGTTCATTCTTGAAGCCTACAACTGGATCCAAGACATTTGTTTCAGCAATTCAATAGGCAATGTCCTAAACGGGATCAAAATTCATTATGCAAGAGGCTTCCCGAATCGATTTGCTGGGCGTTTCTGTAACGCTGACTAATTGCCGTTTGATTTTTTTCTATGGGGCATTGTTAAATTTAAATCTACAGAGATCAACCAAAAGTCGCAGACGAATTGAAATCAGCGATATCCAAGTGTAAAAGGATCGGTTTCAATAATCCAACTATAGCGAGTTATGGAGAACTTCGAGCTGTGGCTTCGTTCCGCAGTTTCTTCAAACGGCAAAGATTTTGAGAAACTCGTCTTTTAATTTCCTTTATTCTTTTGTGTTAATTCTTGAAATTTAAAATCAAAGTTTTTTCCATACAAAGTTATTCAACTTTTTCATTGTCGAAATCTATGACATACCTTATGTATACTTCATAATATATATAGTTTAAAATCTATCTGTATGAGCTAAGCTACTCTCATTCGGCCATTTATATCTCGATATGGAAGTTTTTTTGTTTCTTCACTTCTAGAATGTAAGGGAATTCAGTCAATTGTATGTAACTGAATTAGAGGAGGATGCAATGCTGGAGAATGCGTTAAACATTCGTCTTCTATGATAAATGAGTGGAATATAATAGACCTACACCAGGCCCAAGGCGTTTCGCCAATATATCCTTTAAGCCTTACCTTTCCTTTGTACACTCACGTTTGTGAAAATTGCAACACCATGAAGGACTTACGCGAGTGAGCTGAAATTTTCAGGAAATGCAAAGTAGCGCATGATATGCAAATGATTAGAATTGCAAATCCGTAGCGCATGCGTATGCTGAGCAGCGCCCTCTGAACGGCTGATGGATCCGAATAAATAGACGGCTGTAGCGAGGCGTGTATGGTTATCTGCTAGTGGTAAACGTTAACTCAATCTGTACTTATGCCTCGTCGACGAAAGAGAGCGAGATTTGAACAACTTACAGAGTTTGAACGAGGGAGAATCATCGGCCTTCGTGAAGCTGGATTGTCGTATCGTGCAGTAGCCTCTCGTGTGCAGCGTAACAGCAGCACAGTGATGCGCGTTTGGAAGCAGTGGACGGACGAGTGTCGGACAACTCGGAAATCCGGGAGTGGACCCCGAAATGTGACGTCAGCTCGCGATGATAGACACCTGGTCCGCATGGCGCGGACGGACCGTACAGCTTCCTCTAGACAATTGGCAGCACTGTGGTCAATAGCTACAGGTGTTTCATTGTGTGCTTCATCAATTCGTAGACGTCTGCTGCAGTGTGGACTGCGCGCACGGACTCCTTTATACAGGATCCCCCTAACGCACGACCATCGCCGCCTGCGGCTACAATGGGCCAATCAGCATAGAGACTGGCGTGCTGATTGGCAGCATGTCGTGTTTTCTGACGAATCCCGCTTTAATTTGTGGTACCATGATGGCCGCATTCGTGTCAGACGCTATGCCGGTGAACGCCACCTTCCGGAGTGCATTATCGAACGCCACAGTGGACGAACACCCGGAGTTATGGTCTGGGGCGCCATAGCATATCATAGACGATCTCAATTGCTACGAATTGTGGGCAATCTGAACAGCAACCGGTATATCCGTGAAGTTCTACAGCCCGAAGCTGTTCCCTTCCTTCAAAGCTTGCCAGGCGCTGTATTTCAACAGGACAATGCCCGCCCTCATACTGCTCGGATTGTTAAATCCTTCTTTGCAGCGCAGCAGGTACAGCTTCTTCCTTGGCCTGCGTGTTCCCCGGATATGTCGCCAATTGAACATGTGTGGGATGTCATTGGTCGGCGTCTTGCTCGTGATCCTCGTCCTGTTGCGTCTGCAGACGAACTTTGGGTACGCGTACAAACGATATGGAATGCTCTTCCTCAGTCAGACATTCAAACTTTGTTTGACTCCATGCCACGTCGTGTAGCAGCACTTATTGCGGCGCGTGGTGGCCACACAAAATACTGATTCTGATCTCTTGTTCTTGTTTGTTTGCTTTGAACATTTAATCATTTATTTGTACCACTACCACTCAACTGTGTATTAAATTGCATTCAATTATGACGATTCTTTCTTGGTGTTGCAATTTTCACAAACGTGAGTGTATGTAGGAGGTATTGGTTTTGCTCGTTTGTGCTTTGCCCATTGTTGCTTGCCTGTATTCTCATCTATTTGCACAGATGAGAATTTGAATGAGCAGGAATTTTCCATAAATGAGCACGAGTTCCCATGTTCTTGAGGATGGTAAAAGATCTTAGAGTTCAGTCTGGATCTATTACATGGCAGTCAAATAACCTTACCGCTATTGCAAGCAACTTTCCCCTTCGGATATTTGACCTATTTCATGGTGCGAGCGTCTGATTGGCTCTTGGGATCGATACAGAATTAATCTTTGAGTTATGAGATGTAAGAAACCTATCACAATGACTTTTCTTTCACTGGGCCGTGTGAAAACATCAGTGTACTGTAAAAACAGTACACTGATGTTTTTCTGTAAAACAGTACACTGTACTGTAAAACAGTACACTGATGTACACTGATGATTAGAATTTGTTAGCTTTGTGGAAAGCAATCACAGCAGCAATTGCAAACACTTACTCTGAACGTTCTTATTCGAATCTTAAGAATCGAAATTTAATGCAGTTTCGATGTGTGGTCATCAAAAAACTGGCAAATAGTGTGTAAATGGCGAACTCATAAAACCACTGCAGTAGTTTTTATAATTTTATTAGCTACTACTCTCAGTAAGAAACTTCAAGATATACTGCTTGAAATTTATTATACTCATCTTATATAAACTGATCATAAAGAGCATCAGAGCATTAAATACATGGCAATACTTATGTCAAAACATAGAATTTAGTATTATAATAAGTATTTAAAATAAACTGAATTGTCAAAACATTAAAGTATGTGTTACTTTAAATTCCGAACTAAATATCCTGCGCCATTGAAGTTATTACAGCCGCATAAAAGGTGTGTGAAATGGCAGTTACAAGTTTTAGCCATTTTGCTTCGGTTGTAGATTTAAGATATTATATTCAGGTACATAATTTATGACCATTTGATCGGAGGAAGATTGTAAGTGCAAAGTTCTGAGCCATTTTTGAGCCATCATGGTGAAAATCTGGTGTCCCGCCCTCTTGTAGTACCTGTACCTATCTATTTTGAGGCGGTGAAACTTCTTGGGTTTCCATGTATAACAATAATAAGGGTATACTAGAAATATCTCAGTTTACGTAAACTTCAGCGGTGTGTGAAAACAGGAGATCTTAACTGATGCAAGAGGGGTCACTTACAGACCTATTTTCACATACAACTAAAACGTGCTGAAAAAAGAGGATTTTTTGAATCACTCAGAGACTTCCTTTTTTCATTTTATGCATGCTAGCAAACTGGTCATTTTTCATAAAGGGAATAATGCGTCAAACTTATATCAATTGGGTGCTGCCCAAGGCTTCAGTCAGTGATTAAACATGATATATGGTATTTTACGGGATCTGATAATAGGGATCTACAACACAGGGATCACTGTAGTCATTATGCATTAGATAATGCGCCTCACATGGACCAGAAAGCATCATTAGTGGTCTATGAAAGAAGTGGCACTGTGAATCCATTATGTCAGCAAGGTGCTGTGCAAGGTTGGATGACAGTTCGTCACTACCGTGCGAGGAAAGTTTTGCTAAGCGGCTACTGCAGTACTTCCTTGGCAGACTTGGCGTTTATTTACAGATCGCTTTTTGAACTCCAACCACCCTGATGATGGATTTTATCAAAAGAACAGCGTAAAACCTATTTATTGTTAACAAAGAGGAACTGACACACGGAGCTTCCAGTAAACCCTCGTCCCTCACTTTTCAGCTTCAGATTCTAATCATTATTTGTGAAACATAAAGCAGATTTTATTAAAT
The DNA here is from genome assembly GCA_000611955.2 of Stegodyphus mimosarum. Taxonomy (NCBI): domain Eukaryota; kingdom Metazoa; phylum Arthropoda; class Arachnida; order Araneae; family Eresidae; genus Stegodyphus; species Stegodyphus mimosarum. The sequence continues at coordinate 392,282 of KK115889.1, read as the reverse complement.
ATTTTGCAGGGTATCCAACAAAGATGACTGCATTATTTGTAACCACAATACAAAATCGGACATCGAAAAGTAAACAGAAAAGTTAAAATTAAACAGAAAATAGAATAACGTCTGTTCCAGAGTACAGATACTACTTGTATATTAAAGAAAACAATTTTATATTTATATTATTAAAAATATTTAAAGTTCTTCTGTTTCTTTAAGGCGAAACATTTGCTAAAATTAGATTGATTTAACTAATGCATCGAAAACGCTTTCACACATTTTATACCATTTTCTAATGCTAATTCTTCTCAATAGCATGTCACAAGCAAAAATATGCATAAGTACCATTAAGAGGAGTATTAAACTTTTTAAATTTTTTGAAGTCTAATTAAATGCTGATTTCCAAATTTTCGATGTTTAACCTTTTTATCTTATTCTGCAAGTGCATGAACAAAGAAAGTCTCACCTATTCGAACTGATTCTTTTATTAGATAGTGGAAATTTTTACGGCGTTTATAGCAAATGTTCACGACAAGGAAAAATTCTTAGGCGAGATAGGAAAAAACATTTGCATCTTATCCAACTTCTTTAGATATGAGAGGAGTTGTGTATAGCTTCTATCTTATCCTACATATCTTTGAGACCGAGCAAAGAATATAGTTTCATATCTGTATTGATCTCTGTATGTATGTGTATACACACACCGTTAAAACTTTTGATAGAAGATATGTGATCAGACATCTTCAACTGTTTCCCAAAAAAATTCTAACCCAAAATTTCTTTCTTAGGGAGAGGGTTAACAACATCATCATAACCGAGTGATCGAGTAAAAACAGTCACCTGGCACCACATTCTCTTCGCACCCCCCCGTCCGTTACGATTTTGGATCCCCATAAATGGGCTATAAAAAGCCCTTCTATCGTCAATCAAAGAATCGTCTGCTCGTCTCAGGTAATCGTCCAAGACCAAATATTCGAAAATGTTACCACGAGCAAAGTTTTTTCGAGTTATTGAAACGTTAAACATGAAAAAAGAAATGTCTTTATGGCGTTCTTGTAGGTCACATTACTAGGAAGGAAAATAAATAGAAAGAATTCTGTTCCAGTTGCAGCAGTAGTTGTAGTAGGAGTAATAATAATAATAATATAGAGAAAGTGAGCAATAATGATGTTTTCGCATAATGTTTGGATAGTTTATTTTATGGCGATAGTTTTGCCACCAATTTAGTGTGTTTTTATTGTGTTATAGATGTTACTAGATTTTATGATTGACAAGTTAGCGTGACCTTTTCTTCTACATTTGATTCTGAAGGATATCTGCAATAACTTAGTTTGTTTCCGGCTTTGTTTATTTATTTTTTGTTACAGTTAAATTAAAGTCGTATAGAAATCTAAAAATTGGTAATCCGTTTTATTTTAATAATGTAGGAAGCTTGTGCTTTGTGTGGTACCCAACGTTGATGCCGCGTCAGGAGGAATATAGTTAAGAGGCGGTTGATGGTTGTGGCAATTATTTTACCTTGCGCAAATGGCAACAATTTCGTTTAGCAGATGATGTTCCCGAGAGTGCTTGAAATACCGTATTTCCTGGCATGTTTTTCCTCGTACCTTTTTAACGCTAGGTTCTAAAAATTTTAAAAATATTCCCATAATTTTCCCTTTTGCGGTGTACACAGTTTTCCCGTTTGAGAGCTGGTGTACTGGTAAACCGTATTCTCTTGATTATTATTATTTTTTTCTTGTGTGTGTATCCAATTTGTATTTGCATTGTTGTATTAGCATTTCATCCATTTTATTTTCTCTTGCATTTATTATTTGAAATGTATTTTGTGCAGAATTCTCGTTAAGCTACTCGGACGTGAACTTTCCAAGCATGTGTTTTCACTTTATTCTGTTATTTACGTTCCACCTCATTATAGTTTTATATAATGAGGTCTTAATAACTTACTGCTGATGAGCAGTAAGTTATTACTCATCAGCAGTGATAACTTACTGCTGATGAGTTCGGTCTTTCGAAATCCGGGCTTTGCTGACCTCCTCTCGTTCCTCCGATGCTCTTCTTGGGAAGTGCGGTTAAGACTCTTTCATGTAAAGTGCCCGTGGGGCTTTATAAGGTAACTGAGTTGGGGTGCGACGTGTCCGTCTCAGTCGTCACACGATATCGACTCAATAACCATCAACTATTGTAGTGTTAATGTTACTATATTCTTATTGGATGTATGAATGTAGTTTTTATAAAGAAATAATATTATGATAATACTAGTAATTTATTCGTGAGTACTCTTCATTTTTTATGTTATTACTGTAACTGCGTTCTTTTGAAATTTTGCTTGCATAATTTTCTTTTCTGTATTTCTAGACGATAAAATTGGCTTAAGAAAGGAGAAAATACGCGAGGAAATACGACATTTATATGCGCCTTGAAACCCGCCGATTTTAATTCTCGTTTATTTTCATTTATTGTGTCCATATATTACTCATTGGTAGTTCTGTGCACTGGCGTATATCTTTTCTGATACCGGCATGATCATTTTAGGGAATTTTATACTTTTTCAAGCTGTTAAACGTGAATATTTTGATATCATCGTGTTTATACAGTTTCAGTTTAGTTTATTATGGCAAAGCACACTAGGGCTAAAGAGGAGGGATGCTTCGTGGAGGACTTTCTAAGGGAGACTGGCGTCGTATATAGGGTAAATCACGAACACGCCCATGTAGCCAGCCCGTTCGCCTGGAATCGAACCTAGGTCGGAACTACTAGTATTCAGCGACTTTACCGCTCAGCTGCTGGTGGGCCTGTATTTATACAGAAATTGTGCTATGCTGAAGTAGCACAGATCAATGAATGCATGTGTCATATGGAGATTTAGTGATTTAGTGATCCTGAGCTGTCCCAAAAGAAAAGGGAGCGCTGAATAGAAGAAAAAAAAAGGGGAGGCAAGAAGGTCACAGACTCAGAAGAGTTGTATAGAGTGAACACTTTGATATGAAACTAGGATAGGAAGAACATGGAGAAGATGCTAACATTGGAGAGCAGCTCAAAATAGCAGCTGCTACTGCGTATGTGATTATGCCGTCTAGTCAGGAGAAGACCTAGTTTCGTGGATGCAAACTTGCAACTAATAAGCCAGTAAGAAAAGAAGAAATGCATACACTGAAGGAAGATCTGGCTTAACTAAGCGTACCTTGCAAATAATTCTTAAGAGAATGCGATCTTTCGCTGTAGCTCTGCAATAGTATTATTAGGCTTTCGTTATTTGACTAAGATGGTTGTAAGGTCAGCAGACAGACAAGATGAAACTTTTACCAACGCTCTAACACAGCGACGTCACTTTCCTCACAGAAGTGGAAGGAAAGAAGACGCAGCTCTTTAGAGCAGACGATGAGCCAGTAACATGATAGAAAGACAGTTGAAATCAAAGATTTCTGCTCGGAAGGAGTAGACTTTATAGCATAGTAACCATAGATGGTTGTGTCATCGCTTAACTTAAATCTCGTGTAATTTAAGAAAAATCATGAAGCATCGGATTACGTGAAGCAGTGGACCCAGTATTGAACTCTAAGGAACCCTACGGTGTTCGGTATAGAGTCCACTTATAGTTACTTTTTCTTTTTAAGTGTGGAATTGTATTTTCTGGGAAAGCTATTAGAATGAGGACTCTATCTCGGCTGAAATTCATTTTAATCAGTTTGCAGATCAAGCCTTAATGCCAGTTGCTGTAGAAAGCCTAACAAGAGTGTACGGGTCCATTTCCCTTTGAAAATCCTTTGTGAAGGTTGTTCGCTATCAGGCCTCTTCTAAAGCAGTTAATTCTTGCATGCTTTGCTGTAATAAATAACCTAAGCTAATATCTGCTCATTGGTGATTTATTAATGTTTCGAGAACTACACATTTACTAAAGAGATTCTTTAAAACAGATTATACAGTCAATGTTAGTAAATAAAGCCTTACTTAATGTAGCCGTATTTAAAACACCAAAATCGTTTACGTGAATCGATTACCACAGTGTCATTAACAAAAACCTGTACTAGTTTCACTTAGTTTGGAAAATCAGGCTATGGTGTATGCCAGTGGTCTCAAACTCAAATTGCATGCGAGCCGAATACCTTCTCTGAAAACAGGTGATGAATCATAATTTGTTTAATATGAAAATGTTAGCAAAATAAAAAAAATTAAACTAATTTAAAATTTCGCGTTCGAAATTTTATCAAAACGTATGTAAACATAATATCGCAAAGAAAAAAATTTCAAATTTATATTTATTTCATACCTGAAACATAAAAGTTAATACTTACAAGAGATCTTTTTGGTTACACTTTCTAATTAAAATATATTGACAGGTAAACATTAAATTTTAAAATTGGCATTTCTTACAAATAATTCTAACATGTTTAATTAACCGTTAAATAACTTACTTTGATTTACACTAAAAATACATCAATTATGAAAACTTTTTAGATTTTCATAGAAGATTTTCCAGGTGAGGTGAAACTTGTGGATTGGTAATAACAACTTACATTCTTTCTTTTATTTATTAATTTTTTCTTCGATGCAAAAATAAAAAAACGCATGTTTATCCTTAAGGTAATTGTGAGATTCTTTTTTCTTTACTACCAACTTAAAAGTATTTCGATTCTGAAGATTGAAGTCTTGGAGAAAAACTGTTAGAAATCATCTTTAATGCTCATAGGTCAATCCAGTTCTTTTCTTATTAATTTTCGGCCCCACGAGCTGCTGAACGATAAAGCCACTGAATACTGGTTGTTCGTTACGTTTTTTTTTTGACAGGTATGAATAAAGTTAATAAATCTGTATCTTCGAATCTTTGAATAATATTTATACCTTACCGTAATTTAATTAGCTCTATTTATAGATTTTCTGATTCATGTTAGATTTTAATGGTGATAAATATGATATAAACTCGGACTTCATATAACCAAAATCTTGAAATATTTACAACAAATACGTTGTTGAAATGCCTTCGCAGGCATAAAATTGCTTCAGAACCCGCATTCAGTCCGTGGACCCGTATGCCACACAGCTTTTATTTTCTAAATATTGCTTTTGATAACATATCATAATTAGAGCTACCATATGAAAGCGGGGGAGGGGGTTGAGGCAATCATAGTTGGTAGCCCTGCTGAATTTCTTCTTAAATGAGTCACTTCAGATGTAGGCTGTGATTGTAAACTTAGTTGACATCAGAATCTAATCTGTTAAAGAAGCGGAGAGAAGAAGTTAAGGAGAAAAAAACTGCTAAAAAAATTTCCTCCTTGTTACTACTTCAACCATGAACTCTGCGTGAGAGCGTGTATGGGGTTGAGATTATAGGGCACATCTATAAATGTACGATAGTTATTTTAAGATACAGCTGTGAGTGATTTATATTTCTCCAATATTTTAGGGCAAATAAGGTTATACAGTAGGCGCCGGTTAATATGATCGCGATAAATTATTGTCACCGAACAGCCGAAGTCCTGCACGAAAACATGGAAAGTCGCTTGTTGTGATCATCTAGTCGGTTAAAGTTATCAAAATGTTATAGAATGAAATTTTTAAATTGAAATAATAGCAGAAAATAAAAGATAAAATTGTCTATATATAATATAATATCGATATTTTCAAATGAGAGAAACATGTCCAGTGAGGAATCAGTCGCCAAAAATCTTGATTATGATTTCAGGCAACAACTGTCTTAAATGAAATAGAGGAAGCTGAGTAACTAACATGAATTGTGAGGAATTTAATGCTTGGGTAGATACAGATGAAAAATTCATGGTGCAGCATCAATGACAGCAGATATAAACTGAAACAAATTTCCAAAAACATTATAAATATGAACAGTTCATAAAGGAACTTTTATTTAATGATTCCAGACAATCACTCTGCGATGTTATCCGCGTGATATCATCGATTTAGTAGCCCAAAAGGGATATTAATTTCAAAAAGGCATTTTGCGTCGATTCACTTTTCAAATTGTTGCCACCAAATATTATCGTCATATATTATATTTAAAGAAACTAAATAATGAAGAATCTGCATAAATGCATGAATGTTTCTCGCACTGCGAAGAAACAACGGTACCTAAAGCCATCAAATTTTGAATAACTTGAACATGGCACTAATACTAAAGAAACTAAATAAAACTTAATAACTAAATAATGAAGAAAACTAAATAATGAAGAATCTGCATAAATGCATGAATGTTTCTCGCACTCCGAAGAAACAACGGTACCTAATGCCATCAAATTTTGAATAACTTGAACATGGCACTTGGAAGCCCGAATTTTGAATTACGAATTTGGTTTATTATCTATTTAAAATTTTGTAAAACTTTAACAAATTTTGGATTATCAAACTTGACGATTTCAAAGCGAGCATTGGCAACACTGCATGGAAAAACAGATTTTTAGCTCCAGCGCGTGAGACTGTGTATCCGAAATTCTAAAGCTATGCATATTTTTAAATATTTTGTGATGTTGCTGTTGAATTGAATTTTATGTGTTTTAAGTGCGAAGAACACGATATTTGATCAGTAAAGGTAACACACGAAACATTGAAAAAGCGCCCTTTTGGTCGTAATATAAAATCTGGAAACTGTCAGATTTTTTTGTATGATTTATTCTCATAATTTGTTTAGTTTTTCTTTTAAAATGTTTAGCATTTTAATTTGCAAGCAATTATAAAAAAAGCAGTAATTTTTTTTGTGACGTGTATAATTTTTATGATTACATTTTTAAATTTCAGGCTTGCTTTTGACAGCGTGATATCGTTCTTTCATTAATTATTTACATTTTAAGAAGTGGCAACTTTTAACATTTTTTAAATTTAAAAATAAGAATTAAGGTTCTTCGTGATATCATGCGTTCTTTTGTTTTCTTTACCGCTGATTTTCCCTTTAAAATTTCAATTAATTTAACTTACTATCAACTAGAAAAGAAGCAGCTTTTTTCGTACAAGAGCATGGAATTTCCTATACTGAACAAAAGTGTCAAAATGACCACTAAATGAAATTATTCATATGAAAACTGTGGCCAGACGGCGAAGCGAAAGACATAGAGCCAACGGCTTGCCAGCACTTACAGTCATGTTTAAAATAATATATGGAGCCTCAGTATGTAAGATGAGACGACATATTTGATTCTTTTATAACAATTACGGAATTATGACTTCTAATCTGAAGACTTTCAGATTTTATATTACATCCAAAAGGGCATTTTTTTGCATTTACACATACATACATGTTTCGAGAGCATTCGGGCTAACTGCCGTATTGGGAAAAAATATTTAAAAACAGCATATCTTTAGAATTTCCGATAGACAGTCTAGCTCAGCGGACGTAAAATTATTTTATTCCGTACTGATTGCCACTGCTGGCTTTGAAATCGTTGAGTTTTTTTTATCAAAAAGTTCGTTAAAGTTTTACAGAATGTAAAATAGAAAATAAAACAAGTTCGAAATTCAAAATTCGGGCTTCCAGGTGCGTATATTCGTGTGGAGGACTACGTTATTGAAAACTGGTTGGCTCTAAGTACCGTTGTTTTTCACAGCGCGAGAAACATAGATACATTCATGCACATTCTTCACAATCTAATTTCTTTAAATATAATGCAGAGCGATAATATTTGGTGGCAACGATCTGAAACGTGATACGACGCAAAATGCCGGTTCGAGACTAATATGCTTTCTGGGCTAAAGCGGCCTCGAGCTGAAAATTTTACTATTTATGAAATTAATGTTATTTATTTATACTCATATTGTGCATTACCATTTTTTAACCTTGCTGTAATGTTTTTTAATATTCGCTGAATTAATTTTAAATGTGGCCAAATTTCGCCAAACCATATGCGGTGCCGCTTTAAACATTGAGCTGTCATCTTCACTGCTAGAAGCTGCCCCATGCCGCACAAACTGTATACTGCAAACAGCAAGCTTTTTCCGGGAGTCGAATCTGGGTCCAAAGTTACGACGGTAAGCGTCGCTAACCACTATATCAAAATGGGAGGCAAATATAGTTTACAACTGAAAATTGAAATTACAAATTGATTGAACTGAAGAATTGAATGAACTACAATTGAAATTACAAATTTTTCGTAGGCTTTGCGATAAATGTTTAGATATGTCAGTTTTATTTATTTATTTTAAATTTCATTTTGGCATTTTCTGCACGATTTCAAAGCGAGCAATGGCAAAACTGTAAAAAATGTAGCAATTAGACAGTATATTTTAAATTCTAAAGATATGCTGTTTTTAAATTATTTTGTGTTACTGCTGTTGAGTTGTATATGGGACTGCTAAAACATGTAGTTGTGCACTTTTTTTTTCCAATTCGTCGCACCAAACGTATTATATATATATGACCACTTTCTTACCAAATTTGGTGAGCTGCGTGTTATTATTCTTTTATGTTGGTAAACTGTGCATTCTTACTTTAAAAGTAATTGAAATCTATTGTTTATTTGTGTTCCGGTTAAGATTTTATTAGTTGATCTGCATGTAACCCTCCAGTTGTACAGTTATCAAAAGTTTTTAAATTTAGGTGGTGCTAAGCCTAACGAAGCTGTCATTTGTTTAAATTTGAAACTCTTAGTAGAATGGTGAATTAATTAGTAGAATGGTGAATTAAATCAGTTGGCACGCCAACTTTCTTCCCCCCCCCCTAGAGAAACCAAAATTTAACTTTTAATTTTGTGCACCGAAAATTTTGTCTTCTTGTTCGTTGGATGAATTGCTCGTTTGTGTAGAGACTCTAACTTTAATTTCAAAAATTATTTTTTTAAACTGTTTTTAAATGTATTTGGTGTTTTATGTTTTTCTGTGTTTTACACGTTTTAAGGAAGATGTTTTGAGTTTTGATGCATTTTTGCCTTTCTGCATTGAAAATTGAATTGTCTGAATGAAAAATATATATCTGTTGAAATTAGAGGAGAAAAATTTAAATGAAATGAAATATATATGTGTGTGTATAATTTAATAAGTCGTGCAAGAAAGTCATGTGGTATCTAAATCCGATATTTTAGGTTAGGATGCAAGTAACGAAAAAAATCCGAAGAGTGGACTTTCCAGAAACCTTATACGAAGATATATGTAGAATTAAATCGCTTTTTTTTTTTGTTAATCAATAACACAGGAATTAAATTGGAAAGAAATATTAAATATGTTGCTCTTTTCCAAACGGCAACGCGCTGATACGTGGAAGACAAGGAGGTTGTAATAAATGGAGTATGCCTTCTCCGTATGTCTGTTGTAATGGAAACGAAGCCATGAAACTCACTCTATGACGTCATGACTTATAATGGCCGCTGCCGTTAAGCGAACTTCTGGTTGATTTTGTTTGCATTCTAATCGGTGTTATCTACATGTTATTCATCATTGGATGTTCATAGGTTTCCCGTTGTAAATTTAATAATTAACATAAAAGATTTCCTACTTAATATATAGAAAAGTCACAAGGATTGTAAATAACTGTTTAAAATTTAATAAAATCTAGGTAAATCTAGATAAAATGTGTAAGCGGTAACTATGACACAAATGTATACATAGTAATTACCTCGAAGATCAGTCGAATTTTCAATAGTATTTTTTGCAAATTGTGCCTAAAGACACCCTTCTGAGCCTCCAGATGTTGATATTTGCTCTCAAAATCAGTGTAGTTTTATTTAACATGTTTCGTAGTCTCACCCGTAAGTTGTATGGCAGCCATGATAAGTCGTGACGTCACGCTGATACATTTCTTTGGTTTTACTGTGACATCCGGCTTACTTCATCTATTCAAACCTTCTTGGTGGAAGACGATAATATTTTATGTCGGACAATGTCAACGTCTTTTAAATCGTTCTTTTATTAAATTTGAAAGAAAAGTATCTTGCACTCTGCGGAGTGGCTTATATGTTTTCTTTCTTATATTGCTGAGGTTTTTCGTTAGATTTGGAAGATAAATATTTTGCGCATTGTCAAGTGGCAATATATAGCTTTTAAATTTAAATCATTGAGTTTCCTGATTAAATTTAAACATTAATATCTGGAACCATTAAAGAACCTCGAACCGAGAGCGATTTAAGAGAAATCAGTGATGCATTTTTTTTAAATACATTTATTTTAAATCGTTGACTTCTCTGATTAAAAAATAAATATCTCGAACAATTTTCAAGATTAATAGAATTCCAGGATTAGAATGTTCCAAACCTAGTTATCGTTAAGCTACTTCGGATGTAAAATTTCTCTTATTTCATCAGATTATCAAAATGGTTACGAGAGATTATTCTTGACTGTTCACCGTGAATAAACCGACACGTGCCGGCCACATTAAAATTTTTTGACTTTCTTTTTCAAAACTCTGCCTCCAGCAGAGAGCAAGGACATAGATATTAGGAGAAGGGAAGGAAAGGAAAAAAAAAAAAAATACACCGCAGGTGTATCTGTTAACAGGCAGCTTTTTTCCATGTGGTATGACGTCACAACACCTCCCCATGGCGTTTTGACGATTGATGGGATTTTGATTCTCACTCCCGCAAACTTCCCTTCTTTCTCCCTCCATATCCCGCTGTTACGTCATTCTTTTTCAAGAGAGTGTAAAGGGTTGTTATAACAAAGTGGCAATATTACTGTCGCTTCATTACTAGGGGTCGAATGCGGGGTAAAACAAGTTTCCAGAGGGCGTTAATCCTTGGAAGGGATTTTAGTACAATTAAATGATATGGAAGCTGTCTTTTTTTTTTTCCCTTGCCGGGGGAGGGAGGTATTAGTATTTCGCAACCGGTTGCTAGATGGCGCTTTGACAATCAAAAAGTAGGAATTCAAAATCAAGCTGATTCGGGCTGCGTCAGTGGAAGTTGTGCAAATTGTAAAAGATTCTGTTTTTAATTACTCAGTTTAAACTGATAATGTAATTTTGGTTGGAGATACGTATTGAGATGATTATGATAATAAGGTTTCGGACATTAGAATAACCTTAGGAAAGTGAAAATTTAAAATGTGTTCTTTCCATACTAGTATATTCAGACCAGTCGGCTTCAAAAAGAAAAAAAAGAAATATATATTTAATGAATTCATTTAGTTTAATTTCATGGTTAATTAATCACAATAGAGATGAAGAACTGCGTTTATTAGAACTACGTTCGAATTGCGTGACCTGCCAGATTAGGTCCTGTTTCTGTTTTTTCTGTTCCTTTACGTGCTATTTCTGTTATATTGCATGATTTATTCGATGAGAATTTGATTCGGTTTGTTGCTAACTGTATTTTTTCGAAGGAATAGGATAAGAATGGAACCAACCGAACGATAGATAAGACTCCAATCAAATGGATAAGACTGATGAACACTGGCAGCTCGAGACGGTCTCATATCCCACCGAAGGGGATAATAACATGAACGCTTTTAATGCTCTTGCAGCAATACGAGCCATTTTCCCTTAAAAGTCCTCCAAGAAAGGATCACTTTTTTCGCTCAAATGTTTTTAACGTGTCTTGCCATAATCTAAGAAAACCAATTCAGTACAATCTATTATTTATGTTATGTACACGAGGTGTTAAGCAATACATGCGTAATATATAAGCGCGGTATATCGACCTGCATAATAAAAGAGTGCTGTAATTTGTATTTAGGAAAATAAAATAATACTGTGAATTGCAGGAAAATTATACATAATATACATTTTTAAAGCAAAAATATTATTCTTGCGCTTTAAAAACTTATTGGGTGTTCCAACAAAAGCGCCGGATTTACAGGGTCGTTCCTAGGCCATTGGCTGCCCGCGTACTTTCCTAAGATTACCGCCCCCACAAAAAATTACTCAATGATTAATACAATTTTTATTTCATGCTCACTAAGTACTTATATATCACAAACTGTATAAAAATATTATAAGGTATTTCTCCCGCCTTCTTCGCGTGCCTTCGTGGTGTATTGGTCTGCATGCTCGACACGTAACTGAGAGGTCCGTGGTTCGATTCCCAGCGAACGCGTTGCTCATTTTTCATCTCAGCTGATTCCAAAATATCCTAATGTCTCTGCAAGATCAGACAAATAATGGATTTAGTGAATTTAAAATATTTAGGCGTGGTATCGCGAAAGTCCGGCCGCCTCTGATTTTGGCCGCCCGCGTGCATTTACGCGTTGCACCCTCGCTAGGAATGGTCCTGCTAATTTAATACATCATTATTAGAAAATATTTTTACACATTTAGAATAGGTAAAGGTTCCGATTTGAAAATTTCGCATTTGATTTGGCCTGGCAACAGTGGCATTTTATCACTGTCACTTCATTTCGCAGTTTTGTGGACAGAGAGCATTACGCGGAGCAGCAAGTTCTGATTTTGAAAACTTACTACAAAAATAACGAATATTATGCGCAAACTGTTAGGAAGCTTCGTGCAATTTTTGCTGACGAAAGCGCACCTTATGAAACAACACATTGCACTGTACCGTCGTGAATATCGCAGACACAAGGAAGGTAGCCGAAGTAATGCATCAATCTTTTATTCACATCACTATCACAACGCATAGACACGGACACAAATTGTAATTTACGCATATTTAAAAATATTAATACATTTTCGAGTTAGTGACGCATTCAGAAACGAAAAGAAGCGCCATGATGGCATTCGTCACGCCTGTACTCGGCAGACAGCTCGGAGCTTCTCATTTCTCTCATCGGGACAGAACGTACACTGCGGGGGAGGGGGATAGTTATATATATGTCTGGTTTTGCTGGGCCGATTGACGAAATTCAAATTGCGTTTTCCATGTCTCAGATGCGCGACTTAGGATATGTGTCAGATTTATATATAGCATTGTTCTAATATAGGTATTTTGACACAAAATCGGACTTTTTCTGAAATGACATGGCAATTTTTTTTCATATTTCGATTCTACGACTCAAATTATGCCAAACTGCCAAGTTTTTTAAAAAATCGAACGAGTAGTTTTTAAAAAATTAGCTCTCAAAATTTTAGCACCTGACTGTTAATTCAATTTGGAATGTATTTATTAACATGTCTTTTTTTATTACACTTACTTGATTCTTTCTTTCACAGTTCGAAATTTAGGTTCACTCCAAATAAAATTCACCCATTTTTTATTATTTGTTTTTAAAATTTGCTTTTTTAAATAATTTTTATAAATTTTTTGGAAAAAAATTTGAATTATAACCCATAAAATTTTTACCATCAACATAAAGTAGATGTATTACTAAGCATACCTGCAAAAAATTAGAAAATTTTAATCAAAATGTTAGACTATATACGCGAATTTATATGTTGGCGCGTTTTGAAATTTGGATATTTGTTGAAATCGATAATAAGATCTAATGTGGTTTCCGCACTTTGCGAAGATTATTTGAAAGTAGGAACGATGTGACTTTTTTCCCTCTTTTGTATAATGGACGGGATAGGAAAATAGGTTGCCATGTGTTAAGCAACTGAATTATTCTTGGCGCAAACTGAAAAAAAATCGTTAAGTTCAATTTTTGAATTTCTCCGTAAATTTCGCACCAAATTTTACAAAATTTGATATTTAGGCTAATTTGAGTCGTAGAATCGAAATATGGGGGGGGGGGAATTGGTATGTTATTTCAGAAAAAGACCCATTTTGTATCAAAATACCTATGTTAGAATCATGCTATATATAAATATAATATATATCCTAAGTCGCGCTTTCGAGACATGAAAAACGCAATCTGAATTTCGTCAATCGGCCCAGTAGAACGGGAGATGTAGAACTGTCCCCCCTTTTTATGTGCAGCTTACTAGAATCACACTGCTCTTACTAGATCACGATCACCAGTATCACTAGTAAGAATCACGATCTCTTGATATAGAATCACGCTGCTGTTCCGCTTGTGCAGGCGCAGTACCTCGGACGAGCCTGGTTGCTATAGGGTTATGGAATATTGTTTAGAGTTCATGATAGCATATTGATGAAGAAATTTGAGGACCCAGTTTTCAACAGTAGACTTTAAATCACCACGCTGTCGATCCAGCCGGTCTGGTGAAAACATCGCTTTTGTGCATGACAATATTCCCAATAAAGTTGGGACTTTTGCTATGTTATTGAAAGTGCCAAAAAATTTGAACTTGGAATCCTAGTACCAAGAAAGAACATAAAATGAAATCATTGTGTATTTAGCCACCATCAGATTATGGAAAAGTTATGAATTT
>KK115889.1:334753-369295 GCA_000611955.2 Stegodyphus mimosarum | reverse complement strand
CCACAGAACTTTTAAACTTCCTACCAAGTTTAGGCTCTCAAACAAACAAGTTAAGGCTTTTCGCACCGCTAACGTCACTTGCATGTGTAAGGAAAACGATGACACAAAATGTGTAATTGCGTTTGAGTAGACTAGGATTCAGCGACGTCACACAAGAGCAAACTTTGTAGTGTAACCTTACTCCCAACACTACAGTTCGATTGCCAGAGTTTGGCAATTTGTGAAAACTTGGCTACTTCTACTAAGATGTTGCGATAGTACGTAAGTACCGAAAATATTATGTTTGATCCATCATTTTGCTTGAAAGTGTTGATAAAAAGGTATAGTTAGTGAGAAAGACTACAAAATTGCCTAATCTAGCAACATTAAGTGGCTTCTTGAGAACTGCTGCAGATGTAAATTTTCAATTTAACTTTTCAGTGTTTGAAAATATCTGCTAAATTTTAGCGACTTTAATTTAAGTTTCACCTAATGCTTGTCTGAATATATGCTTGTATAAAATAAAATATTTAAATTTTATTTAATTAGAATTTTACTTTTATTAATCAGTTTGTGTTCGCAATTTTTATCACAATGAAAAGTGTATTTGCAACACTAAGTTTTAAACAAAAACGATGCTCACAAGGCCGAATCTAATAATAGAAAACCAAAAATTAAAATGCTAAATTATTTAAAATGTTACTGACAATTAAAAGAGATTTAAAATGACATCCATTAGCTTAATTTTTAATTTTGTTTGACTGGTATGAAATATGTCCCTCAGATCCATAGATGAAATGGAGTACTATAATGTACTAGTTTACTATAGCACTATAATGTACTAGTTAGTAGTATAATGTACTAGTTTTATAGGTATATATTCTACCTATAAAACTAGTAGTAGTATTTGCCTAATCTTTACTTTCGCAATTTTTATTACACTTCCAGTTATAAAATGTTTTGAATAACTCAAATATTTATGTGTCGGAGTTTGTAAATTTAAAGAAATTAATTTTTTATATGAAAAATATTTAATAATTAGAAATTAATTCTAAAAAAATTTGGCAATCGTCACAGAATAATTGTTTGCTCACCGCATAACAACGAGCTTTGTTTACAATAACTCTTCGCAACAGATGCCATGTTGATTACGTGTCTTCAGAAAAATTCATATTGATCATTCCGAGCGATGAATTTAACAGATGTGTGTCAAAATCAACATGAACATATTCCAACTCTGAGTCACGTGCATTTCGCATTAGTCTAAACGCGAGTCAGGAAAGCATTGTTTTCTTTCACTTTCCGCTGATCTAACAGCTGCCATGGAATTATGTATTTTATTGAGGAAAGAATATTTTTGCACGAGAATTACTAAAAATAACTGAAGAACCTTACAATTAAGAGCAATTTATGTTTTAGTGTTTTGTAAAATAAGTACACTTTGTTTTTCGTTTATGTCTTCATCTTCATTGAATAGTTGGTTATTTTTTAGATCGCGGAACTTAAGCTGGTTAGTTTTAATAACGTCTTTTTTTTGCTAATTTACCGAACGTTCGAATATGAAAGCTATTGAATTTTTTACTTTATGAATCTTTTGTTATTGAATTCAAAATCTATTGAAATTTAAATTTAATGGAATTAAAAAATGTAACGGGTTATTTTATTAATTAAGGAATACAGGTAATTTTCATTTATACATTCTCAAATTATTTGTATTTATTTGTATGCTTAAAATAATGCTTTAGTGGCACCATCTAAGAAATAAATAGTTAAGTAAAAGTGGTGGATCGCATGCCACAGCATTACCAAGGAGTTTATTTATCGTTAATCATTTTAGTTTTTTTATTAATTTTTAACGTTATTATGATTTATTATTTTTCATTTTGGAGGAATATTTTTTCGTAAAATATTGTCGTCTACTTCAGTAAAGGAGAAAATATGCCTAGAAATTAATTAATTAGAACTTTGTGATTTATTTGTTTTGTACTTATATTCGTTTGCTCCAGGGCTTAATTTCTAAAATCAGAAGTGCTGGAGCGCTATGAAAGGGCGCCAGGAAAGACGAACAGAAAAAAATAAATATAGTAATAAATAAAGTAATAAAATAAATAATGCCTAATTAATTAAATAATTATTCATGTAATAATTCATAAGTAAAACAATTAATTGATCAAAATTAAATAAATTGTACAGAGGTAAATAAAAACTGAAAAAAGAGCACACCAATGTAAAGCTCAAAATTAAGCAAAACCGCAGAGCTATTCTGATGAAGTAGATTTTGAGCAAAACTATCGATTTCGAAGACGATCAGATAAATATCCCTTTTCTTCAGAAACAAAAAGAAGTCTGAAGCCGAAGTAAGTTTACTGTGTTGCCTAATTTTGAGGTAAATGAAAATTTATTAAATTATTATGTGCAATGACGGCACAATCCCAAATGCGGAAGGCTGTCAATGGCCTTGAAATGCCTGTTTTAAAGAAACATTTTATAAATTATGTGGAACTTTTTGGCAGCATTAGAACAGAAAGGCTTAATATCCAAAGGCGATTTATAATAATAAAATTACCATATTTCTAAAAGCAAAATTGGGCAAAACTGGCGACAACATACAGACATATACATTCTCACGCATAAAAGTTATAAAAAGTTAATAATTTTTATGGAAAAAAAAAGAATAAAAAAGAAAAAGTTAATTATAAAGAAAAGTTATGAAGAATAAAAAAAAGTTAATTTAATAATTTATATCTTAAACCATTTATATTTTTTGAAAAATTAATTTCATCCAGATGTGTAATATTTTTATCAGTTCATCGAATTCAAATTATTCAATTTTTATGATCAAAAATTTTTTTTGGGGGGGGAGGAAATTTAACTTTTATCTTTTGAGAAGTTAACACAATTTCTTAAACAGAGCAAAGGATTAAAAAAAGAGAGAGAGAGAGAAATCCTGCGGCCACCTTGAAGTATATAAAATTGGGAAAAAGAAATAAGATTTCAGCTCTGCCCAACTCATAGGAAGCCTTGTGCCTAAATCATAGGCAAAGTCCAAATGATAGGCAGAGCAGTTAAACTAAAGCATCTTATAATCCTTTATAAAAATAATAAAATAATAAAATAAATAATGATAATAAGACCTCAATTTATTTGCGTTCCGTCTGAAGTTAGTTTCGCTTAAAAATTAAGATTATAGTCTCCGGCTGAATTTAAGCCCCAAATATGCAGTATAATGCATTATTTGCAGAGTGATGGAAGCAAAGAGCATTATTTTTCGAGCACATCAATTAAAAATGTTCAAATGGTTAATGCGCCATTAATGAGAATAGAGAGAATACTATAAAGATTAACGAAATGTGTGTGGTAGGTGATTTTAATACAAGATTAATAGACTTTCTGAGCATGATCTCCTGCCGATATAATTCTAGCTATCACGCAAAATATGGCAGGGGAAAAAATTTCTACCGAATCCGAGAATTAGTTGAGGACAAGCATGACGCTTTCTGTAAGTGATAATTTTCATCCCTCGTATTTCGTTTTATGATTCTAAAACTCTGCTTGTCTGCACTGAATGTGCAGACAAGCAGAGTCTTCTAGTACTTTCGGAAACGAAAAATTTACTCGCTGTCGTAAATTCATTTCACTTCCTGGAGCTCTGACTTGCTCGTGGAAGCTTTTCTTTTCTGAAAAGTTCTCAACTTGTGTCAAAAGTTTTGTTTTCCATCGGGAAAAGACTACGTACTAAGAATTTAGAATCGATTTTTAAGGCTATCTTATTATTCAAATAAACGAGATCAAAATAATTTTCTGCTGAAATTGTAGTTCAGTTACCTAAAAGAAATGGTGGAGCCCTCTTATATAAGGCTTTAGTTCACTCCGGCTGAAGTCATTTTCATCTCAAAAACAGATAAGTACCGGATCCGGGCTCCGGTGGCCCCCGGCGCAATTTAAGACTGGTTTAATCTAAGAAAACATTTTTTAAAAATTTCTTAAATATCTTGGATATCTTTACTTTAAGATTTAAAAATTATCTCACATTTTTAAATTAAGTTTTGCTTTAACTTCTTTTGTAACTTAACTCATTTCTTTTCAAGTTAATTCATTTAATCTTAAAAAAATTTGTTGTTTATTTATTTTTTAACAACATTAAAATTCTGTCTGTTATCGATTGTAAGAGCTGTTTTACTATAGTTTACTGTTACCTTAAATAGGAACTTTAAAACCATTTTCCGCCGCCCAGAGTCCCACCTGTAACCACGGGAACGTAGATTGTAGCAGTTGCCTAATCCTCCCATTTTATTTCTTTTTAGTGTGTTTCTTTTTATGAAAAACATAAAAGTTTACTTGGACTACAGTCTCAAATGAGGTGGAGTAAATAAGTGTTGTGCAATGACGGCACAATTCCCAAATGCGGAAGGCTGTCAATGGCCTTGAAATGCCTGTTTTAAAGAAACATTTTATAAATTATGTGGATCTTTTTGGCAGCATTAGAACAGAAAGGCTTAATATCTAAAGGCGATTTATAATAATAAAATTACCATATTTCTAAAAGCAAAATTGGGCAAAACTGGCGACAACATACAGACATATACATTCTCACGCATAAAAGTTATAAAAAGTTAATAATTTTTATGGAAAAAAAAGAATAAAAAAGAAAAAGTTAATTATAAAGAAAAGTTATGAAGAATAAAAAAAAAGTTAATGATTTATATCTTAAACCATTTATATTTTTTGAAAAATTAATTTCATCCAGATGTGTGATATTTTTTATCAGTTCATCGAATTCTAATTATTCAATTCTTATAATTAAAAAATTTTTTTTGGGGGGGGGGAGGAAATTTAACTTTTATCTTTTGAGAAGTTCACACAATTTCTTAAACAGAGCAAAGGATAAAAAAAAAGAGAGAGAGAAATCTTGCGACCACCTTGAAGTATATAAAATTGGGAAAAAGAAATAAGATTTCAGCTCTGCCCAACTCATAGGGAGCCTTTTGCCTAAATCATAGGCAAAACCCAAACCATAGGCAGAGCAGTTAAACAAACTAAGGCATCTTATAATCCTTTATGGCAACAGTTTTTCTATTCAGCATCTGCAAAACTCTTTTGCGAATTTGCAGACACTGTGTACAGAAAGACAGAAAAAGGAAGATAATTTTGTAGAAACTAAGTATAAAGAGATTTTCTACTCGTATAGTATATACGTTAAAATTTTAGTTACAAACAATTTTCTTTAATTACAAACATTTTTGCATTGAGATCAAGAAAAGGCATTTTATCAGTACCATTTTCTACGTGAAAGTTTTGAGATACTGCTTACCAAACCTTAGACGTGTTCACATTAGTTACCTTCAACATCAATGCACGTTTGTAGGCGAACTTTCAAAATGTTAAATACTTCTAGCCGTCCGTTTCTTAGAATTAATGAAAAAAATGAAAATATGCTTTTATTGCTTTATCAGTCACTTTGGTATGAAAACGGCAGCCACATAAATTTTATTTTAGATTAAGAAATAGCCAAAGGTCACATCGTAGCAAGATCAGCAGAATAGGCTGGATGTTCTATCACTGTGGTGTGCTTTAATTCAAGAAATTCGACTGTCAGTCTTGTTAAATAGGAAGGTGAATTATTATGGTAAAGCACGAGTCCCTTATTATTCACTTCTTGAAAAATTTTCGGAAGACGCTTAGTAGTGTACTAATTAGCTGTAATTGTCTTCTGTCCTTTTAACGTGATGGCTTTGACCATTCCTGTACTTATGAAGAAAATGGCATACATCACGTTTTTCATTGCTTGCTCACTTCCTCAAAATCTGTGTTATTTACACTGCACGACGTGAGTTTATTTCCTGCGTAACGAACTTAAAAGTTTTAGTAAGTTTTAATTATAATATCTGCTGTCCATTCTGTTAAATGAGAAGTCAGAAAGTGCCAGCAAGTTCAAGACGGTCGCAAAGAGATTCTATTGACGCCGAGCACAAGAAAGTTCATCAGCGTCGATTGCAGAAGATATTGGTGTTGGGGATACTGGGTGTTGATGAAATAATTCACAGCAATGGCAGGGCGACAGTAACAGAAGTTGTGCGAGAATCTGGTATCTGAAAGTGGGATGAATTTCTATTAACAGTCTGTTATCCATCAAAATGGCAATGTAGAGGCTGATGGATAATGGAATCTCCAAATCCATTTATGAAGTTCTTAAAATTATGTAGATATTTTTTATAACACTTTCTACCTTAGAAGAGCTTTGTGTAAATATAAAATCAAATTTTTATTGTGTTTTTCAATATTTTATTACTTAATTTTTATATATGACTGAAATATTTGGTGCTTACGTATTATCGCAACTACTTCAGTAAAGGTCGCCGCATTTCCGAAATGTGCCAAACTCTGGCAGCCATGCGCATAACCATCCTTTTAGGCAACCGTATTTATTGCAGTCCTTCAGTCAATCAACGTGACCATTTTCGCATGCCTTCTTTCTGTTGTACTTGAAGTTCTAACAGTTTTTATAGTTAAACAGTGATATTTATGTCATGAATTCAATTTTAAAGTATGTGCTTGAGAATCTGCCGACAGTAGAAAACGTTAAAGTAAAATTTCTGTAGGAATGCAGTATTTTGCACAAATTCGCTAGTAGATCAACGGGGAGAAGGTTAGGTTAGATTATTCAATTATGGCAAAGCACACGAGGGCTATCTGCCTAAAGGGAGGGATGCCTTCATGGAGGACTTTGTAAGGGAAATTGGCTCGTATACACGTTACACATGGGGAAAACCACGAAAACGCCCATGCAGCCAGCCCGTTCGCGGGATTCGAACATCGGACCGAACTACCAGTGTTCAGCGTCTTTACCGCTCGACCGCAGGTGGGCCCTTGTAGCGAAAGATTCAGCTACCAAAGCTTTCATCAAAGTTAAAAGATATCCAGAGTTCCGAGCAGCGCCGGAAATTGAAAAACTTAACTTCGAGGAACGAACGTCCTCAATGCAGCTCATAGATGAGTTACCCCATGAACCAGCCCGTTCGCGGGATTCGAACCTCGGACCGAACTACCAGTGTTCAGCGTCTTTACCGCTCGGCCGCTGGTGGGCTCAACGGGGAGAAGTGTTTGGTAAATAGCCGATGCGCAATGCCGAAAAGGTTGTGCAATTCTCTGATGTTTTTAAACGAAACCAGATCACCGTGTATGTAGAGAGATGAAGAGAAAAAAGAATTACGAAAAGATTTCGCGGAAAATACTTTTGTTTCTTTAATGTATCACCTAATATTTATTTTATAACAAAATTTTATATTTTAAATTGATAAAGTGTGTTTTATTTTGATATGCTGATAACTAACTGTTTGCCGATAAATATCGGCAGTTTGGAAATCTTTTTTTAAAAATGTTGCAAAAATTGCTCTCACCCATATGTAACTAACTTTTCAACTGTAAAAATCGCCAAATTGCTCCGAAGTGGTTGTTTTAGTACGTAAGTACCAAGTATTCCTTTTTTTTATCAGAATTTTTAAAATGGTGTTTCTTTTACAGGTAAGAAGTGCATTCGAAATATATTTGTGCTTTTACAATAAAGGACAACAGCAAAGAAATTCTTTTTACAAAGTAAGGCAAAACCATTATTTATGGAAAATATTTAAGAACTATCATCCGAATGTATTTAGAAACGATATTAATATAATTTTAACCATATTTGTCATCATTACTGTCCGTAAAATCCGACAGCTCCCTAACTTTATCTGCATTCACTGCTAATATTATAATCGTTAGTCCAGTCCTTTAAACGATAGTTTTCCTCTGATGAGCTTTAATGACTTAAAAGATTGATATTTCCCCAATTGACCGTTAACTATCTTGACCAATAATAACTTATTGTTATGTAACATTTCCATTAACTCTGCTCCTAGCGGCATCCTTATTAATTTCTGGATTCACATCCTTAATAATGAAGGAAGTTTTGGCTTCAGCAAAATAGCTATATGTAGTATTGCTATAAATGTAACCAGGTGTTGCCACTGCACAAAACTTTTAGATTTAACTAAGATTTTTTATTTGTATTTGAAACTATAACGTTAAAATGCTCATAGAATTTTTTTTTTTAACTAGCCACTTGCTTGGCTTATGGAAAAAATATATAACGCTTTTAACGAGTGCAAGATAGTGTAATTTTATAAAAGTATTTAATGTTTGTAATTAAAATTAATTAAATGCATTTAGTTAAATATCATGAACTAAATGCATTTTTAATTAAGTCAATCAGCTTTAATTTTTTTTAAATGCTAAGAACTGCGTTTGTTGCGTTTAAATCACTTATCTCATTACTCAGTGATAAACAAATGAAATTTGGAAGTTAGATATGCTATGTTTTGTGGAATGGCAACACACTAGCAAATAAGAGTTAAAGTATTTTACTTCCGCCAATGGCAATGCAGCGCTTTTAAATAGCGGAGTCTACTGATTAAATTTGAAAAATTAATATCTAACACTTTGCCGAAAGGCAACATACTGGTGCGTGAGAGATAAAAAACTATTTTATTTCGAGCAATTGGCAACAAATTGCTTTAAAATCGCTGAATTTGTTAATCAAAAAGTTAAATTCGCACAAGACATTAAATAAAAAAAAAGGGGGGGGGAGTCGAAATTCAGAATTTGGGCCTTTGGAGGTGTACAAGTTCAGGTGGAATACCAGGCTTGTTTAGAATTTGGTGGTCGCTGGTTTTGCACAGTGCGAAGAATATTATATACGTATATATAGATTCTTTAGTATTTAATTATAGATATAAGTTATATTTAATAATGTTAGCAACATTTATACCAACTTTAATTTAAAAAGATATTTCAAACATTATATATTTTGGATAAATGTGAAATGATGTGATGTGAAAATATTACGATGTGAAAATATTAAAAAATCACATGAAATTAGTGTTTTGCAAATTAAAATAAGTTTGGACTTGGTACATGCATTTTATCCCTAAAAACAAACACTGAAGACTGCACTAACGATAAAAAGCGTTTCTGCATTAAATCATTACATGATTTTTAAATTATTGCTTTTGTATTATACCAGAATTTAGTTTTCATACAAACTTTTTGCATATATTATGTAAAAATAATAAAAAGCTATTAAAATGGTGTTGAATTTTTCTGGCATTTCTTCATACGAATATTTGTTGCTATGAAAATCATTTTATTAAGATAAAACTTGAATTTTTAAAAATATTGGTTTAATAAAACGTTTTTGAGGCTAAAAATGCATATAGCATGAATGACCACTTCGTCGATCGTGAACTATCGGTCGATCACCGCAGCTTTTTTCTAAGCGTGAAGTCGATTACGTGCTATTCAATTTTGAAATTATTATTAGATGATTATTTATAGTTTTCTTGATTATTTATATTTTCTTATTTCGCCTGTAAATCACAATACATTTAACAGGTTTAAAGTATTATGGTGTTAGTGTTATTAATAGAACCCGGTGTTTCAGTTACGAATCGTGTTAGTCGGAATGATCGTTTGTTTATATATATAACGCAAGCATCTATTTATTTATTTGGTTATATTTTACAATACTTCCTCCTTTTGCTAACCCATTTTATTTATTTATTTATTTATTGGTTTCCCTCCTATCCCCCCGAATTTCTGAAACAAGCTGAACATTTGGAAGAAGGTTCTATTCTTTCAGAGAAATTAAATTCTAAAATCATCCATTAAAGTATTTTTGTGTTAATAGAATTTCAGAATGCATTTTGGAACGACTTAACATTCTTGCATTTCATTTCCAGCCGCGCGTCTGTAAGCTCATATACGAATACATTCGCGGCTAAGAATTTAGCCCTTAATTTCTGGACAACCCCTTCTATGAGATCTTTTGTCTTTTATTCGCATAAGGACTGCCGCAGATGATAAGTAACGAACGCATGAAAGTAATCGAAATTTTCTACAAAGGCGAATAAGCCGAAGAAAGGGTTTGAGTAGCGAATTGCAGAGGGGGAGGGCAGGCATAGGCAGGTGGGGGGAGAACAAAAGGATCGTCGCTTGCGAACGGATTTCGAAAACCCCCCTCATCACCATGATTCTTGAATGATATTTCGGCGTAATGAAGGAAGAAGTTTTCTAGCCAGCATTCATTCCGCTCTAATCATAGAAATTGTGCAGCCGAGGGCTCGTATCCATACCCGACCCGGTAACTCAAAACTGATGAGGCACTTCCCTTTAATCATACATACCCAAGCGCAAGAATATAGTTCCTTTAAGTGTAGAGACTAAAAAAAAGACACTGAGCTCATTAAAAAAGACTTCACAATAAGTTTTCTTATGGATTCTTTGACAAAAGAATTGATGTTTACATATTAAGAACGGTATTATGGGAATCGGTGAAAAAATCTGTTCTACCCCCCAAACTTTCTGAACAAAAAGATTTATTTTATTTTTGCTTATATTTAGTTTATTTGTTACAAAATTCTTTCGCAGTTTTCGTAAGAATAAAATTGCGTTAAAAGTATATAATTTGCTTTTAAAGGAGGTAAGGTATTTATTGAAATGAAAAAAAAAAAAAAAAATAGAATCCTATTTATCAGAACTAATTAGTGAGGAGCCTTTTTTTTTCGAAAGATAGCAGTTTTTCACTTCTCTGCGCGAAGAAAAGGATGTATTGTAATCGCGAAAAATTTCAATTATCAGATTTCTGTGAAAATAAGCATTTTGACCGTCCTCGATTCTGATTATTATTATTATTATTATTGTTGTTGTTGTTTATTTTTGTTTTTTGCATGGCATTTGTACTTATGGAATTAAGGATTTTTTATTCCAAAATGGAATTTTTCACGACGTCTATACGTAGGCAAGTATGTATCTCGCATACCTCAAAAACGCCGTAGAATGCCTTAGATGAGCTATAGAACGTTGAAACTTTGTACATGAAACTGCTATAACATTTAGTTGTGCAACTCCCTCTTATATTGCTATCGGCAATACCAAAAGCGTATATACACACACATATATATACATATATATATATTATATATAATACATTAGTAAGTAGACACACACACACATATATATATATATATAATACATTAGTAAATAAATTATGATATGTACCCACCCCTCTTAACGCGGTTTAAAAATCCTTACAGGCTTTACAGGGCTTTTGTTTTCACAGTCGTTGGTCGTAGGTATATACTTCCAATTACAGAAGTGTTTTAAATGACGACAATATTCATGTTTTGGCTATCTGAAATCTAAAAAAAAATAAATTTTTTGACAAGTAGTGAATTCGCTTTTATTTCGTATTCTGATGGATATTTTATTATCGACCTATGATAGGCTTCCAGCGACACAAATTTCTTTTAATTTGAAACCTTTCTGTATGACGAAAGATCTCTCTGTATAAAGAAAGATGTTATTTTATGGGAATTTCCCACAAAAGTGTTTACTTTGAGTAGATGCAACAATTATGAATTAAAATAAAATATTGAAAAGTATAAAAAATTTGAATTTTTTTAAAATCGCAAATGAAACAAACTAATAAAATAAACAGACGAAAAATTGATAAAATCAGTTCATTCTTAAAAACCTTTTAAATTTAATTCCTGCCTCAAACAAAAAATAGGAAAGTATTAAAAAAATTTAAATTTGCAAGTTTACAAAACCAAATATATTATTATAAAAAATTAACAAGATTGAGTCAACTGAGATCTTTAGATTAATTAATTATAGTTTTTTTACGTATTTGAATTTGAAATTAAATCTCGGTCCGACCATAAAGTTAGAAAAATAGCTGCAGATTTATTTAGCTGAGTCTAAGCTCTCGATAAAGAACTTTTCTGAATCAGTCTTGTTTATTCTTTCATAATAATTTAATTGGCTTTGACAATTTTTAAATTTAATTTTAGTACTTTTCTAATTTTTGTTCAATGTAAAGAATTAAGTCAAAATTGTTTTTTCGAATTAATTCATGCTATTAATTTCCTTTTTCAATTCATTTTATGTTGTGTTATATATATATATATATTTTAATATATATTACATATCTATATAAACAGATATATATATTATAATATATATTACATATCTATATAAACAGATATATATATTATAATATATATTACATATCTATATAAACAGATATATATATTATAATATATATTACATATCTATATAAACAGATATATAACATACATATATAAACATATACATAATATATATATATATATACAGGGTGTCCATAATTAAACTTGAAATTTGCGAGCAGTCTATAGCAAAAACTATGCAGCAGAATTGCATGAAAATTAGGTAATGGCAGAATGAAATTATGGGAATTTTATCGAGGGGAAAAACAGTTTAAAAAACCATCACTAGATGGCGTTGTGCAATGTAAACTATTGGCATATGCAAATGTCGTAGCCATAGTAAACCTGTGCGCCCACAGCAACCCTTTAAAGATGCGAGAGGCGAACCACAGTCATACTCGTTTCCAGGTCAAGGAAGATGACGTTGATTCTCCAGGAACGTGCTTTACTAAAAGGGAGACTCTGCTACCGAAGCTTTGCGGAAATTTCGCTATTTCAAGCGATTACGAAAAGATCCACTCACTAATCAAGGACTAGCAAGCATGATTAGGAAATTTGAAGCAACGGGAACAATGAGGACTCAGCCAGGAATTGGACGAAAGTGCGTTGCAGGAGAGGTAGTGGATGATGTAGCGACAGAAGTGGAGGAAGACAGATCGCAAACCATCGGCAGCACTAGTGTTCGGCGTATTGCAGCATCTCTACAAATTCCATTACACTGTTCGCATGTAACGGTTTGGCGCAGCTTTACTGCAACCTTCATTGTGGGTCCGTTTCTTCGCGAAGAGATAAGCCGCAGGGCCTGTGACATGCACCGTCATCGGTCAACGATACGCTTCATTATTAGAGCAATCCGTTATTCCGGCTCTTCAGGCAAGGCGATGTGATACAACCACAGTGTTTATACAGGATGGTACTCCTCCATTCATCGCCCGTGGTGTGAAACAAGTGCTCCGCGGCCATTTCGGTGACCACAGAATCATTTCGGTGACGGCAATTTCCTACAGTTTGGCCTCTTAGATCCCCCGACTTGAATCCGTGCGACTTTTGGCTGTGGGCATACCTCAAGGCCATGGTCTACCGTGAACCCATCACATCTCTATCCGACCTTAAAGAAAGCATAAAACGTCATGTTCGTAACATTCCCCAGTTCATGCAGCTTTCAACAGTCGACGATGCGATTTTACGCTTCCAGATAGTAGCAGAAAATGGTGGACATCATATAGAGCATGTTTTCTAAACTTTTGTAGATTATTTATATGTTCTCAATAAAGCTATGATAGCCACCTAGGGGTGGTTTTTGAAACTCGTTATTTTTGTTTCCTTGATAAAACTCCCATCATTTCATTCTGCCATTACCAATTTTCATGCACTACCGCTGCATAGTTTTTGCTACAGACTGCTCGCAAACTTCAAGTTTAATTGTGGACACCCTGTATATATATATATATATATAGAGAGAGAGAGAGAGAGAGAGAGAGTACAACACATTGTTTTCAGCAACTTAATGCACGAAAATGCTAGGCATTTTTATATTTGGTTTTTAAAAAAATTGTTTTGTAATATATATATATATACACATACGTACATAAATAGCAATTTCGGCTACTTTTCTAATTTGTACATATATATATGTATATAAAACAATATCACAATTTTTTTTTAAATTTTAAAACAAATTATCCTAATACCATTTCCACGCAAATGCTGCTGAAAAATAATCGATTATAGACAAAAAGAAATTTAGAACCAAATTCGCAAAGACATGAAAGAATAAAATTAAAAACAGTAAGATCTAAATTTCCTCATAAATATGTAAAAGTCAACCAGTGTTCATGAAACCAATAGAAATATAAACAAAGGAAATACGAAAATAACAATATATGTATATATATAGGCAAATGAATGCAAATAAAATCTAATTCAGCATTATCAAGAGGAGGTAGATCAGGTTTAACTGAACTTACTTTGTCGGGACTGCTGTTCCTTCTGGTTGATTTTGCAAACATAACTGGAGTCCTGAGTCAGAACAGTTAGCTTACTCAAAGCTATGGTCGTGCGTGTATAGAAAATAAGGCAAAGATAAGGAGGGTTAAATTTACCTTTTATTATTACAGCGTACAAGTGCTCCCGCACTTCGGGATACACAGACCAAAACTTTTGGTCTGGAACGTAGAAAAGAAGAAAATAAACTAACTAAACTAAATAATAATTAAGATGCTTTACAGAAGCTAGTAACGCGAAGATTGGCCCTTTAATGCTACGTATGTAGTGGGCAGAATACAAAGACTACACTACGTCTTCAAATATCAGCGAGAACTAAGTTCTGGCCTTAAAGGCAGACAACGAAAATCACATGCGTCGTAAAGGTCGCGAGAAATTCTGTCTTTCACTACTTCTTGGCTATAAGCCATGTCTTAAATACTTCTAAAGTTTGCAACCTCATTTGTATACACTAAATCTATTCGTGCTTATTCTGGCCGGAAATGGAAAATAAGGTTTAAGATAAAATAAACGTTACTAAAACTTAAAATCCTTACAACTTTTCTTCCGAAATTCATGTGGGTGTAATTCAGAAACACGGCTCTGCTGCTGATTCTTTCCATAGCTCCTCGACAAAGATCCAGGGCTTGTCAAATTCTTTCTCCCTCCCATTTCTATTTAACTGTTTTTTTTCCTATATTTATTTACTTTGATTTCCAAATTTTTTATTCAAATTATTTTCAGTTTTCACCTTTCAGTTAGATAATTTCACACTGTCGGTTGATAATATATAATTCATAGCATTCCTATTTAATTAACTAATTTCGCAACTTTAGAAGTTTTCACTTAATTAAATATTCTTCAAATTTTTCTCTCTCATTCCCTTTCTACATACGTATATTTATATATGTACATGAACTCATAGGCAAAGTAGAATAAAACAGATATATACGTATATATAGACCTACGGTATTATGTAGATTATTACATATTTTTATCTATAATTTTTTCGCTTTTGTCTCAATTATGATCGTTTGTCGAAATGCGTAATGGAGTTTACCTATGTACGACCTGATGTGTTTTTCCCTTGACAAGTCCACAAAAAGCTCGACGGTGGCTAAATTGCCATTTACTGCCATTTTTTTGTAATTTTTCTGGTGCTTTAATTTTAATTTTGACTGTGCTTTAAATGTTTTTTTACGTGTTACCAAATTTTTAAATGTTGATTTTCTTGAATACCAACATTTAGTTTTTTTGCGCTATTCTTTTGAGTAATTAATTTTGTTCAAGTTTTTTAAACCTTGAAACGTAGGTATCAAATTTACTTTTAGGCGATTGCCTTTAGAATTTTTTTTCTTTTTGCTAGGAACATGAATATCTAATTTATTTTTAGGCAATTGCTTTTAGAATTTTACTCCCTTTACTTGGCTTTATATATATATATATATAGAGAGAGAGAGAGAGAGAAATTTAGATCCAAATACACAACACATGAAAGAAATGAAATTAAAAACAATAAAAATAATTAAATAATAATTAAAAACAGCAAAAAAATCCAAATTTTCCTATAAATACGTAAATTTCGACCAATATTCATCAAACCAGTAGAAATTCAAGGAAAAAAACATAAAAGTAACGAAAAAAATAATAATAAAATAAAGGCAGAGGAATGCAATTAAAATCTGATTCAACGTTATCAAGTGGAGGTAGATCAAACTTAATTGAACCCCCTCTTCCCTTGGAAAATCACTGCGTTATTTCATTTAGTAAGAAATAAGTTTCCTACTTTTTAATTGCTTGTTATGGACTCATACCTTAGTTAAATTCAAAATAAATATGTGTTATGTTTTGCGGAATGGCAACAGTGTGATAATTGGTTAAGCGCGAAGATACGTAAAAGAGAAATTTAAAGATCTTAGGTTTCATGCAGTGATGACATGCTAAGAAGAGGGAGCGATATATAGCATCACGTGACTTCCTAAAATTTTGTAACGATTCCGCCAAATACGGTTCTACAGTCAAAATAAAAGTATAAAAATTAGCATTTGGTTGAAGAGCAAAAAGTTAGCGATACATAATGTTACGTGAAATTTTTATAGCAGTATCTCTGTCGCACATTATTCTCTACACAATCCAATTTTGGGCAAGATAAAATTTTACATTATTTTAAGAACACTCAAAATATTATAGTTGCTTTTATTTAAAATAAAGTGCTTTCAGTTTAAAATGCGTGCGAAAAGGTATTGTGTAAAGTAAATCGAAAATTGAAACTTTTCTTTCTTCTCTTCCTTGCGATGCTTAAGAAATTTGACGACATGCTGGCTTTCGTAAATAACAAACACATCTTTCAATTTATTTGGTTTGAATTACATTCCCCGAAATATACTGCAAATTACTGATTCGCTGGTGCTGTTTTTATTACCATTTTTCTATTTTTTAGAATTTTGAAGCAATCTGCCTAGGACTATTCGACTCTTTTTGGAAATTTCATTTCGAATAGTGATGCCATCTTGCGCCCGGAAAAACTAAAAGATAAATTGTAACTGGGGGAGAGGAAGGGGGTGGTAAGAGAAGGGGGAAAATACCATCTGCGCCCCTTCGGGCTGGCAGCACGCTGAAATTTCGAACTCTAGAATAAACTAAATAACGCATCTGGAAATTTTCTTTTCGGTTTATTTTTGTTTTTCAGGAATGGAAAAAGAAAACTACAACTTTGCTATCGATAAGCCGAAGGAAAGTCGTCTGCAGAATTATTTATTATTATTATTTTTTTAAGTTTCCTTTTCTATTATTAAAGAACTTTTCCGATGGAAAACTGCTTCATGAATATCTAAAAATGCCGTATTAGAATTTTTCATGTTTGTTTTCATTTATGTGTAACTAGAATATTGAGCAAGTTTTCATTCATTGGTTGAACTTTTAAAAAATCGACGTTTCCTGTTTACGCATCACTTATTTATCGATGCTGCAAAATATTTGATTAGTGGAAAGGAAATAGAAGTAAACGCATTTAAAATATTCGAAATTAAAACACGTAGCCCGCAGTTATCGACTTTATGCGACGATTTCGCTAAAATATTTTCCTATTTTGTAGAGGCATAGTTCTCTAACTTAAGGATATAATTGGTGTATGAGTTTAAAATATATTTCAAGGCCAGTATAACACAGCCATCTTATAAATTTATTAAATGAAAATAGAAAATAAAATGAAAATAAAGAAAAAATCTGAAATGTTTAAGATTTTAAATTACGTCCAAAGGGACGTTTATTTAACATTCTGTGTGTTACCTTTATTTGTTAAATACCATGTTCTTCGCACTTAAACCATAAAATTCAGTTCAACAGCAGTATCGCAAAATAATTTTAAATTGAGCATATCTTTAGAAATTTCGGTACACGCTCTCACGCGCTGGAGATAAAAATGTTTTTCTGTACAACGTTGGTATTGCTGGCTTTGAAATCTTTGAGTTTGTTAATGAAAAATTCGTTAAAGTTTTAGAGAATATTGTTACGAATTTCACATTTATTTGGCTATTTATTTAGAACTGTAATTAAAATTCCTTTTTATTTTCCCGTGCAACGCACGCAGACGATTTTTGAAGAGAAAGCTACGTCAAAAAAATAATAAAATAATAACATGCATACATTTATGCAGATTTTTCATTTTTTAAACTTTAATGCAGAGCGATAACATTTAGTGGCAACAATTTGAAAAGTGAATCGGGCATTCAGAGTGAATCAACGCAAAATCGCAAAACGAAAGTAATAGTCCTTCGGGACTAAATCCCTTTGGACTAAAAATAAATGTTGAAAGGAAAAAGTTTACGGTTTTGGTATATTTTAAATCAAAAAATATCCATTACCCTTTATTTCACTCAACGTATTCTACTCAGATATCCAATGATAGCATTCAAGCAAATATTCTTAAGAAGCATAAATGCATAATTAATTTTATAGTTAGAGATAAAATATTAAATTTAAAAATATAAAAACTATAAGAAGAAAAAAATCTGAAAGCTTTCAGATTTCACATTACGTTTACAAAAGAGCTTTTTTTTTAACGTTTTGTGGGTAACCTTTATTTATTAACAATATCATGTTCTTCTCACTTCGAATAAAATTGAGTTCAACACCAATATCGCAAAATAATTTTAAAATGAGAATCTTAAGAGAGATAATTTTTCTCCCACCCGTACAGTGTTGCCATTCCTCGCTTTGAAATCGTTGAATTTGTTAATCAAAAATTCTTTAATGTCTGACAGAATATGAAATTGATTATAAAACAAATTCCAAACTAGGGCTTCCAGATGCTAATATTCGGTAGAGGATTATGTTATTCAAAATTTGATGGCTCTAGGTACCGTTGTTTTATCACATTGCGAGAAACATATATACATTTATGCAGATTCTTCATTATTTAATTTCTTTAAATATAATACAGGGTTGTAATATTTGGACGCAGCAGTTTGAAATGTGAATCAACGCAAAATGCCAAAAGTAAATTATTAGTTCTTTGGGCTAAAAAGCACTTTTTAAGTTATCATAATAGTCTTATTTGACCAGCAAGAAAATAGTCAAGCTGTTAATTTTGTTATTAAAGAATCTGTATTTATGTATAAATGTATGCATATACATATATTCTTGCATTGTGGAAAAAATGCGAGACTTTGAACCACCAAATTTTAAACGTATGCTTATCGCTCCACCCAAACAATTGTATAATGAAAGCCTGAATTTTAAATATCGATTTTTTTATGCTCGAAGTAAAACATTTTTATCTTTCTGGCATCGATATGTTGTTATTCGGTTCAAATTTAATCAACAATCTTCGCGCAGTTTAAAAGGCTGCTGTTGACTAAAACAAAATATTTTTACTCGCGCCAGGATTTTGGCATTCTGTAAGGCGTAAGATATTTAATTTTCAAATTTAATCCTTCAAAAATACGTATACGATATTAATAAATAAAAAAATATTATTAAAAATCTGAAAAATTTCATATTTTAAATTACGTCCAAAGGCGCGTTTTTTTAACGTTTCGTGGTGCTACCTTTTTTTTATTAAATATCATGTACTACGTACTCAAACCATAAAATTCAGTTCAAAATCAATATCGCAAAATCATTTTAAAATGAACATATCTTTAGAATTTTCGTAAGTCTCGTGCGCAGGAGATAAAAATGTTTTTTTTCCGTACAGTTTGTTGCCATTGCTCGCTTTGAAATCATTTAGTTTGTTAATCAGAAATTCGTTGAAATGTTACAAAACATAAAATCGATAATAAAGCAAATTTCAAATTCAAAATTAGGGCTTCCAGATGCCCATATTCGCAGTAGGATTACGTCATTCAAAATTCGATGGCTCTAGGTTTTATCACAATGCGAGAAACATGCATACATTTATGCAGATTTTTCATTTTTTAAAATTTAATGCAGAGCGATAACATTTAGTGGCAACAATTTGAAAAGTGAAACGGGCATTCAGAGTGAATCGCCGCAAAATCGCAAAACGAAAATAATAGTCCTTCGGGACTAAATCCCTTTGGACTAATTATTTATGAATAAATAATTATTTATGGATGATTTGAAGCCTAAGGAGTAGCAGTTAACAACGATAAGGACGGTTGAGATTATAGTTCCAGGGAAGTGGAAATGAAGCTATCTCATTATATATTGTAATGTTAATATTACTATGTCTTTTTGCTTGAATGCAAGTTTCTTTTAAAGAAATTGTATTGGATAATTACCCGTATTTTATCCGTAATTATTTTTCATTTGTTATGTGCTTACCATAACGGCGTCCTTTGGAAGTTATTGGCATAATTTTTCTCTCTCTATTTTTGGATGATAAAATTAGTAAACAAAGGTGGGGGGGATGCTCGAGGAAATAGTGCATATTATTTCGATGACATCACTTTTAAAAGGTGATTAGTTTTTTTCCACAGCGTTTTCATTCGACGTGACGTAAGATGACTTATAAATATATGCATATATATAAACAATAAAAACAAATAAACAAATGTAAGGAAGGACTATTAAGAATTCTGCGCCTAGGCTGAATGATTTAATTAAACATAATAATAATTAAAAGGGACTGCTATTATAATTCCTATATTTCAAAGTAAAATTTTTATATTTCAAAGAAAGTCAATGAAGTAAAAGAATTACAATTTGAAGTCTACATAAATTCCAATTTACAAATTCGTAATTTTTTAACTCATATTTAAAAGAAATGGAAAAATTAAAATTTTTTAAAAGTTTAAAAAGTTTTAGAAACATTTTTTAAAAGTAATTTAAATAGTAAAAGGAAAATCAGCAGAGGGAAAAATTGCTTTACAAGCAATGACTAACAGCAGTGGATATGCATAAAATTGTGATGCAAAAATTGCTAATAATTATAGCCATATAAAAATACCTAAAAATGAACAATTGAAAAGCTAGGGAAACAATACCGACTTTTCAGGCGGAATTAGCTTATTTCACACTTCTTCCAACCGTTCATACATCGTGTTTCGTCCTTGCTTTGCATATGCAAATCGGAAGTAGAACTGAATGAAATTAAACGCGAATATGTAATTCCCCAAATTTAGCGAACTCATAATATCTAAAATTTTTTTTTCACGATGTAAATTAATTAAAAATTGTTTGGAGTGGAAAGCATTATTTAAATGCTAAGAAAATCGTTAGTACAAAACGTAAATATCGAATTAATGATGTGATCAAAACATGTAAAAATATGAAAATAAAACATTAGAATGCAAATTTAAACAAAGGGTACACGTTATATTGCAAAAATATTCAATTAAATGAAATATCATATTTAAAAAATCTGATGTGTACACCACATGATTTCCTTGTACGGAATATTAAATTATACGCATTTTTCATTTCATTTAAACTTATTGGATTGAATTAAATCTACTTCGTCGATAGCGCCTAAACCACAATAGCATAAATGCATTAAAAGTCACTATAGTTGTTTACCATAGCGACATTCTGGCGCTACGTTCACTTAACAGCGTTACATCTCATTCATTTTATAACTCAGAATGCACAAAAATTATGCATGCCATCTTAAGAATTATCTAATCGTTGCCACATGTTTTATTCAAATACTATAATAAATCTAAAACGATGTATAAAAGAAATTAAACAAAAACAAAAAAATAAAAACTAAGAAAATCTGAAAGGTTTCACATTTTAAATTACGTCCAAGGGACGTTTTTTAACGTTCTGTGTGTTACCTTTATTTATTAAATGTCATGTTCTTTGCACTTAAACCATAAAATTCAGTTCAACATCAATATCGCAAAATAATTTTAAAATGTGTAAATCTTTAGAATTTCCGATACACAGTCTCACGCGCTGGAGATAAAAATGTTTTTTTCTGTACAACGTTGCCATTGCTCGATTTGAAATCTTTGAGTTTGTTAATAAAAAATTCGTTAAAGTTTTACAAAATATGAAATCGATAATAAAACAAATTCCAAATTTCAAATTTGAGATTCCAGATGCCCATATTTGCAGTAGGTTTGTGTCATCCAAAATTAGACGGCTCTAGGTACCGTTGTTTTAGCACAATGCGAGAAACATACATACATATATGCAGATTCTTCATTATTAATTTCTTCAAATATAATACAGTCGATAATATTTGGTGGCAACAGTTTAAAACGTGAAACGACATTCAGAGTGATTCAACGAAAAATCGTAAAACGAAAACAATAGCACTTCAAGGACAAAGCCCCTTTGGACTAAAAACTGAAAGGTTTCAGATTTTAAATTACGTCCAAAGGGGCGTGGGTTTGTTCAAAAATTCGTTCATGAAAAATACCAAGTTTTAAAAAGAAACATTTTTTCACAGGCGATTCAGTATTTCATATTCAATTAATTCAGTTCTCACTTCGCGAGGGGGCAAAAATACATAAAAACTCAAAATATCTACATTAAAAATTACGAAGTAAATCTTAAACACTTATTTTCTCTAATAAATTACAGCATAGATTAACCATGGTTTTATTCGCAGTAATAAAAGAAGGCATTATCTTTGTTGTTGCGAAGCTTAGTTTCTTTTAGATTCGCAAAAAATCCACTATTCTGCTAAGTTTCAAATGTAAACAAATATGGCCGCTATGGCCAAAATAATTAGGCTTAGCCGCACTTAAACAACTTAAATTGTTGTTAATTCTTCAATTATAACATGCAGGTTAACTAAAGGCATAAAAACCTTAACTGGAAGATAAGAATAACATAATTCAATCATTTTTAAAGCAAAAAATGCACAATTTACGAACATATCAGAATAAAGAAACTGAGCTCACTCAGCCGAGTAACAGACTGAATATATATATATATTATTGAGAAAGTTGACAAATTATCTATTTGTTGTTGAGAGAAAAAACTAGTAGAAAAATCTGCGCGTAGTGCTACAAAATTTATAAAAATGGAAATAGGTAGGGGATCATGGTTCTTACAATCCTTAAGTAATTCTCTCATATATTTCATTTCCCATATTATATACATATATTTATATACTTTTGGTGCGGCCGATTGCAACCAAAATAGGAAGTGCACATATACATGTTATAGCAGTGCCATATGCAAAATTTCAACGTTCTGAGGCTATTCGTTTGTGAGTTATGCAAAATACATACATACATACTTACGTATGTACGTACGCACAGACGCCACAGAAAATTCTCTTCAGAATCCATTTTAAATCAGTTTTATAAGAAAAGAGTGCTTTATTCTGTCCTTACGTACGAATGTCACGGAAAAGCATCATTAAATTTCATTCGATAGCGGTCAAAATGGATATTTTCGTTGAAATATGATAGCCGAAATTTTTCCCGCTTACAATACTTCCTTTTTACTTCGTACAAGGAAGTAGAAATGAATTGGGACAGAATAATTTTAAAAACCAAGAACTTAACTCTGTACATTGTGCTAGTAACAACAATGAACGAGGTTTTATTCTTTATCCTAAGAGCAGGTGTTTTACTTGCAGTTGCTGGGTTTATATGAATAGCAAAAAGTGGGTTGGTAAAAATGATAGTTATGGCATGACTAGAAAGTGCGGTTGGCTTATAAACCGAATAAGTGCAAATGGAAAGAAGTTTTTATACACTCACGTTTGTGAAAATTGCAACACCATGAAGGACTTACGCGAGTGAGCTGAAATTTTCAGGAAATGCAAAGTAGCGCATGATATGCAAATGATTAGAATTGCAAATCCGTAGCGCATGCGTATGCTGAGCAGCGCCCTCTGAACGGCTGATGGATCCGAATAAATAGACGGCTGTAGCGAGGCGTGTATGGTTATCGGTGGTTATCTGCTAGTGGTAAACGTTAACTCAATCTGTACTTATGCCTCGTCGACGAAAGAGAGCGAGATTTGAACAACTTACAGAGTTTGAACGAGGGAGAATCATCGGCCTTCGTGAAGCTGGATTGTCGTATCGTGCAGTAGCCTCTCGTGTGCAGCGTAACAGCAGCACAGTGATGCGCGTTTGGAAGCAGTGGACGGACGAGTGTCGGACAACTCGGAAATCCGGGAGTGGACCCCGAAATGTGACGTCAGCTCGCGATGATAGACACCTGGTCCGCATGGCGCGGACGGACCGTACAGCTTCCTCTAGACAATTGGCAGCACTGTGGTCAATAGCTACAGGTGTTTCATTGTGTGCTTCATCAATTCGTAGACGTCTGCTGCAGTGTGGACTGCGCGCACGGACTCCTTTATACAGGATCCCCCTAACGCACGACCATCGCCGCCTGCGGCTACAATGGGCCAATCAGCATAGAGACTGGCGTGCTGATTGGCAGCATGTCGTGTTTTCTGACGAATCCCGCTTTAATTTGTGGTACCATGATGGCCGCATTCGTGTCAGACGCTATGCCGGTGAACGCCACCTTCCGGAGTGCATTATCGAACGCCACAGTGGACGAACACCCGGAGTTATGGTCTGGGGCGCCATAGCATATCATAGACGATCTCAATTGCTACGAATTGTGGGCAATCTGAACAGCAACCGGTATATCCGTGAAGTTCTACAGCCCGAAGCTGTTCCCTTCCTTCAAAGCTTGCCAGGCGCTGTATTTCAACAGGACAATGCCCGCCCTCATACTGCTCGGATTGTTAAATCCTTCTTTGCAGCGCAGCAGGTACAGCTTCTTCCTTGGCCTGCGTGTTCCCCGGATATGTCGCCAATTGAACATGTGTGGGATGTCATTGGTCGGCGTCTTGCTCGTGATCCTCGTCCTGTTGCGTCTGCAGACGAACTTTGGGTACGCGTACAAACGATATGGAATGCTCTTCCTCAGTCAGACATTCAAACTTTGTTTGACTCCATGCCACGTCGTGTAGCAGCACTTATTGCGGCGCGTGGTGGCCACACAAAATACTGATTCTGATCTCTTGTTCTTGTTTGTTTGCTTTGAACATTTAATCATTTATTTGTACCACTACCACTCAACTGTGTATTAAATTGCATTCAATTATGACGATTCCTTCTTGGTGTTGCAATTTTCACAAACGTGAGTGTATTAATTGAAAAAAAAAAGTTAAAATTTTCTTGCTAAAAAATTAAATTGCTTAGTAAATAAAATCAAATGCTGATGTTATATAGTCATTTAAAATTTAAATAAAATAGCATTTATCATACTAGAACACTAATAATTATCTCACAGCTAGCAAAATCGTATTAGTCGAGTATCAAACATATTTCCTTTAATAACAGTAATTCTCAATCTTCAGTATTTCGTAATTCAGGCCAACTGTACTTATTGGACGGAAATGTATTGAACCATTATACGAATATTCTCAATGCAAGTGTATGATTAACATAATCCCGATACATTTGTTAGACATTTCCTGAGTATTCTGCTTGAACATCATTCCAACGTTGTTTGGGTATACATTCTGGTATAGCATCGTATAAATCAAGCAGACAATTTTATGCGCCGTACGTACGTGAGCTTGGAATAATATGTAAACTTCCGAATGACTATGGGAACATAAACTTGAGGAATAGCCTTCGGGCAAATATATGAAAGGAAATGCTTATGCCAGTATTTGCATATGTGCAGGCAGTTACAGTGGTACCTTGGTATATGTCATTAATATGTTTGACATACTTGGATATATACCAACCAAACGTTTCCAATGAAATAAAAAGAAAATAATTTATCCATTCTTATAAGAAACTTAGATTGTTGTTATTATAATACTATTTTAATACTGAAATACAAATGTATTCACTGAAACTGTACATAAATGAAGCGCTGCACATGGTACTGTACATAAATATTTTTCTACTATCCAGTTCAAAAGCAATTTTTCGACATCTTCCACTGTTTCTAATATTTGTTTGGTAATCGATTTCATCCCTTTCGCAACTTTAACCGATTTAATAACGCCTTTGTCTTTCGTTATTATAGACACCATCATATTTGGTATATGGTATACAATAGCCAAGTTCCGGATACGCATATCATCTTCACACACTTCAGCAGTCTCTTTGTTTACCTCCAAAGTGATCCTAATTATTTTCTTCGTTGTTTGTCTCTTCTCATTAACTTTCCTCAAGCTCATTGCTAATGATTAAAAACATTTATGCCAAAAAGCACAAAATCTCTTGAAAATTCAGAGTTACAGAACGGGTTGTTTAGTGAAAGGAGTATCCAGGCTCACTGATGCTTATGGGGAGCCGTAGCGTTGCTTCGAAAGCGGTAAAGAAGTGTAGCGTAATCGTGAACTTATCGTGCTCGATTGTAAAGGAATATCGTATTTCGAACTAAAATTTTCGCCTCCAAACAGTTGGACATATGCTGGATGTATTTCAAAGAGGACGTATACCGATGTACCACTATAGTTCCGTATAGTTCTGTAGTAGAGTTACAAAATGAACTATTGCTTGAATAATAACTGACGTAATTAACATAAGTTAAAATCACTATGCAAAACATCTAACAGACATTTAAAATTAATTTTGATTCTCTTTATTAATTAATGTTTACAGGTTTGTCTCATATTTTCCCCTTTTCTTCTTTTTTCCTCTTTTTTACCCAAGAGATGGTGCTATTGCATATACGCAAAATCCTTTTTTTTTTTTTCTGAAAGAAGGGTTATAGTACGATAAGATGTATGATAATAAATAAATTTTAACTAATTTAGTAATTATTAGCCCAAATGGGGTATTCATTTCGTTTTGGCATTTTGCCTTGGTTCACTATAAAAGTCTGTATCAATTTTCAAACTGTTGCCCCCAAATATTAGAGCCCTGCATTATATTTTAAAGAAATTAAATAATGAAGAATCTGCATAAATGCATATATGTTTCTCGCATTGTGATAAAACAACGGTACCTAGAGCCATCGAATTTTGAATAACGTAGTCCGCCACTCGAATATGGACACCTGGAAGCCCAAATTTGGAATTTGTTTTATTATCTATTGCATATTTTGTAAAACCTTAACCAACTTTGATAAACAAACTCAACAATTTCGAAGCGTTCCATTAACATTAACATCAACATTGCGTGCATCTTCCAGCACGGATATTTTATATGAAAGGTTTCTTTACATTTCTTACTGGCATTATGTTGGTAGCGTAGGAATGCAAAGACATTACAGTGTCTGACGGTAGTTTACGTCGAGTGACTGAATATCTGTATCACTTTTCAAATCTCGTTTTGAATCTTCCGTTTAAAAAATACCCATTTGTGTGTAATAAAATATACGAAAGTTCTAGATAGAGAGAATATAAAAATCTAGATAAATATAAGAAATCAGACAGAAGCTTATAACTATTAAAATAGTTTACAGATTATTTTTTAGTATTTGAGTTATCGTATTTATTCGCACATTTCCTCCCACTTTTTTACTTCCTATTACGAAGTAAAGTAAGTATTGTAATCACGAAAAATTCCAGGTACCATATTTCAACGAAAATGTCCATTTTGACCGTTATCGAATGAAATTTAACGATGTTTTTCCGTGACATTTGTTCGTAAGAACGGAATAAAGGATTTTTTTTTTCCAAAACGAATTATAAAACTGATTTAAAATGAATTCAGAAGAGATTTTTTCGTGGCGTCTGTACGTACGTAAGTACGTATGTATTTCGCATAACTCAAAAACGAGTAGGTTCAGAACGTTGAAATTTTGTATATAAGTCTGCTATAGCATGTAGTTGTGCAACTCGCAATTGTTGACAACATTTTGTAGAGCTGGTTGAAGGTCTGGAGAACATGCGGGCCAAACCATGACCCAAGCGTATCGTGTATTATAGAAACAAAAGACAACATAGAGAGCATTTTTGCCATAAGTTGGTCTCACTAGGAGTGATGGTTTCAACAAGATGGACCTACCATCTTCTCATCTAGAATTTTTTAAGCCATCCATCGGTGATTGCTTATCTCAGAAAGGGATTACTGACTGTTCGGCTCATTTTCTTGAATATCCATGTCCGATTCTTTACTGAGGTGTTATCTGAAAGCTAAAATGTACAGACAACATCTTCATACTATTTTTGACATAAAATCAAAATCTTTGCCATTCCGAGCGCAGTAATGTATTCAACAGCAGAATGATCACTTTGGGCTGTATAATGTTCAAAACATGATAGTACGCATCAGTTCTGTAATACTGTAAAAAAATAAAGGGAATATATTTTACGTTATAAACATAAATGTATTTTATATATTAGATTTAATATTACACCTAAAGAGGCTTTTTTTTTCTCATTTACACACACATACACGTTTCGAGAGCACTCAAGCTAACGCCGCTTTGGGCTAAAAATATTTAAAAATAGGTTTTCTTCACAGTATCCGATAGACAGTTTCAGAAGCTGGAGATAAAAATGCGTTATTCCGGACTGTGATGCTACTGCTCACTTTGAAATCGTTGAGTTTTTTAATCAAAAATTTGTTAAAGTTCTACGAAATATGAAATAGATAAAACAATTCGAAATTCGGGCTACCAGGTGGTCATATTCGAAACATGCAAAAATTCATGCAGATTT
This sequence comes from Stegodyphus mimosarum, assembly GCA_000611955.2. NCBI lineage: Eukaryota > Metazoa > Arthropoda > Arachnida > Araneae > Eresidae > Stegodyphus > Stegodyphus mimosarum. The sequence goes on along the minus strand of KK115889.1, from coordinate 341,248 downwards.
TTCATTATTTAATTTTTTAAAGTATAATACAGGGCAATAGTATTCGGCGGCAGCAATTTTAAAATTTATTCAGCGCCTTAAAGTGTTTCTGCACAAAATTCTGTTTCGAACTAATGGCCCTTCGGGGGTTAAAAATACGTATTTTCACTTTCCACTATTTTTCTGTGTATGTCTATTCTAAAACCGCCAACTGCTTCTTACTCACTCCTGTATCTTAAAGCTATAATTTTGAAACTTTGCTGACTCCAGAAACCCATAAAATTATTTTGTCTTATCAGGGGATACATAAAAATGTAATTTCTTTTTTTGTGTGTATGTGTGTGTGGAATTACTACCATTCATGCAAAATTAAATATTAAAAAGCGTTAAAAATATATTAGACCTTCTGTGTCTCTTTCGCTAAATAATGAAGGATCTGTATATATTGTTGCGCGCGTACGGGCTCCTAGCAGACTGAAAGCACTCAAAACCGTTTGTTAGCTTGATGAAATCTATTTTAAAGAATAGAAAACTTTACGGTTCGGGATCTTGCCACAAATATATTCTTACAGCTGTTCTTAGTATCACAGAATACAATCAGTAGCTTCACATTACTTAGAACTTTAAACACAAAGCATTGCAAAGTTCATTTAAAATGCCGAATTTCCTACGGATATCTCTAAGTACTCCGAACTCAACTCTGAACTAAAAACGACTACTATAGTTCGACCGTCTCAAACGCAACCCTGGCTGGCATTCTGCCAAAACACATAGACTGGTCCAAAAGGGGCGTTATTACTCGCTGCGAGGTGAAAGTCTTCTCTTCTGCGCAGAGAGAGAATGGAGGGGAAAAAAATTTCTATTTATCCACACTATTTTGAGAATAATTCAGTCCGAATGGCGCATGCGTGTTAGCACTCATGGTCGCGGATGAGGCGGTCGAACTATACTACTGACTGAATTGAAACTGACGCTCTCCCAGGTGTTACATAACGGCACATGGAAGGTATAAGTATATATATAACAAGACAAGAATTTTTTTAGGTCATCGTACTATAATAAATATTTGAAATGCACTATAGTAACGTCAGTTAATAATATTTGTAACGTACACATTACACACAAAAAAAAGGGACAGTTCTATATATCCCATTTTACTGGACCGATTGTCGAAATTTAACTTGCGTTTTCCATGTCTCGAAAGCGCGACGTAGGATATAAATCAGATTTATATATAGCATTGTTGTAACATAGGTGTTTTGACACAAAATCGGACTTTCTTAAAATAACATACCATTTTTTTTCCACATTTCAATTCTACGATTCAAGTTATGCCAAAGTTGCAAGTTTTGTAAAAATCGCACGAGCAGTTTTTAAAAAAATCAGCTCTCAAAATTTCAGCTCCTCCATGTTAATTGAATTTAGTATATACTTGTTAATGTCCCCGTTTTTATTAAACTTATTCTTCCTTTCTCATTTCGAAATTTAGGTTCATTCGAAATAAAATTGCCCATTTTTTGTGATTTGTTTTTAAAATTCGTATTTTTAAGAAATTTTTATAATTTTGTCGAAAACAATTTTGAACTATAACATATAAAATTTTTACCATCATCTTAAGTACACGTATTTCTAATCATACCTGCAAAAAATATTTATTTTTTATTCAAAATTTCCTAAGATTAAATGAATTTACATATTGGCGCGTTTTGAAATTTGACATATTTGTTATAAGCTATAATAACGCCTTAAGTGGTTTAAATTTGGTTAAAATTATTTGAAAGTAACGAAAGATGACCTTTTCCGTTCGTCTACAATAAAAAAAGGAAAGGAAAATAGATTGCTATAAATTAAGAATTTCGCCAGGTGTATTATTCTTGGCGCAAAGTGAAAAAATGCGATATATCCGAGATAAATTTTTAGATTTTTCCTTAAATTTCTCACCAAAAATTACAACATTTATAATATGTAAGCATGATTTTTTATCGTAGAATCGAAATAAGGAAAAAAAATTGTATGTTATTTCAGAAGGTTGATTTCGTGTCAAATAACGGTAGTTAAATTCTGACAATTGGCCCAGTAGAACGAGAGATATAGAACTGTCCCACTTTTTTGTGTGCAAGGTGTACATAATAATATTTATAATATACTATAAAATACTTGCAAATATATTTTGTTTTTCAAATATTCTACGTAAAATGATAAAAGAAATAAGTACCTCCAAATAAAAGTTTAGAAAAGTAATAGATTACTGTAATAACGCAAAAATATTTCTTCGAAAGATGTTACAATTTTGAAGAAATATCTGTTCTTCAAGAAAATATTAATTCATACGGAAATAAACTTTGCTTAGGGTAAAATAAACTTCACTTAGGGTAAAATAAATCTGGATTTAAAAAAAAAAGTTAGATTTTCAATATGTTATAATGTACTGACTTTCTAACATTTAAATAAGATAAATGCTTAGACTTCTTCAAACATTTCACCGTGTAGAGAAATTTATTACTAATTTGTAATAGAAACCGAAAGCGTTGCGAAGTTTTATTAAGAAAGATTATTAAATGAGACTCCCTGAGGGTTTAAAAAATTATTCGATAGAGAATTCTAAGTGTGATTTATTTGCTGAGTAGAAAATTTCCTCGATTAGTTTTCAATTGGAATAAATTTAGACCGACGGATGTATGGTATAACATAACCATAAAGAACGAAATAAAATGATATCAGCATATCATTTGTAAAAAATGATTGTGGTTGATATTGCTAGTTGTGTATCTGTATTTTTAGTTGTGTATCTACAGATTTTTTTCGCTTTACTAAAGTAGAGGTTTGCTTAGAAACTTTTCTTTTAAGTCGAAATGGCTTAAAACAAGGAAATAGGTGCCGTTAATTTATAAAGAAAGAACCTTTTCTCAGTCAAGAGGATAACCATACGCAAAGCAAGAATGATGTGGTATGATAGAGCCCATATAAATAGAAGTAACACATACATATCGTATCTCATGAAAGTGAAGTAAAGTAAAATAAAGCAACACAACCCATGTAAATAGAAGTAACACATACACAATATGCATTACATGAAAGTTAAGTAGAAATAAAAGAGCCCATGTAAATAGAAGTAACACATGCACATTGTACACCTGAAAGGGAAGTAGAAGTATTTATGCAAAAAGAACTTTTAGCCTTCTTAATCAAGAGGATAGCATATCAGAGTGTATCCAAATATTACTAAAAGAAGAACGATATACAGCCTATATAAATAGAAGTAAAACATATACATCCTATCACAGAAAACTCAGATAGAAGTAAAATGAAAGAGAAGTAACACATACACATCGTTTCACGAGAAAGTGAAACAGAAGTAACACAGGTATAAAGTGAAGTAAAGTGAAACTAAAATAATGCAATCCATATAAATACAAGTATACATACACATACACAGGGTATCAAAATATGGACACATTGAGTAGATTTGTATATATTTATATTTATTTTAAATAACCATGTCATGATCCTTGACTAATTCATCTCTTCGGGTTCGTTTTCATCCACTTATGAATGTTATTCGTCGACTCTATTCGCAGAAATAAAACTGGCACACTTATGAAGGTTTAACGATAACATGAACTATATTTTATTGAAGTATATATATATTCTTTTCACAAAGTATTTTCTTCACAATTACATTAAAAACGCACAACTATTACATTTAACCTTTCAGTTTTTAATCATAACAGATCAACCTTTTCTTTGGAATACAAAAATAATCAATTCAAAAATGTTTCACACGAGCCTCCGTCTTTCTCGCATCAAGCACGTTTTCTTCTTCTCGTAGCCAGATTTTGCTTTCTCTCCGCTTTTCAGATAGACAGTTTTTTTTTCACACGAGCAGGCCGTTGGCTTAACTGTTCTTTCATCAGGGCTTGGTTGGTAGCTTCCTCTTACCGAGCATGTGCATGACACGCCCCTGCCCAGAATGAAATTTGTCCTTTCTTTAGGACGTATTTCATTAATCAATATCCAAGCAAATTTTCTGTACACTACTTTTACACAATACAAATCTCGTACAATATTAAATAAAACAAAACAGAACAAACAATATAAGATACAATCATACAGAAAGCAAAAAAAAAAAACAAATTATATTACTCATATTATATCTGATCCAGACGTGAGAGAGCATCAGCACTTTGGTGCTGCATCCCTGGCCTATGACTAATTCGCAAGTTCCATTTCTGCAATGCCAAAGCCCACCTCGTCAATTTTGGACTTCGAGGAGTAGTTTCGTTCAAATATCTGAGAGGATTGTGATCCGTTATAATTTCTACCTGAGCCCCATAGATCCATTTATCAAATTTATTCAGGCCAAATAAGACTGCCCAAGCTTCCTTCTCAATGCTTGCCCAATTTTTCTGAGTTTGAGAAAGCTTTTGGCTTGCAAATGCAATAGGACAATAGTTACCACTCTCGTCTCTCTGGGTTAAACAGCAGCCTACCGCCAAATTGGATGCATCACAATGGATCTGAAATGGCTTTCCAATATTTGGTGTGGCCAGAGATGTCGCTTGGCACAAAGTATCCTTTAATTTGTTAAAAGCATTCTGTTCCAACTCCCCCCATTGAACAATATTGGCATGCCTCTTCTTAGTCAACTCTGTCAACGGTGCCGATATTTCTGCATAATTAGGAATATAAGATCGATAAAATCCCATTAATCCTAAAACCGATCTCACATCTTTTTTTGTGACTGGCCTGACGAGTTTTCTAATTGCTTTGACCCTTTCTTCATCAGGACCATGCTTGCCTCCTCCAATTATATGCCCCAAATATTTGATTTTTTTAGCTGCAAAAGCACATTTGTCCAAACGTACAGAAAATCCTAATTTTTCTAAGGTGTCCAGGACCAGAGAAATGTGTTTCAAGTGTTCCTCAAATGTTTTCGAGAAAATCACCACATCATCTATATATGCCTGAGCATAATCGCTATGACTCTGTAAAGCACGATTCATTTCCCTCTGGAATGTCCCCGAGGCTCCTGATAAACCGAAAGGCATTGTTCTCCACTGGTACACTCCATTAGATGTCGCAAATGCAGTCAAGGGTTTGCTCCTTTCATCCATTCGGATTTGCCAATACCCTTTTCGAAGGTCGATGCTTGTCAGCCAGTTAGCTGCACCCGCCACAAAAACCAACTCCTGCATGTCCTTCATGGGAAATGTTGGAGTTTTTGTAACAGCATTCAATGATCTAAAATCTATACACATTCTAACTGTAGCATCCTTTTTCACCACACAAACTATAGGATGAGCAATTTCTGACTCAGAAGGTTCAATTAATCCTAATTCTAGTAACTCACGTATCTGCCCATCTACTGCTTTGCGATATGCCATAGGTATTCCATAGCAGTGGGGTTTCTTCCTAATAGCAGTAGGAATAAGTTCGATCTTGTGTGTACCTACTCGGGCTGGTTGCACTGGACGTGTAAATAATGTTTGGTATTTCCTCAGTAGCCCTAAAAGTCTACTCCTTTGGACCGAATCTAAATTAGACATTTCTAATCCTTCCAGAGATTCAGAAAAAGTTTTTCCTCCCTTGTTGACAGGTGTAGATTCAATTTCGCCAAACTCTTCTTCTCCCTCCAAGATAACATTTACTGCTTGAGATCTAACTACATAAAGTCTAATCTTATTCTGATGAACATGCCTTTTGGTTCCATCGGGCATTCGTACTACAAAAGAGTGAGGACTTTTCTGTTCCAATATATTTGCAGGACCCTGCCATCTAGCGTAAAGCTTATTATTAGAATCGGGAATCAAGACTATCACCTTATCTCCCACCTTAAACGTTTTTACGGTAGATCTTAAATTATGATAGTGTGCTGTCCTCTCTTGTTGAATTTCAGCTGTGAGCTTTGCCTGCTCCGCTGCCTTCTCAAACCTAGCCTTTAGATTTTGTAAATATGTATAAACAGGAGTTGCATCTAATTGTAAATTTTCATGTTTTCCTGTCCATGATGATTTTAATATCGACAAAGGTCCTTGAGGTGTCCTGCCGTACATTAGTTGAAATGGAGCCACCCCAGTTGTTGAGTTGGGTACTTCTCTATAGGCCCACAACACATAAGGAATTTGCAAATGCCACCCCCTACCTTCTTCTCTGATGACATGATGCAACATTCTTTTTAAAGTACCATTAAATCGTTCAACTAATCCATTAGATTGAGGATACCCAGGGGTCGAAAACTTAGGACTGGCCCCTATTCGTCTCTCAAATTCTTGAGTCAAATCTGCTTTAAAGTTTGTTCCATTGTCACATGCAATTACATTTGGAATACCCGTTCTTGAAAAAATATGTAATAACTCCTCACAAGTCGACTTGGCAGAGAGGCTAGTTAGGGGTATTGCTTCTGCCCATCTGGTATGTTGATCAACTAAGCATAATATATACTTATGCCCCTTGGAGCTGGGAGGATCAATCGGACCTATCACATCAATGTTTACAATTTGGAAACTGGGGTGATTA
>KK115889.1:305592-334095 GCA_000611955.2 Stegodyphus mimosarum | reverse complement strand
ACCAAATATACCCTTCAAATATATGCTCGATCCTTCCTCCAGTTGGAGATTTTTGGTTAACTCCTTTTTAACCACCGTAATTTCTGTTCCTGAATCAACGAGGGCCTCCCCTATTGTTCCATTCACACTAATAGGAACCCTTTTCAACTTACACAGCTTATAGTTGTTTACATTCCCTGGCTTCCCCAAAGGATCCACACGAGCTACCACAACTTTGTCCGCTAGGATATCATTATCCTGACCTTTTTTTACACAGTTTACCCTAGCTTTATCCTTTTCCTCATTTCGGTTATATTGCCTAGAACCTTTAATCTGAGGACAGTTCCTTTTAAAATGCGAAGCTGAACCACATACAAAACATGTTAAACCTTTAACATTCCCTGTGTTTTTCCCTGTGGTTTCTGACCCATGCCGACCGCTTCGTCTCTTTTTGACCTTAGGTTTCTCACCTATTACCTGATTTAGCATCTTAGTTTCACAAGCTCCCCTACGTACGTTGTAGGACTTCCCTTTAGCCGCAAAGAATATGTCACACTCCTTTCCAAGCTCTCTTGGCTTGAACCACGAGTCTCCCTGCCTTATACCTATGTGTACTGCAGTTTCTGTATCAAGGGTCTGGTAGATTTTGTCCGCTACCACCAACTGATTAAGACCTTCAAAGTCTGTCACCCCCCTTGATTTCACATAATTTTCCCACATGGCAGTAACTCTAGTAGAAAACTGGACAAAGGTCTCTTCTGAACTTCGTCTTGCTTTCCTGAAATTCTCCAGGCATACCTGAGGTGACGGTTTGAATTCTTTCAACACAGTTTCCTTTATTACTTCATAATTCCCATACTTATCCTCCCTTATCAATGTTAATAAATTTGCCGCTTTATCTCCCAAAAGGTAAATCAAAATTTTGGCCTTATACTCATCAGGGACACTTTCATTGATATAAGCTCTTTCTAAACTGGAGAAGAAATAGTCCCAGCCATCTGCTCTACTTGGAACCTTTACTGTCAATAACCTGATTGTTCTCGTTAACTCTTCTACTGATCTTTCCTTCCCATTCTCCCCCCGTTCGGGTGTGGTACTCCTATTCAAGTAACGATCCTGACAATCTACCTTATACTTCTCAATGGCAATCCTCTCCTCTGCCTCTAACTTTAGTTTATATTCCCTTTCTTGTCTGTCGCGTTCTTCTTTTCTTTCTACTCTTTCGCGTTCTTTTTCTCTTTCTTCCCTTTCCTTCTCCTCCTTTGCCTCCCTATCTGTAATGATAACACTCAGAAGGTCCTTTGCTACCTGCTCCTCATAGCTTTCACTAGCAAGAATTTTTTCCCTCAAGTCCAAAATTCTAAATGTAGGCAACACTTCAACACCAAACTCTTGTGCAAGGGCGACTAGATCAGCCTTTCTATGTTTGGTCAAAAATGACATTATGGGACTTTATGTTCAACTTAATTAAAATAACAGAAAATCAAAACTGAATCTCTGTACATAAAATTTTACATCAAGTCTTGAACTTCTAGTGAATCATAAACACCTGGTATCTGCATTAAATATGCACAACATCCAAATATTCAATCAAATAAAAAAATTAATGAGTATATATAAGCAATCAAAAATTAATGAATGCATGAGAATTAATGCAATCATATCTTATAAATAAAACACAAGCATTAGTTAAATTAATACTCATTCACTCATACAATAAAAGATAAATGCACTTTCAAAGTAATTCAAGTATCATATGATAATCACACTGATAATTCCTGTGTTATAAAATACTTCTTTAAGTGTACCGTTACATTAACAGCAAATGTTTCATAAAAAATGATAAATAATACACTTAAACGAGAGAACCTGGTAGAAGATAACTGTTCCACTTAATATGCTTCGCAGCATTCGTAAGGCATTTACTTGAGCTTTTTCCGAGTCGACAAATATGCATCCGACCAGCTGCCGCCACTGTCATGATCCTTGACCAATTCATCTCTTCGGGTTCGTTTTCATCCACTTATGAATGTTATTCGTCGACTCTATTCGCAGAAATAAAACTGGCACACTTATGAAGGTTTAACGATAACATGAACTATATTTTATTGAAATATATATATATATATTCTTTTCACAAAGTATTTTTTCCACAATTACATTAAAAACGCACAACTATTACATTTAACCTTTCAGTTCTTTTTAATAGTCACACATCAACTTCAAACTTTGGAATACAAAAATAATCAATGCAAAAATGTTTCTCACGAGCCTCCGTCTTTCTTGCATCAAGCACGTTTTCTTCTTCTCGTAGCCAGATTTTGCTTTCTCTCCGCTTTTCAGATAGACAGTTTTTTTTTCACACGAGCAGGGCTTGGTTGGTAGCTTCCTCTTACCGAGCATGTGCATGACAAACCAGTTTAATTTAATTTGAAGTTTCTTTCATATAAGTCTTCATTCCCCTAATTGTCAATGCCAGAATATTTAAATTTGGTAGTGCACGTTAAGTAATGCGAATTCTGCTGTGGGAGGAAGGGTTTAAGTATTAAGTTCTAGAAGGAAAAGCTAGAGAGTGTGGGCAAACTCTGTGCTTGTTGTAACGTGAGCTTCTGCTTAGCATTGATTACTGGTTACACGTGGCGTAACAACTATTACTTTGCTGCCACTAGATTTGCAACGCTCTTTTAGGAAACAGGATAGTCTGAGCCCTGTAGCGTAATTCTACTACTTGTTAATATCTTCATATTAACAAGTTCATTTAGTCCTTACTGTTTCAGTTACCGCCCAAGCAGAGGCGTAGTTTATTAGCATCGAGTTGACGCATTGTACATTTTCTAAAGAGTGGAATAAAGCGTAATTTTAACCCTTCTTCTCTGCAGTCACTACTCTCCAGTTTCACACAAAATTTAGACAAGCGGACCCTACAGATTTATTACTTAAAAAACTTAACGGATAGTGAGCTGCGCTTTCGGAGATGCGGTTCCCGGAGACGTAATGGCAAACCGCACATTGGGCTGATCAATGTTAACGAATTTCGCTTACTGCGCATGCTCAATAGTGTACCGTTAGCGTGGGAGAAAATACTGGCGAATAAAAATAAACAACTCTACACAAGCCTGTTGTAGGCCTTAGCGAGTCTTTACGATTGCAATACTATGGACACTTTTTTTTGTGCTTATTGCACTTTTTTCTGTTTCATTTCATTTTGGTTTATTTTGTTCATAAACATTACATTTAATATCAGTTATTTGTAATAATTTCTTTGGCTTTAATTCAGTAATTTAAACTAGATATATTCTTTAAGTTGTAAAAGTATTTATGAATAGAACGCATGGTAAATAATCGATTGCTTTTATTCCTCAGAAGTACAATCCATAAACAACATCATGTAACGTTTCCTGTTTTGTAATCCTTCTTAAACGAAAATTTGGGGAGTTTACAATCGATATTTACACCTAAGTAATGAAGCAAGGTACAACCTAACAAGTTTTAAAACCCCGAACTGTTTACGTCCAGATAGCAGAACATCAACCATATACCATATTTATCTTCTTTTAAAATGACGCCAAAGTCGTAATTGCGCCAAATTCTCTTCTGGGCATGCGCAGTGTGGTTAATTCGTTTAACATTGTTCAACTGAATGTGCGGTGTGCCATTACGCTTCCCGGAGATACTGGTGACAAGCCTATAGGCGATCTTGAGGGAAGCGATGCATATAACATCGTCATTTGTAACCATTGGCCTCTGCACCCACATTCCTCTTCTATCAGTCGCAAGGTAAAATAAAATTGATGTTTGCTGTGTGCTACGGCTGATATGAAGGTCTTGAAATTCGACTTTCATTCGTATTTACGTGTATTACGTGTTTTACTATCAGGCTAGGTACTCAAAACATCGCCTACATTGTAGAATGGACCTGTTAGGATGTCTTGGTATGTACTTAGATGTGATATTAAACATTTAGAAAGGATGTATTGAATATTCTTTTTTTCCTTTTCTTTTTTCTCCTCATCTTCTCCAGAAGTGAAAATCCAGTTTTAAACCTGAAAAATGTAATTACTTAGGCTTGCGATAAAAGCGAAATGGCGCAGACCGATCTATTGTAAAAAAAGGGGTTACATACACTCTTCTGCAAAACTATGAAAATTTCTGCATTTCTGAAAAATTTTTATGCAGATTTTAATGAAATTTGGTTTCAGTATACATTTATAACAAAGAAAGAGCTGTACCAATAAAAATCATTTTACGTACGCATGATTATTCAAAGTTAATAGTGCAGCTATGTTTATAAAATCCATGTTATGGTATTGAAGAGAAAATGAGTCTAATATGGAGTGCAGTCCCCTCTCACAGCCAGACAGGTCGTGCAGCGTAATGGCATATTGGATGAGACAATTCATAAGTCCCTATGGCAGTCGACCCCACTCCTTCAGCAAGGCAGTTTTCAGTTTCGGGATGGTTCTTGGAGAGGAATGGCGAGATGAAATTGCTCTGCCAAGAGTTTTCCAAACATGCTGTATAGGGATAAAGTAAGCAGAGCTGGCTGGCCAATCCATGCTGCGAATATTCTCTTTCCAGGCAATCGTCTACGAGCAAAGCTTTATGTTGACGAGCGTTGTCGTTCATTAACGGAAACCCAGGATCAACTACGCCCCTGAGAAGTCGAACATAGGGCTCTAAGATGTCCTATCTATATCTCACAGCTGTCAGGTAGCCTTTGTGAAATACATGCGGAGGTGTGCGGTCGTCCAACATAATTCCTGTCCAAATTATTATACCCCTACTACAATCATGATCGATTTCTTTGATGAGGGAGGAATAGTATCAGGTTCCAGGCTCTCTACAGACACATACACGCCGAGAATCAGTGTCCAGGCTGAATCTTCATTCATTTGTAAAACGCACGGTGCTCCACTGAAGGTTGGGCTACGGCGCATGTTATATGCACGCGCTAAACACACTCTCTTATATGCTGCATTGAGTGGGACGTAAACACCGAATCTTCTGGCATACAGCGCTATCTCATGCAGCCTTCACCCAACTGTAAACCGTGAAACCTCGTATTCCACTGATAGCATGCTGCTCACAAGAGAGTCTGTGAAGTTGTAGTAGTCTTGTGTTGCCCTGCAGAAAGTGCCAAATAACGCTCCTTATTCGTCTTTTTGGATCTTAGCCTTGCTTGTTCAGGTCTTCTGTATATGGATCCAATGCTCGGAAATTGTTTCCTCGAACTGTAGGCGACACTGGGCGTTACGCTGAATTCTGCAATCACCCATACTTAGATTTCCAATCTAAGTATGGGTGAGTAGGGCCTTTCCAATCTACCGACAATTCTCCATCTCATTTCTTCATCCATATATTCGTGGCTAATTGTTTTACTTGATATGAGCACATGAATCGCCTAAAACCCCTCGTGCCCTTATATCGCCTCCACAGCTCCGTAGACACGTACGCTTGTGTATGCGACTCTGAATATTTGCATAATTCGTTGGCGGCATAATTAGTACCTTTGGTTCCAATCTATGTGTACAAATGTCAGAATTTGTAAATTCTTTTAATTTTGAACACGAGTGTATAAAAATCGTATGATGTTATTGATGTATTATAATCTCAGCTTTCTTGAGATATTAATAAAATTATTAAAAAGATTGATTTTTCAAATTTTGAATTAGAATTAAATTAAAAATAACATTTTCGTGCGTTAATAAACTTATTTAGTATGAACAGTATTATTTAGTATTTATTTCTTCAAAGTAAAATTATATGAATTAAACTTTAAATTAAAAATAAGAATTATTATTTTAAGGAAGTAAAAAATGTGTACTTTTTATTATTATTATTATTATTATTTATTATTATTATTATTATTTTATTATCTGTTGATTGAAATAAAAAGTAGCAATATAACAAAAATTTAAAAAACAGAAAACTGAGTGTTCCAATTATTTTTAAATAAAACATTGCGGAGAAAATTTTTTAAAAATTTAAAAAGAGAAAAAAAAAATAAATTTAGAAAAAGGTAGAAAATTCAGTGTTTTGCCTGTTGAATTCCATTTTATTATTATTTTGTTGGTATGGTGGTGTAGATACTGCTTTAATATTTTACTCCGTGAGTGAAAGTCACCTGATTACCACATCTAGCAATTTTGCTTTTATAATCACGCATTGTGTCTAAAAATGCGTCAGATGCTTTTTATTTACATTCAAAATCAATTAACTGCAACCATTAAGAATCAGTGAATCACTAAGTGCATTATTTATTCGGTTTTCTGCACAAAACTAAATAAGTAAACACGAAAAACGTATTCATTGTATTCTTTAAACGCATTAAGTAGCGTGCAGACGATAATGGGGGGAAAAATAGCTCCCCACCCAAATGTTCCCCTCTAGCATTTCTGCTATTGATTTTTTTAAAACTCGATGGAAAATTGCATCGCTTTTGGAATCCTACGCTTACGCAAAAGAACGAAAAGAAGAATAGTAGGGGGGGTTGAGTGGGTGTGGCTATATAAATCGGGAATTTATTGGGAAATAGGGAACAGTAGGAAAGGATTTTTACCTCCCTTCCGACTGATATATCATTCTCTGGGACGTTTCGAAATCTTTTGCCCATTTGTGTTGTTGGAATGGTATATATAAAGCTCGATGTTTGGCATTTGCTGCTCTGGTAAGAAAGCGATTAGAGGGGTTTGTGTTTTTTAAAATGTGTTGAATTTGTTGCGCTAGCACCTAGTTGCATGTGCTGGTTACATGCGTTTTAGAGACATTTAAAAACGAATTATATTAACATTAACTTTTCATTTTTTTATGCAATATTTCCAGATTTCCTTTTTAAACGTGTATTTCTGCTTTGATTCGTATTGTAACGCTATAAATAAAACGGTATGCTTGTGTTACAAACTGCAATTTAACTGAGAATGAGAGAAAAGTGTAGTTAACAGGATGCTGGAATACATGCTGTTAAGTCGAACAAATATTTTGGATGGCTTGGAGCATTATCAGCCAAAAATAAAGCTTTCGGTTCTAATTTTTTTAATTCGCAGTAGCATTTAACAGACGGGCAAAAATGTTCGGTAATCTAGTTCTCAAAAAAAAAAAAAAAAAAAAAAATTTATTTATTGGACTCCCGAATTATTGGTAAAGAAGATTTTGAAATCCATTTAATTGCTCTCACTCAATTGGGCTCTGGGATTTTGAAATGATAAACAAGCAGTGGCTTTGGTTTAAAGTCTCCATTAGTTTTACCACCAAGTAGAAGTGTTACATGAAGCTCTAAATTCTAAATCACCCAACAACACCGATACCTCCTGCGATTTCAGGGAATCCCAATTCTGCCGCGTAATACTGAAACAGCATTCGACAGGCTCTTACGACCTTGAATTCACCCAAACTCAGCGTAATGACACAAAACCTTCTTGTCGTCATTAATCTTGCTTCCCTGAATCTAGTCGTTAGGTCCATGATTCCATGGCAGTGCGAATCTGTCCAACTTCTTTCCACTTTTCGGTAAATCCAGGGGTCTCTTAGCTTGCGAGTAACTTCTCGAGAGGACTTCTGGTTCGATAGTATTTTATGTGCTTCCATGCCACAAACATGGCACGCATTTATAAATGTTCATGGCTACGTTCGGTATTCGAACCCGGGCCTAACGATACGGCAGTCAGGCACTGCTAGCCGCTATACCTAAAAATGCACTAAAAAGCTAATATAACAGCTTGTTATAGATATGTGGGCTATAAACCCAAATGTTTCGAACCATTTACACAATATGTGACATTAGAAATATGTTTTATTAATCGCAACAGCCGCTGTAGGTGTTGTTGGTTACTAGCGACCGTGTGTCGTTTGGCGTCAATTAAATGGGGATTTTGTTGAAAAACTGCATTGCATATGATGAAAACTGACGAAATAAAAAAATAATACCTAGGTTTTAGGTATAATTTTTTTATTAATTTATTATTATTTTATTTTTTTTATTAAAACTTTGAAAACATCCCTTGCATTTTAAATTCCTCTGTATTCCTCCGTTTCTCTATTTAAATTCCTCTGTATGTTCCTCCGTATTGTTACGCGGAGCATGGATGAAATCGGTAATTGCAAAATGATGTGCTTCACTTGTGAATAGCAACACGAAATTATTCCATTCCTTGAATCAACAGATGGGAGTAACCTGCAAGTGAAGGTGAAATAAATACATCAGTTGCGACAGCTTTGCATTTTTCTTCCTAAGAAATTGATTTTAATCTCCAGATTCCTTTATCCGTTCCTCAGAGTAAGCGTTTAATATTCCTTCTTCTATTTCGAATTCCTTTAGCTTCCCTTCCCGATGTCTAGATCAGAAAGAGTACCGTAAACGTGATTTGCTGCATCAGGTAATCCAATAAGTAATGGCATTCCTTGAAGTAGGTTTCGAATAAATAAAAAAATAAATAAGATACTAATTTAATCATCTACATGTATTCCCCATCTGAATCAATAACATTCTTCCAAAGCTGTGTTAGGTTTAACATTCTTCCACCGCTGTTTCTTTTATGTCATTCCTGAAGAAATTAGCCGACTTGGGGAAAAAAAGTCTTCAAGATCTATTTCAAGTGTCTCAAGGGAATTATATTCTTTTCCATCAATGAAATTTGACAGCTTATTAGAGGAAAAGTCTGGAAGGTTCGTTTCAGATGCTTCATGGGAATTGTTTTCTTTCTTATCAATGAAATTTTGACAGCCGGAGAAAAAGTTTTTGAAGGTCCGTTTCAAGTGCCTCGTGAGAATTCTATTCTTTTCCATCAATGAAATTGTGACAGATAGTAAGGTGTTTTCATCCTCCTTTGTGCCTTCATGGTGTAACTGCAAGCGCGCTTGATGCGTATCCAAGAGGTCCGGAATTCGAATTCTAGCGAAGACATTGCACAGTTTTCACATTCCAGCATCGATACAACCTAATGACACTGCAAGCTTATTGGAGAAAAAAAGTTTTTTTTTTTAAAAGATCCGTTTGAAATACCTCATGGGAATTGTGGCCTTTTCTATCATTGAAATTATCTTGAGTGTTCTTTTCCTTCAATGAAATTTTTGACAGCTTATTGGAGTAAAAGTCTTGATGTTTTCTTTTCCATCAATGAAATTTTGACAGTTTATTGGAGTAAAAGTCTTGTTGTGTTCTTTGCCATCAATGAAATTTTGACAGCTTATTGGAGTAAAAGTCTTGATGTATTTTATTCCGTCAATGAAATTTTGTAAGCTTCAAACCTACAGTTATTAGACGGTTAAAAAAAGGACAGTATTTTCATGCAAATGAAAGTAAGTGCAGAATGTTCAATGTTCCTTCCATTGAAGAGAAACATATGAACAACGTAAGGTTCATGTAATTCATATCAAGCGTACACATGATTTCAAGTTTCTTCCGAAAGCGACATTCATTTGTTGATGATAAATTAACCTCTTATGCCAACTCTACGACATCTGCATGTGAGTTCCTCCAACTGCAGATGTAAAAAAAACACAGCGTCTGGCATATTTCAAGCTAAGATCGCTTTGCTGAAATTTGCTGAACCATTGTTTTCATTTGCGAGTATTAAGTGCACCTTTACGATGCACTTTTTGCACACTTTTTACGGCATTTATTGCACTATTTCCTTTTTCATATGCCTAAAGCCTGACGTGCCTGATGTGTTCTTCTGTGACCGCCATTTTCATCGACAATCTAAGCTGCCAAACCGTACATACACTTTCAAAAATATTAGCAACGACGTTTTTAAATACATAGACATGCACCTCAAAAAGTCTCCTAACAATTATAATAAATATATACATATCGGAAGAAAATTAGTCAAGATGAAAAGTCGAAGAGTTATTTTCGAATTATAATTTTAGAGACATTAGGTGCGCAATTAAAAAAACAAACAACAAAAATGCACAATTTACAAACCTATAAGAATAAAAATCTGAGCTCACTGAGACTATATATATATATATCCACTCTGTTACTCCAAAAGTATATAAATTTATATATATATATATATATATATACTTCGTACGAGGAAGTAAAAAGTGTAGGAAATTGGTTCCAGATTTAAAAAAATCTTTAAATTATTTTAAAAAATATGAAAATATTCGTTTTAAGCCTGTTATTTCATTTCAACAAAATGCACGTCTAATAATAATGTAACGAAAATGTATTTTATATAAATACGCATCTGAGATGTAATGACACCGCTCCTCCCAAAAAACGTGTTTTATTCATAACAGCATTTTATTCACTTTCAGTTTCTAGCAATAAACGTCGCATATTCTTCCGTAAGTTTGGAATATCATTGCTATCAGTAGAAATGTTGTGGAAATAGTCTTCCTTTATTAACGAAATTCTTTCCGAAAGTTTTTAAGTAAAGTCAGCATCAGTCTCCTTCTGGTGCTGATCGGTTTACGAACATTTACGGCTTTCGATCAATTTTACGAACGAATTTAGTAATTAATCGTTGTGTTCGTGTTTTGGTGAGGCTGTAATATAAGTCAGATGTATAGAATTTTGGTTCTGTACGTTTAGGTGTTTCTAAGAAATCTTCAAATATTCCATTTTCGCCTAGTGCTTTGTCGGTTGAGATGAGAAGCAGCACTCTTGTTTGAACGATGAAACGGAAGCGAAGTGTCAGGTATTCAGAACGGAGTCTGAATTCAGAGTGGGTTTGTATGAATTTGATTGGCTAATTAATAAAGCTCTAAAATTATTATTGTCTGATTGAGTATTATTTTATAAAACCTTTAAGCCAGTAGTATTAAGTAAAAGTCATGTGATATGTATTAACTTTGAGATTCATAAAAATTATTATAAAGAATTTACTGTTTTTAGAACAGGAAAAAAAAATGCTTAAATTAAAATGAATAGGCTGTTGTAAATTAAGTTAGAACTGTGATTTATATGTTTTTTATCTTATATATAGACAAATATATAATTTAGTTCCTTTCAGTAAATTGATGAGTGCTTGACTAGGGAAGACATTATTGTTGCAGTCGCGAGTGGATTAAGGATTAGACAATCACTGAAAATATCCGTTACGTAGCAGAAGATACCGGGAACCTTTTAAGAATCACAAAATCACTTCATATTCCAAATACAGCTTTATTACTTGTTGCACTTCACAGTGCAGCTAATCGGCATACCACAGTTTTGATGATGGCGTATCAGATTTTTAACAAATGCAGTCAAACAAGAAAGTCCTTTAACTAGCAAGCACAGGTGAGGAAAGAGAGAGGGTGCTTTAATGCTTTACTGCAAAATGCGTGTGCTTATTTAGTCCAGGTGGGCTTTAATAAGCTATATTGGACTAACTCTGAGGTCGTTCAGAGTTGAAACTGTCAACTAACTTCCAGCCGGGAACTCAGAGGAGGTAAGGAAAGAGGGCCCATCGGCCATAGTGAACAAGTGTCTTATCATGAGAAGTATCCTAACTCCCATCCTTAAAGAGACAAGAGTAAAACTATGTGAATGGAGCAAGTGAAGGTGCAATATAGCATAAGATATACAAGATATGTATCAAGAATCAAAGAGGGGGAGGGTAATTGGGTTGCAACAGTATTTATAGTAAAATGTTTCGTTAATCTGATTGGCTAAAACCTGTAGGCAATGCAGAAGTTTACGATGACATAATGCGGAATTAGAGCTATGACGCAGTTTTGAGAAAGTTATTACAATAGAGAAAGTTAATGTTATTATTAGAGAGATACTTAATGTTATTACTGGGGAAAAAGTACTGGCACTTTTTGGGCCCAAATTAAAAATGAGTAATTAAGAGGCATTTTAAATTATAACTCTGATTCGCTTTTTTTTCCTTACACACACACATATATATATATGTAAGAAAAATAAAGAATATGTAAAAGATTAAATTAGGAAAGTAAATTTCCCTTCTCAATTTTAGAGAAATATTAACTATCCAATCAAAATGCATTGAGAAACCAAAACTAAGTCAGTCTGAATTCAGATTTCACCCTGAACATAACGCACTTGCTTTAAACGCTTTGGCCTAGCTGGACTGCTGTCTGTGTGCTTCTTCTATCTTACTGAAAATTAATATAAAGTGTAAGCTCTTTAGAATGCTCTCTCAACTTGATTGCGGTCACAACATGTTTGTTGAAATAAAAATGAAGCTTGCCTTCGCCTCCAATTTCCTATTCATTATGGATCAACACTTCTATCAAAATTCTTGCTGGTCATTACATCTGAGTTTGTGTTATTATGAAATATATATATATATATATGTCATAATAACACAATAATTACACAATTAATATATATAAATAAATTATAGCTGATTTCCCGTAAGGTGGTTGACTTATCAAGGACAGTTAACCTTCCCCCCCAAAACCCGCCATAATTTGGGTATGATCGTGTTTCGTCTGCTTCGTATATTTGAATGAATTCTTTAAATGGCAAAAAGCTAATATATAAAATTTGTATTAAAATGGATAATTAATAATTTTTGGACATGGATTGTCCAACGCAATCAAAAAACAATATATTTACGAAAAGACTCTCATAAAAACCGATGGGGAATTTATAAGTATCAATGCATATAAAACCAATGTAAGACTATTAGAATTTAAACTTTTATATTATTTTAATGTCTTAATCACATGCGTATACAAAAATATAGGCCAAAGCGTATAATTTTGATCCTAAATTCAATTTAAATTGAATACCTCATATCGTGAAACTTTTAATCGAAAAGAATGTTCGTTGATTGAACTCGACCATTGAGGAACGTTTAGGTTTACCATTAAAAGAGGTGGGAGAGACTGTTGAAACTGTGTACGTAGACAAGAATGGCGAGAAGAGTTCAAATGAAGTCCACTGATTGGCTGTAGACCAATAAAATCTACATGTTAAGCGTGAGGGTGATAGGCGGAGCGCTTTAATCCCCCTTTTGGCTATTATGTAAGTAAATTGCTTAGGATTTAAACAAATAAATAAAAAATCAAACAATTATAATAACATCTGGCTGAAAGTGAAAGAAACAGAAAGTAGTAAGAATACCAGCCACAAGTCTTTACCCAGAATCAGCGATATTTGGGTCTTTAGAAATTAAATGCTTTTGTGTTAATAAAAGGAAAGTAGTCAGAGCTATTTTCGTTAAAGTAATTAACAATTAAATACAGAATATATGAATCTTGAAAGCTAACAAAAATTCTGGAGTCATCATCCGTTGACGGTTTCATCATAACTTATTATTTAAAACCATCATAAGATATTAGTTTAAAGATTAACCTGAAAGTTAACGCCTGCCTAAAAAATGAATAATTAATAAAATGGGAAGGAATTTGATCGTCTATAAGAATTTGTGTGATTAAGCTGTTTGTGCAGATATTTTTGATGCTATTAATTTGATTGATTATTGCGTTGCTGGTAACTTTTTTTTAATAAGTTGGTATGCCAATTAATTGGTTTAATAGCAGTAAATTTAAATTCTCTTCTTTTATCAAACAGTTTAATTTTATTGTATTGAATAATCTGCGAATCAAGAAAACATGTTTCTTCTTGACTTGCATTAGTTTTTATATATAATGCATACATTAAATAAAAAGGAAAGTTCAAATGATTGGAAAAAAAAAATCACTCAAACAAAGCACAGTTAACGCAAATGTAGAACATATAGGTTTGGGCTTGTGATACTGATGGTAACTGTAATCGTAATCTTTCCGTTTTAATTATGAAAACATATTTTAATTCAAATTTTGTAGAGAGAGAATTTTTTATTTATTCATTCATTTATTTATTTTTTGCTACCGAATAAAAAACTCAATGAATTAAGACGTTTATACTCTTTCCAGTCCTTTTAACAAGTATAATTTTATGAAATCATGCTAGTTATAATTTTATCTTTTTTATGAAAGCTAAACATATTTATCGTGGTAGATATTTTGAATGAAAAAAGCATTTTATATTTAATAATTAATGTTTTAATTGGGGTACTAAATTTTATTTATTATATTTTATTAAACTTAATAATTGAGGGCAATCCTCTCTCCCGCCTAAAAAAAACGTTTAATTGATAGGTAACTCTCTGCACGCAGTTTCTTTTTTATTATTTATTAGGGCAGAAAATTAATAAATAAAACGACAAGAGAATAAGTAAAATGTTAATTAATTATTCGTCTCACTGCCATATATTTTAATTAAAGCTGGACGATTTTTAATTAAGGTAATAAGATCAAAAAATGTAGGAAATTTCACAGTGTGCATCTGACGTAAGTATATTAAGAGCTTTAATTAAAGTCATAGTAAGATGAAAGTCTTAGCAGAAGGAAGAAAGAGTTATTTGCCAACTGCAAAAATAACATTTTTGCAGCTTTCTTTTTAAATGTCCGCCCAAATGGCGTACTGAAGAAATGCTTCTACTTTTTTAGTTGCCCGTATTCATGTATCGTTTCTAAATGGCGCAAACGATTATTCTATATCCAAATGTGTAAAATGTGTGGTTAATAAATTTTTTTGTTAATTGCATTAATTGTAGTACTGTGGCAAATAATTATAACATTTGTAAATCAGGTATGAAAATCGCATGAATTATGATATCATAAACTACATCGCTTCAAGATATTATTGAAAAATAATTAAAATAAGTAGGCGTATTGCTTTTAAATTTTTAAATTTTTTAAAATTTAAATTTATTAATATATGAATATAATTTTAATTTAAAAGATAAATTGAAGAACTTACGTAGGTGTGATAACAGGCAATTTGCCAGGCTACTTGAAAAGTAAGCTAAAGATCTTATGTTTTGCTGAACTGCAGCACTTGTCAGGTCTCGTAGATGTTATACACCCTTGATAACCGCAAATAATAATAATAATAAAGGAAAGAGTAAGCTGCAGCCATTGATATTTACTCCAAATTCATGGATTTCTGCTAATAACATCAGCACTATGCCAAAACGCAAAATCTGTGAATTTGTTGTATAAATTAAGAGAAACTAAACTCGAATATGAGACAATATCTTAATAACTCAGTCATCATTTCCCTGAGGCTGAAAACCCTAGCCTGCTGCGCCGTAATCTAAATGATTAATCAATTTGAAAATTGTGTAGCAAAATTATTTACTCGTGCTACAAACGACCATTATTCTAAAATGTACAAAATTTTCGGTTATTTATGACATATCACATCAAGTATGTTTATTATATTAAATAATAAAATAAACGTTAAAATATCATAAGAGTATGTGTAATAATTTTAAGACACTTAATTTTATTATGTATTTAGTTTTCCATATTGTCTTCGAAAAAATGTCAGCTTTTCCCTTAAAAGGAGACTGTTATTTAAAATAAATATTGAAGAATTTATGTAACATTATTTTAATTATATGAGGTTTTTAAGAACATAATTTTAATTATATCATATTTTAATATTATACACTTTCTCGGTGTTGTAAAAAAAAATATGTTCTGAGGTCATGTTAAAACTTTTCAAGAGTTCATTTTTTACGTTAATTACAGTTTTGCGGAGCCATTTTCGAATTATTTGAACCTCTGTGTACTTGCATCTTAATCACCACAGGTAATCTGAATTTCAATATATACAGGATGATCATAAAGACATTTAGCCGATATATGAATCCTTAGCCGCCTGCCTATCCGTTCAGCCAATCGGAATGAAGTTTCAGATATTGTTATTTGAAGATATGCGCTCGAGATTGTGATGCTTTAAAACAATAGAGCTCTTGCGGTTACGGTCACAGTGAAAACATTTCGAAATTTTCAAAAGGAAACACCCACTTTTTTCTTATGCAAATTGATCAAAACCACTAACCGCTTGATCAAACCACTAACCAATGCTGTTAGTGGTTGAAACCATATACCTATGATGAAAATTACGGCATAAAAACATTTAGAAAGAAGAACATTGTGAAGGACCAATGACAATACAAAAGAGGAGAAATAAAAAAAAAAACACAATACATAAATTTAGTGTGCCCATCTTCCCAGATGATAATGCTGGAGATTATTGATAACGATAACGAACGTAACATGGCAGAAGGAATTCTCTATAAATTCAGGTTTTGTCATCTTTCAATTCTGCCAAACCTCATGAATTTGATATGCGCAACTTAGATTTCGGATAATCCCAGAATCAGAAATCCACCAGAAGAGATCGGACGGATCACGGTGGTGACGAAAGATTTTTTTTCCTCTTCTCTCTTGTGTTGGCATTGGTCCGTTACAATGCTCATCTTAGAAAATGTTTTACGCTGGCAATTTTCATCATATACGTATCGTTCCAATGCACTAACCAATTTGGGGAGGAAAAATCTGGATGTTGCATTTCGAAAATTTAAAATTTTTTCACTGTAACCGTGAGGGCTCTGTTGTTTTAAATCATGACACTCTCGAGTGCATAACTGCAAATAACAATATTTGGAATTTCATTTCGATTGGTTGAGCGGATAGGCCGTTAGTGATTCATATACTGGGGAAGTTTTTTTATAACCACTTTGTACTTACTGAAGGTAATATGATATATGGTAGCTTGCTGTGTTTCCATGATGGATCATGGGGGTGGCGCCATCTATTGATGATAACTGAAAGCGCCGTATCTTCATCGATGGGTATCAAACTGCTGATCTTGACGGTTGTAAGCGAATACTTTAGAATATGAATAGCAAGTGTTGCCTATCCTTTCTAAGATATATAGGGTGTCCTCAAAGACCCCTGAACGACTTTCCCTTATTACTGTGGGCACCCTGTAAGAGGTAGGGATGTAACTTTTTGTGATGTTATTAATCAACGTTTTTTCCCGACAATTTGTTTTGGCATAATGTGCGCATCTATGTGAGGATTTGAGAATCCAAAATCGTCATGTCACAAGGGAGTTGAAGTGGGATAGCCCGAAAGCAAATGTTTGGTATGGGATGCTACATGACAAGGTTTTAGAACTATTTTTCTTCCATGAACAAACAATAACAGTCGAAGTTTACATACCCTACATACCCTTTTAGATACATAACCCTACAACTGGAGAACAGTCAACCAGAAATCATTTTGTCACATCAAGTTGTGTAGCTAGTATCTCTTGTTACAAAGACATTGAACCTTGCTTGTGAAAGAGCGATCAGTACCCAAGTTGTTCTATTCCCAAACAACAAGCTGTTAAATTTGTTCGGAGTCTTGTGACATCCTATACTTTCACTACTCCTCTCATAATATATAGAGCCAGAAGCAGATGCCGTTATAATTTTTTACCTCTGTGTTTAAAAAGTTTGCGCATAGTTCTGTAATGTGCGAAGCTTAGAATAAAAGCTGAATTCACCATTAAGCAAAATAAACACCTGCTTAGGGCATCAAGGAAAGATGACATCACAAATGATGCTTAGGTTGCTCAAAGAAAGGGAACATGAACAAAACTTCCCATTGTTGGTTTCACCATGGAACACACTAGCTAAACCAAGACCGATAGGTAAGAAATTGGGTAAAATAGGCATTATATTGTAAGCATATGTATCTTTTAAATGCTTAGGTCTTTTAAAAGTCTTAATTCGGCTGTGGTTGAATATTGTTTGTTAGATGATTAGCATTTTTTTTTTTTCTGTGTTGCAAAATGTAGAAGTGACGTCAATTATGACAGTATAATTCGCTGTGTTGGAATGTAAGCGGAATTAAAACATCTTTCGACAATTTGGTGCGATGTCGCACTTTGGGAAAAGAAGGTCCTGTTTCTGTGGCGAAAAATAGATCCCTTTCATGCCGCGGCTGTCGATTTCTCGTTTTTTGACTCTGCTGCTGTTTCTTTTATCGAGATGTTTCTACAAGGCCAGCAACTGCCGAAAATTCAAATGATAGAAAATCTATCTGTTCAGTCTGTCATGGATACTAAACGAGGCATGTTGTAAGTGCTTCCAGGGATATAAAAAGCGTTGCGATGTATGTTTTCCGATGGATGTTGCGTGGAAGATGACTAGGTAACCGTTAAAACCGAAATGCCCTTCAAACATTTTCCATTGACTGATTTTAGTGGCCAGTTAACAGTTAAAGTTACGTTCGTGACGGCATAACTTTCAAATGGCTGTGCAAGCCTCGTTGTACGCTTTAATACATATGTATTAATCGATTTAACTAACGTTACCAGCGCATAGCTGTGTAAGCTGTATATATTAACACGTGTACGAGTATATTGATTGATTTTATCGCCAGTTAACTGATGTCCTCAGCCCGTAGCTGTTCAGGCTGCACACATTAACACGTATGTATTGATTGATTTTATCAGCCTGTTAGCTAACGCTACCAGCACATGGTTGCACTGGATGTAACGGTACATCACTTGAAAACCACCAAAAAGTGCCTTAATTTTTATCAAATAATCACGCGATTAGCGGCAGTTCGCATGATGGCTAGATATGGCAAGGAATCATTTAGTCACTTGACACATAGTATATTTTTTATATTTGAAGAAATTAAACTTTTTTTAAAAAAAAGTTTTTAATATCTTTAGTTCATACTAAACCAGTAAACTTTCATAAAAATACAATGCAGATAATTAAATTGGACTTTTTAGGCAGAGAAATATAACAACCAGGAAACTTAATATCCTGGAAGAATTTATGAGTACCCTTTGAATTTTATTTCGGAATTTTTAAAAATCAAATTGCGATGTGTAAATCTTTACCACATGCACAGAAACATTTTACCAGTACCGAAAGCATTAACGATATGCCAGTCATCGTCGTAGAATGTTCCTAGCTTATATTCCGCATACTTCCGTAGCGAAAGGGTAGCTGACAAATTGAGTTCCTGGTTACTCCTCGCGTGTGCACGGGGTGCATTGTCGTCCCGTTTCGTGACGTCATCTCGACGACTTGAAGATGAAGCGCTTCCGGCATTCCCCCTTTGCTCCCGAAAGAGGAACGAGTCGTCCTTTCTTTCTTTAAAAGACCATTACACGTTAATGCACATCCAGTGACTTACAATCAAACAAAGGGCACCCTTGGGGCATACCCCGAAGCTGCGACGGGTACAGAACTCAAAACAAAGCTTAAAATAATTAGAGAATAAATTCGCGTAGTTGCGTACGATTTGTAGCAGCACGTGAAATAGTGGTATATGCCGGAGGGTAATTTTTATTGCCTTTTTGGTGTGTCCGTAGCGGTTATGACAGCGGCGTCGAAAGAGGGTCGAAAGCTCCGTGTGAAAGCAGCTGACCAGCGAAAATAAAATAATTAATAAAATAAAACTTTGAAACTAAATTAAAAGATTTTTTACTACATGTTTGTCAAAGCACACCTAAACGGTAATAATACTGACACAAAACAAAAATTCCAATTTCCATTAAGAAATTTCTCTTGTATTGAAATATCCATAAATAATTTATTTTTAAAGTTAACTAGGTGAAAAAAACTACGAAAATTTCCCAAGAGAGACAAAACTTGTAAATAATTATAAATTTCTATACTTCTTACTGCAACTTTCAGCTACGACACCTCATGGTGTTTCGATTATCATAAAGTTTTCCCAGTATTAGAAAAATATTACTATCGAGTATTTTCTTCACGATTAGTAAGTACTCTTTATCAATCTGGGTCTTTTATTAGACTTCTAAATTTTCAGCTATTAAAAAAAAAATCTGTTCATACGTAAATGTCCTCCCAAACAAAGGGCTTGTTCTCATTGCCGAAATTCGTAACTGACTGTAAATAGCTTTTGGAAAATACAAATCAAAATCAATCAAAATTGCATCTTCAGATGTTTGAATAATATTTATATCATAGTGTAAATTAATTAGCTCCAATTGTAGATCGCTTTGATCATTATTCTCGTTCGCTTTTAGAAATGAAAATAAAGTAAAATTGGACGCCAAACATTTAAATCATAAACATATTCTTCACAAGAATGCGGTCGCCCATCTAGTATAGTGGTTAGCGACGCTGACTGATAAAACAGGCTCGAATCCCAGAGAAAGTATAGATGTTTGTAAACGTATACGTTTGTATGGCAAGGAGCACTCAAAATACAATGGGAGCCGAAAATGCTCTCGAGGAGAAATAGGAGAATCCTCAGGCCTTTCTCCGGGGTACTCTTCTCCAAAATTGGGAAGGAATTGCATAGTTAGTGCAGTGGAATTGCATAGTTAGTGCACAACCAGTTGTAAAGTTCTGATGTCCCGCTCACTTCCATCTATACCTGTCATAAATATGCTAATTGTGTAGAGTCATTAGGGTTTTTCGAAGCAGGAGACGGAAAAAATGAGGGATGCCCGCGCCGGGACTTGAACCTGGACCTCTCGAATACACGCCGAGTGTGCTAACCGTTACACCACGAAGGCGTGCAGAAAGGAGGGAGAAAATACCTTATAACTGATCTACGGGAAATGTATTTGCAGGCCGTGAACAATTGTTTCGGGGGACGCAAATGGCCCGTTGCTTATGCGGTAGTTTCTTTTTTGAGATTACCACACTTTTGTTAATGTTAAATGTTGCCCTGATCCTTTCCGGAAGTAGTAAAGTTCCTTAATTTTTTGCTTTAATGTAAGGAAACTTTGAAAAATACACAAGTTATCCTTGCCCCAAATGATGCCAAAAAATTACCTGTTTCCTAGCTTTAAATGCATTATTTTTTTAAACACGTAAAAATAGAATATAAACTTCAGTTTTTTTAATTTCTATTTTACCGCATCTAAATTTTAATTCAAGTTATATATATATATATATATATATATATATACACATTGTATTTTTTACTTTTTTTTTACTGATCTTATTGTTTGGAGAAAGTAATGCGAATAATTTAATTTTCAAAGGACGCTGTTACCGTAAAAACATAAAAAAAAGTAGTCATGGATAAACTGCTTGTAACTATCCCGATATTATTTTTTAAAAGAAACTGACATTTCAATAAGAATACATAGAAATATTAACGCGCCCAATATCTAATAAGACATCTTCGTTTCTACTTCCCTGTAATTTAAATTTTCCCGTTCCTGTTCTTGCCTCTGCTACTCGTTAGGCCTCAAATCATCTTTATATAATTAGAGACGGTGAATGTGTTGCGGACCCAGCGAAATCGTAGACTGAAATCCTTTCATGTTCGCTTCGCTATGATGGGTCAGTCCTTTAATTAGGCTGGGTGAAGTTTAACAGTTAGAAGGAAATTGTTCGGCGTGACCTTCGCAGGTACTTTCCGTGGGTTTGATTTCGTTAGTAAGAAAAAAACAATTTCTACTCGGACGAATCCGTTTTAAAGTTTAAGAAGTTTAAAGAAGTTCGTCTCCGGAACGCATTGACGAAGGGGAAAAGTAACGCGAATATTTTTAAAATTTTGAAAATCTGGTGCAAGAAAGGGAAGCGGGAATATACGCAAGGAAATACGCTGTATATATATATATATATAAGATAAAAAAACATGTAAATAAAAATTAACCCCGTAATTCCCCGCTGTCTATTCATAAAAATCGTAACTTTTCTGGACTGCGTCATTTCTAGATCAATCCATCTTGCATGGGTTGCGTAACGCTAATGACGTAACTAATCTGGAAACTAAACTTACAATTTGGAGAACTGAAACCTTTCTAACCTAAACCAAAACCTCCTCTTGGTGAGCGTCCAGATTGGATAATTGCGCACTTTTAGCTTCAGCTCTCCTGCAGTCAAGATGATACTTCGCTCTGTTTGCTTTGTCGTGCTATGCTGTTATCTAAAATGTG
This sequence comes from Stegodyphus mimosarum, assembly GCA_000611955.2. Lineage (NCBI taxonomy): Eukaryota > Metazoa > Arthropoda > Arachnida > Araneae > Eresidae > Stegodyphus > Stegodyphus mimosarum. The sequence goes on along the minus strand of KK115889.1, from coordinate 312,440 downwards.
ATACTCTATTTAAAATTCTAGGGCGCGTATTGCACCCATGATCATGTATGATGAAAAATATGTTTTTGGTAATCAATTCGTATCCACCATTGAAAGTGATATTTAGTTTAACCACGTGTGTCTGCAAGTCTTTCCTTCGAGCGTCATCTTTCTAACTACACTGTAAAGTCTCCGCAGGATTTAACGCAGAGAACCATCCTCAGTCTATTGCAGCTTATTCCAAGTCATCTTATATATAGTAATTAGACGTACTGTGGTAGATGCTCCTGCATTGAAACAGTTTGGTACAGATGAAATACTGAATTCAAATTCTGGGGGTAAGCATGGGTGTAAATGTACACTGCGCAAAAAAAGGGGGAGGGCAGTTTTAAATTTCTCGTTCTACAGGGCCGATTGACGAAATTCAATTTCCGTTTTTCATGTCTCGAAAGCGCGACTTAGGACACGTATTAGATTTATATATAGCATTGTTCTAATATAGATATTTTGACGTAAAATCGGACTTTTTCTGAAATGACATGCGAATGTTTTTTCCACATTTCAATTCGACGACTCAAATTATGCCAAACTGTCAAGTTTTGTAAAAATCGCAGCAGTAGTTTTTAAACAATAGCTGTCAAAAGTTTAGCTCCTCAGTGTTAATTGAATTTGATGTATATTTATTAGTATCTCTTTTTTATTAAACTTATTTGAGTTTCCCTTTCACATTTCGAAATTTAGATTCATTCCAAATAAAATTCGCTTATTTTTTATGATTTATTCTTAAAATTTGTATTTTTAAACAATTTTTATAAATTTTTCGAAAAACGTTTTGTATTATAACCTATAAAGTTTTTGCCATCGTCTTAAAGTAGGTGTATTTCTAAGCATACCTCAAAAAATTAGTTTTTTATTCAAAATTTTCTAAGGTATACGTGAATTTACATTTTGGCGCGTTTTGAAATTTGGTGTATGTATTATAAGTGATAATAACGAAAATGTGGTTTACGCGCTTTGTTAAAATTACTTGAAAGTATTGAACGTGACCTTTTTTCCGCTAGTATATAATAAAAAAAGGAAAGGAAAATAGGTTGTTATAAATTAAGAAGTTCGCCAAGTGCCTCAAACTGAAAGAAATCTTGCCTCAACCTGAAAAAAGTACGCCAAGATAAATTTTTAAATTTCTCACCAAAAATTAAGATCTAGGTATAATTTGAGTCGTAGAATCGAAATGTGGGAAAAATTGGTATGTTATTTCAGAAAAAGTTCGATTTTGTGTCAAAATATCTACGTTAGAGTAACATAATTTTTTGTCGTTATGGTTATACGTAAATATAAATTAATGAGAAGTAGTAAATGAATAACTTTTTATTATTATTATTTTTCATAATAATATGTCGCGACTAGTTAACAAAATATTCATAGAAATTAAAAGAAGAAACGTAATCTAATTTTTTATTATTATGTTTATTAGTAATGAAAAATTAATGATTATTAATATTATGATAATTCATAATAATAAAAATGATAAATCAGAAGTGATTTTAATCATTTATGATTCTCTTTGATAGAAATTAAATCTTAGAAGAAGGAAAAATCATACATTTTTTTCCCTCTCTGATGTTATATAATCTCAAGGAAATTTTAAGGAAATAATTTTTAACTTTAAGGAAATTTTTTTTTCTACTGAAAAAATTCTGAAGAAAAATTTCTGCTGGCTTGTAGCTCATCACCTTGAAATCTATAGTTTTATTAAAAATCTACGACAAAGTAGGCTACTTTTTTGCAGAATTTTTAATTTACACTAAACTGTTTCTTTAAAAAATGGATTAACTATTTAGTCTTAAGGTATTACCTTAAAAATCATTTTTTAACCATAAAATAAATTATATCTCAAAAACTCAGTAATTATGGTACTTAACAACTGACAACCGAACTAAGATTTACCTTTACTTCGTTACTGACATACACCGCTATTACCTTAATACCAATCTTCCATCAAAAACGATTGTCCTTCGTCTTATTATACTTTAGTGTTATTATTATGTTGAGGCTTCTGCAAGTAAAGAACGTTTTAATGAAGGCTTTCACTGGCAGTTGAGAAATATGTTACTCCTCTCTCATCCTGATTGTGTTTTCTGGAAATCATGCTAATTATACATTCCCGAACGTGGTGTAATATGAGGTCCCATTTATTTTGTTTCTAAACTTCAGTTTATTCACGATTCTCTTTAATAGAAATTAAATGTTAGGGCGAAGAAAAATCATTTTCGTAATATAATCAGTTAGAAATATGTGTTTCATGAACCAAGCGTCAAGTTTAAGCGTTTATTTTTAATGAGGGTAATTTTAAATATTTACTTTCGGATTGTTTATGCGTCTGCTGGAAAGTATTATTTATGTCGGAAATTTTCAAACTGGATTTTAGAAAAAGAAGTCTGAAAAATTTATACTTCAACATTGCATCAGAGTTTTTTTTTGTGCTCTCCCTAAGGTCATAGTTTACCGGTCTGCTCTTAGGCTCACTCGTGTTAACACAACTTTTTAAATTTATTCATTAAACATCGCTTTCTCCGCAGTTATACCACATGCATTCACCAATAAAATGTCGTAATTTTTAAAAACAGCATATTTTTAGAATTGTGTTTTACAATACGTTTTGTTCTGAAAGATTGTTTTGCCATAGTGTCCCTCCCCCTCAGATCAGCATATCAGTGTTCAGTTTTCTTAAGAAGACGACATACACAACTTTTTTTTTGTCTTTTTAATTTTATTATCAAAGATCATGTTCTTCACACTTACGCCACATAAAATTAAACAGCAAAATCACAAAACTTTAAAACAGCCTGTATTTAGTATTTCCGATACAGTATTAAATGTTAACATTAATTCTTGAAGTTTTTTCTCATTCGTCATATTAATGTTCAGTTTTCTTAGCAAGATGACACAACATTTTTTTTTATCATCAATATTTTAACTTTATTTATTAACCATCACTTTCTTCCCACTTTACGTCCGATGAAATTCAACTGCAAAAACATAAAATATTTAAAAGCAACATATCTTTGGAGTTTCCTGTATAGTGTTAATATAGTTACTGCATAATGTTACTGTGTTGTTATAGTTACTGCGTGATATCTTTAAAAGTAATACATGGCTGTAAAAATAACACATGGCTATTTGTTGGCAAAATCCGTTTATTTGCGTTGCCACACATTTTTTTTACATTCAGCGTATTATTTCTTTAAAAATAATACATCGCCATTCATTTGGTGGCAACATTCTTTATTTGAAAACGAACGAAAAATGGGGGCGAAAACATGAGAATCGAGATAAGTAGGTGCTGAAAATAAGTAAATAAAAAATAATAATAATAATAAAAAAAAAGGTAAAATCTGAAAGGGTTCAGATTTTAATAGTCTCCCAAAAAGGTTTGTTAAGGTTTTTTTACGCTCTTGCTGAATTCGCAGACTAACAGTCTGTTGTTGCACCTGCTAACCACATTTTTTGTGTTTTTAGCTTTATTATTAAGCATCATTTTCTTCGCACTGCAACAACAAAATTGCAAAAATTTTCAAAGAAGCATAGAGCATGTGTTTAGAATTCCGGATGCAGCGTAAAGTGTTGGCATACAGTTTTATATTTTTTTCTGTCTTTTCGCAGTTCATCATATCAATATTCAGTTTTCTTTGTAAGATGGCTTGCTAAATTACTAACCTTTTTTTTTGGTCTTTTATTATTAACGTTTTGTGTGTGAAATTTATTAATTAAAGATCATGTTCTTCGCACTTACCGCAAGTACAATTCAAATTAACAGCAGAATCACAAAAATATTTAAAAACAATACATCTTTAGAATCTCCGATAGACAATATCGCGCGCTGGAGATAAGAATGTTTTATTGCGGGTAGTGTTACCACTGGTCGCTTTCAAATTGTTGAGTTTATTAATCAAAAAATCATTAAAGTTTTACAAAACATGAAGTGTGAAATTCGAAATTCAAAATTCGGACTTCGAGGTGTACATGTTCGAGTAGAGGACTACGTTATTCAAGATTTGACGGTTTTCGTTACCATCGTTTTTTCACAACTCCAGGAAAATACATACATGCATTCAGATTATTCATTATTTAATTTCTGTAAAAATAATACAGGGCGATAATATTTGAAAAACAGTTTGAAAAGTGATTTGCCATTTATAATGGAGGATGAAAAATCTGTTTCGAGACTAATAGCCCATTCGGGTTAACGCTCTTTTCAGCTTATAAATAAAAATGAAAATGAAGTATTTGGGTTATGCATGCTTGAAGTCGTGTTGATTTTGTTTTTTGTGCATGCTGTATTTATTCATATTTGTACGGTAATAATGCAGAAATGTCCCACCAAAATTCTCTCGGTTCAAGTTATTATTCAGTTTCAATAAAAACTGCAGATTCATAATTGTTTTCGAATGCTTAGTGCGTTTCATAATTACAAAAAATAAATCTGTTATTACTTCAGGCTTCAGAGATTGGTTCTGTTATCACATAGGCTGTGCAAACTGTTAAACTGATAAGCAATTTAAAACAAATCTTTTTGTAGGAGTTAAAATGGACCATAAGTCACATGACTATCTTCACAGATCTGGAGACTAACATTTAAAATAGGTAGGTTCTGTACAATGGTTTCATGCGAAGTGCTGGCACCTTTGTGCAAGTTAAGCTATTTTGAAAAAAAAAGATGCCATGGATTTCACCCTTTAATTCACCCCTTGCTTAGATTCAGTAATGTAACGAAAGTCGGACTTAAGAACGGATAGTGGTGATCCGGCGTAAAGGTTCTGTTACCCATAATCTTTTTCCAAGTTAGAAATCGTTCTTCAAAAAGGTGAGGGCACCTTTATATAAGAAAACTTTAGAAAGTTTTGTGTTCCCCTCTCCAAACTGGGCCAAACCGCAAAAATGTAGTGGCTGTTTTGTAAGGGGTACCCTTATGAAGGACACTAAAGGTGCAGAAAGAATTAATTCACTCTGCTGAGCTTCAAATGTAAACAAATATGGCTGTTATGGTAAAAAAAAGGCTTAGCCGCACTTCAATAACTCTTAAATTGCTGATAATTCTACAAATATTGCGTGAATATTAACTAAAGGCATAAAAACCTTAATCGGAAGATAAGAATAACATAATTCAATCATTTTTAAAGCAAAAAATTGCGCAATTTACCAGTATTTAAGAATAAAAAAACTGAGCTCACGGAGCCGAGTAACAAAGTGAGTGTATGTATGTATATATATATATATATATATATATATATATGTATGTATATACTTTTGGGGCGGCCGATTGCCACCAAAAAGGGAGGTGCACAACTACATGTTATAGCAGCCCTATATACAAAATTCTCGTTTTTGAGTTATGCTAGATACATATCTATGTACGTATAGACGCCACGAAAAAAATCTCTTCTGAATCCATTTTAAGTCAGTTTTATAATTCGTTTGGGGATAAAAAGGTCACGCAAAAACATAGTTAAATTGCATTCCATAGCTATCAAAATGGAAATTTTCGTTGAAATATGGTACCCGGAATTTTTCGTAATTATTATAATATTTCCTTTACTTCATGCAAGGAAGTAAAAAGAGTGCTAGTATATTTCTGACGGTGAAACGTTCTTATATTTTTGTTATTTCGAATTGCGGCGAAACGCCATAAATGTACTGACAACGTTATAGTGGGTTACCTCTCCGTTGACACGCTGGCACGTACTTAGCATTAGTTTTCATATAACGCTCGTATTATGTGTGCAAATAAAGAAAGTTCTATAAAAAATTTGTAAATAAAACTTAAAATATTTTCCTTTTACATTTCGGTATTATTTATCATTTTGTGTGTCAATTTGATTTTTTCCTCAATTATTGTGCAAATTGCAATGATAATTGCCAGAATGAGACAGGCAGCCTCGAAGCTTGCAAGTTAAAGTGTGAAAACAAGTTTAGTTTCTTCCCATTGCTGACGTCACATACTTAACAGAAGTGGGAGAAACGAAGACAAAGCGAAATACGTAAGTTGCGTTTGAGAAGACTAGAAGTCAGTGACATCATACACGAGGAAATTTTGTAGTATCTTTGTTGTACCTTGGGAAAATGGTGCCAATTATCTGGATGCAGGATGTCACAAATCTCCGGTTTATAAAATATGCATTTGTAAAAAGCAAGAAAAGCGAGTTATACTTCCACTGCATAAACACACGTCCCCATCCGATTGTCTTGTCTGTACTTTTCCTGCCGCAAACCCATTAATAAATTAATATTAGTTTATCTTACGATTGGCTCTTTCAAGTACAATCTGCAGTTCTCCTCGCCATTTGTTTCTACTACTTACAGTAAGTTTTTCCAGCTCTTCCTGCTATTCTTAATGTTTTGAAAAGCGGTTATGCATTTTACAAATTTTGCAAGGTCGACTGAGTTTGAATCAGATTACACTGTGGGGCTATGCTTCTCCGTCTTTATGATCACGGGCCCAGGAATGAAATATAGAATCCAATAAGTATTCGTACGCGTTTATCCCTATAAAACGAAATAAACCATCTGGTATAAAAAAAACACGAAGTCCGGAGGGGGGGACTGCATTTCTTCCATTCTGTACCCCTCCTCCAAACGATGTATTTCGAAGTTTTCCTTTCCCTCTTTTTCAAATCAATTTCGTTGTGTCCGCAGTACTTTGACGTCGTTTCATATATATTCTGCTTTTATTTCAGAATTTTATTTTATTTTATCCATTATAGTATTTCTCTTTCTTTTTCTTGTTGTAGCAATTTTTTAGGTGCATTTGAAATCTATATTTTCTGCTGCTTCTTTATTCGATTCAGTTATAGAGAATTCGATTTTATATA
>KK115889.1:288186-299871 GCA_000611955.2 Stegodyphus mimosarum | reverse complement strand
AGGTATCTTTTCTTTTTATGATGAACTTAAGTAAAACAAAAAGGAAAGTTAGATTAGAAGCCAAAGAAAAGCGCATGGCGATGATTTAAGAAAGTAAAAAAAAAAGATATGTCATTTCCAGGGATAGCGAGAGAACTAAGCTTTTGCCACCATTACGAGTTAATCCGTCGGGTTTTTCCAGGCTTAATGATGCTACGGTAACAAGAACGTTCTCGGTTTTTCGCCTACAGAAAACGCAGATAATCGTAAAGCCAGTGTATTAGAATTAAAAAAAAAAGGATAAAAAACACATAGAAATAAAATAGCAAGGAAGGGTTTAGTTACGCGGCTTGGTGATAAGTCTGGGAAAGTATTTTTTGGTTGTTTTTCTTTTGGATTTCTTCTTTGTTCCAACCTCGTTCAGGACGATACGCGCAAATGGGGTACTTAACAAGAAGCAATTTGGACACTTGTTGACGACAAAGCCAACGACGTGGAAGACTGAAAAAAAATATTATTAAAACTTCGTTGGTGTTTGAGAAGAATCTGAGAATCAAGAAAAATTATTAAAAAAAAATAACAAGACTTAACAACTGGTTTGTTTTGCCCTTGTCTCCAAACTGCAATAACCTGTCCTTTGTGAAATATAAATGCAAAATATTTTTGAAATGATGATAGTCTGATTAGTGAGTAATGTATTTTTTCCCCATTTTACGTTGATTGTTGTGTAAAGGATTTCTCTTTTTTATGCGTACATTTGTGTGTAAATTATGTATTGTAGAAGGACTGCTGTTGTCGTTCAGTTCCAGAAGTCTATAAAAAAAACGTTGGCAAGGTGACCAAATTGTTGCCTTTCGATCCAGATCCAGACAAGTAAAGATAAAAAATTTGTCTCGTCTTACGTTAATTCTCAGGAATTTAAATAAAAAAATTATATTTCATTAAACTTCAAAATTCATAAAACAGGAAAATTGACCATTGTACAAACAGCATAACGTTTTAAAAGATTTGACTAACATTTATTCACTCTGTGTTGCTTTCTTTAAGAATTTTTCATTTCTTTTTGATATTCATTTAAGTCCTCGTCCACTTTAACTTCGCTACACATTTGCGATTCTATAGGCTTTGCGATTTTCTACTTAATTTGATATTTTTCACGTCCAAAGGGGCGTTTATTTAATATTTTGTTGTTACTTTTATTTATTAAATATCATGTTCTTTGCACTTAAACCATAAAATTCAGTTCAAAGAGCAATATCGCAAAATAATTTTAAAATGAGCATATCTTTAGAATTTCCGATACACAGTCTCGCGCGCTGGAGATAAAAATGTTTTTTTTGTTGCCATTGGTCACTTTGAAATCCTTGAGTTTGTTAATCAAAAATTCGTTAATGGTTTACAAAATATGAAATCGATAATAAAACAAATTTCAAATTTTGGCTTCCAGATGCTTATATTCGGGTGGAAACGTTCAGTATTCAAAATTCGATGGCTCTAGGTACCGTTGTTGTATCACAATGCGAGAAACATATATGCATTTATGCAGATTCTTCATTACTTAATTTCTTTAAATACAATACAGGCGGATAACATTTGGTGGCAAGAATTTGGAAAGCCAAACAGCGCCTGTAGTGAATCAATGCAAAATGACAAAACGAAATTAATAGTCCTTCACGGCAAATTGCCTCTTTGGAGTAAAAATTTCGAAGTGTCAGAAAACATAATCCAAATAAGACATTATGTCGTCAAACAGCTTTTTAAATTTTAGTCACCTATATAAAATTAGGCTAAAAAGGAACTTTAATTTGGCTAAGGTTTTCAATAACTCTTCAGATTTTGTACTTTAATTTGGCTAAGGTTTTCAATAACTTTTCAGATTTTGATCTCTATCAATTTTGGTTAATTAATTAAATTAAACGTGCTCTTTTAGGGGGGGATAATTTAAAATTGTATATTTGTATGTTCTTCCAAGCAATGAGGAATGCCTTCCGAGTATTAAGATTAGGGGTATTGCATCGTTCAAATAATTTCCAGAAATGTTATAAGGTATTTTCTCCCTCCTTTCTGCATGGCTTCGTGGTGTAACGTGTAACACACTTGGCGGGTATTCGAGAAGTCTAGGTTCAAGCTTCGGCGAGGGCATTGCACATTTTTCATGTACTTCTACTTCAGAAATACCTAATGTCACTACAGAGGAGTTCGAACTAAAAAGGTGGTGGGTGACGATTCTTCATGAGCGAGATTTGGCGATTTGGTCCCATCGTCCCCCAATCTCCCTTAAAAAGGAATTTTCTCCCTCCTTTCTGCATGCCTTCGGGGTGTAACGGTAACACACTCGGCGTGTATTCGAGAGATCCAGGTTCGAGTCTCGGCGAGGGCACTGCACATTTTTCATGTACTCCTGCTTCAAAAATATCTAATATCTATACAATGTTATGAATAGTTCATAAGAAACTATTACGTTAAAGCTCATAAACAAATTTCTCCACATTGATAATTAAAAATCTGTGAACGTTCTTATTTATATCTTTCTTGCTGTTGTATTTGTGTTAAATTAGTTTTTCTCATTATTTAATGTTATCAAAATAACCGTGGACAAACGCGATCACATTAAACGGTGCCTACTGTAAAATTAAGCTCGCTTTTATTTTCTTTTTATTATTATTTTATATCTTGATTTTCTGATTTATATCATATAAATTGTCCTTTTTTAGTAACATGTTAAATTAATTTAGATGAATGCATACGGCAAATAGTTTGAGAAATATATAGCCCGTAAAATGTTAACATGAAAGCAGCGCATCCTATAAATAAATCTACCATTCTTTGCTTATTATGAGTGCGTCGTTGCTTAATCAGGATTACATTTATATTACATCGGATAATCAGGATTACATTCTGAAAATAAACGTTTTGTTAATCTCCACTCCATGCAAGGAATTATTTCCTTACAATATGTAACGTAATTACAATCAGTTTCCTTCATTAGTTCTTTGTTACATGTCGCTTTGATTTTTTATGTGTGAAATTTTCTGATAACTATGATCTTAGTTACTTTGGATAATTAACATTTTACTGTATGTCAAAAACTAAACGGTTTTCTACCAGAGTACATGACTTTCGAAACATCTTTTATCGTGATGCTAAAATGTTGCAAAAATTGTCACTTTATGTTATAAATTAAATAGATTTTCAGTTAAATGAAATTGTTGTTACAAAACAAAGTAAAAGACTTAAGTTAATAAGAAATGCATATGTTGCTTTTATGTTACTAAATTTCTAAGCAACAAATTTATAATACAAAGATTAGTTGAAGATTTAATGTCACGTCGAATGTGAGTGCTCTAGAATGTAGCTACTTGCCATGCCATGTTGGAAGATTAAATAATGATCTCATCTTTAACTCAATGACCACAGTTACCGTGTAGACGATAAATGCATAGTAGCGTAACGTGATGAAATGGTAGCGTAACGTAATTAAATTGTGTACGAACGACATAACATTTTAAAAGATCTGTCTAACATTTATTAGAAAATTTCCGCTACGCACATTGTATACACCAGGGGTAGTCAACCTTTTTTATACCTGCCGCGCACTTTGTTGGTTGTACAATTTCCTTACCGTCCATCGGTTTCGCAATAACTTAGCTTAAATGCAGAGTAATTTTTTGAGTGGAGGTTTAGTAAAAATATTTATAGTTAAATATATCCATTCATTTATATTTTGGTTGTATTTATACGAGACAGAAAATTTATGTCCCGAGTAGCTAGCTGGGACAGCGGTTACAGAGAAACTGATTTGGCTAAGACTTTCAGTGGTAGGAAAAGGAGAAATTTGTTTCTCGGGAAAGTCTTTTCTGCCCTCACGATTTGTTACGTTGTGATATTCCCATTATGCGCGCTATAGTCACAGAACAACAACTAATAGAAGTGTCAAAATGGAAATAGGAGAGACAGAGAGAGCTGCACGCGGGAGAACGGACTTCCTATGGACAAAAGCCTCTAGAGCTCACCATTAAAACTTAAATTGCTCGCTAGTGGACGGTAGGGACCAGGTTGACTATCCCTGTTATACGCGTTATGATCACATATATTTATTTTATAGATACGCTATCCTTTAAGTTGCATTTTACTAATATATTTTGTTGACTCAGTTACAGAATATTGTAGTTGAAATTAACCATCGAATGCGTTTCATAGGTAACTGTTTGAAATGTGTAAATATTCTCTCTCGCACCATAATGGAGGGAAAGATACATTGTAACGTATGAATTAATTTTAAGGAAGAGGAAGATTTAATATAACTTATCAGTTCATTTTTAACGAAGGTAAAGCTTCATTATAAGAAATCAATTCATTTTTATGTAGGTGAAGGTGAAATTTCATTACGATGGATCGTTTCATTTTAAGGGGTGTCAGAACCCTCTATACCGACAATGTTAAATTGGCCATTTTCGATGTACCTTTTCTCAAAATCTGCGGTAGGTATACTCTTGAAATTTTTTGTGTAATTAACGTACACCTATCTGATTATACTGAAATGAGCTTTTGAAACAGTTTGAATTTTAGATTAATTTATAGACTATTTTATTAGGCATAGTAAAATTTAGCACTTTTCTCACGCAAAAAAATTTGTGAATTTTTTTTATCTTAATTTATCACGAAAACCTCATTTCAGTAAATATTAGAAAGTATAATAAATAAGCTATAAAAATTTTAGGTACCTGGGAACAGTAGTTCCTGAGAAAAGGTACATCGAGTATAAAAAAATCATGTTTGGAGAAAAACGCGTTTTTATGTAAAATTCCTCATTTACCAAAGTCAATGATAATAGCATTCAATGATAAAATAAAACTAAATTTTTTAAAGTTCTAATTTTCATAGAGATTAAAGTATAGTATTTTTAGAAAGCTAAACGTGTAGAGAATTTGAAAATGCAAAAATCCCAAATCAATATTTTTTGAAGATTTTTTTGCTTCCAACGCACTTTAACGGTAGATGAAAATTGATTATAAAGGATCAATTCATTTTAATGGATATTCAGTTTTGTTATTATAAGGACGATTTAATTCGTTTTCCTACTCTATTATAATGAGAAAGCACCATATTTGAACGAAGAAAATCTAAACATTTTACTGAATTTGTCATAAACTCCAATTTAATTATAAAAGTAAACTTTTATTACAAACTTTACTTTGAGTTGCTTTTTATTGACATATTTTGTTGACTCAACTGCATAAAATTATTGTTAAAATTAACCATTGAATGCGCTCTTCCTCTCCCATTATAAGAGAGAGAAACATTCATTATAACAAACCAATTCATTTTAATGGAGATGAAGATTCATTATAACGGATCAATTCATTTTAATGGAGATAAAGATTCATTATAACGGATCAATTCATTTTAATGGAGATAAAGATTCATTATAACGGATCAATTCATTTTAATGGAGATGAAGATTCATTATTATAGATCAATTCATTTTAACGGAGATAAAGATTCATTATAACAGATCAATGAATTTTAATGAAGATGGAGATTCAGTTTTATATTAAAGGGGTTTTAATTTATTTTTCACTGCATAAAATTATTGTTAAAATTAACCATTGAATGCGCTCTTCCTCTCCCATTATAAGAGAGGAAAACATTCATTATAACAGACCAATTCATTTTAATGGAGATGAAGATTCATTATAACGGATCAATTCATTTTAATGGAGATAAAGATTCATTATAACGGATCAATTCATTTTAAGGGAGATAAAGATTCATTATAACAGATCAATGAATTTTAATGAAGATGGAGATTCAGTTTTATATTAAAGGGGTTTTAATTTATTTTTCACTGCATAAAATTATTGTTAAAATTAACCATTGAATGCGCTCTTCCTCTCCCATTATAAGAGAGGAAAACATTCATTATAACAGACCAATTCATTTTAATGGAGATGAAGATTCATTATAACGGATCAATTCATTTTAATGGAGATAAAGATTCATTATAACGGATCAATTCATTTTAAGGGAGATAAAGATTCATTATAACAGATCAATGAATTTTAATGAAGATGGAGATTCAGTTTTATATTAAAGAGGCTTTAATTTATTTTTCAGCTATGTTGTAACAAGAGAGCACCGTATTTTGAATAAAAAGATTCTTAACATTTTATTAAACTTTATCATAAACTGCAGTTTAATATTTTTTGCTTCTGTATTCATATGACAGGGAAGACATTTCTCACATACACGCTGATGTAACTGAATGTAACAAAAATATCATCCCCTTTATTTTCATACAACAGCATGCTCTGAAGCTGCAAAAATAACACTTTTCCTGAAGGTACGGGGGGGGGGAAGTTATACGAAAAGATTCGAAGATGTGTAAAGATCAAAGAAGAGAATTCGAAATGTCAAGCGATTGTTTGCTTTCTCCTTGCAGACGAATGCGCGCATGGGAAAATTTACTTATCCTTTTACATACGCAAAATATGTTTTCCATCTGACTTTCCACACTTTCTTTGACAGTTCGTTTTGCTTCTTCTTCTTTTTCTCGAAATTTACAATAAAGAAGTTTTGGCGAGGAAACATTTGAAATCGTCGCCAAAGTATATGCAGAAATTGCATTTTAGTTTGAAAGAATTTATACTTACATGACAAACATTTAAGTATTATGCAAAAGGTAAAGAAAGCTACGTTACAACATTAGCAAAACTGGACCGAATCTTTTGCTTCTATTTTTTTAGACGTGATAAGCATTGTTTTAGAAACCGATGCATCATACTTGGATACATACTGCTGTTTTATTTATTTCAACATAATATTTCCGCTTGTGCGATCGACTTCATTTATCGTTTTTCGATTACCTCTCGCTCTCTCTCTCTCTATCGCTTTTTTTAAATGAGGTCTAAAGATATATATTGTTTTCTCTTAACATATAAACGTGGCAGAATTAAAACCTCTAGACACGATTATGTCTCGCAAACTAAGGTTCAAACGTTGCCACTTCACTAAAACGTACACCATCAATTTATCTTCCGCGAGTTCTTACGCATAGCGTATTCTCAAGGTTTTGCCATTCGGTAAAGCATAAAAGACTTTTAAATAACGCTTTCAGATTCAACGAATTTCTTTATGGATTAACAAACTCAGTTATTTCAAAGGAATGCCTTTTAACGCTGCTCGAAACAAAAATATTTTTATCTTCCGTGAGCACAAAGCCGAGCATTGTCATATCTGCAAAACATAAAGTTTTTAATTTATCTTTTACTTAATTCGGCAAAACATAAGGTTTTTAATTTATCTTTTACTTAACTAATCTGCTACTGATCAACAAACCGGGCTATTAAAAAATTATAAAAACAATTTAATAATTTAAATTTTTATTTTGCATTTTTCAATACTAGCTGCTTAAAATAGTTATAAAATTAATGTATGCATATATATATATATATAATGATTTCAATACGTACAGCTAGTGTAATTTTGTAATTTCACGTGTCCAACCGGTGTTTAATAAAACGTGTATGTATTGCTTTTAAATCACTTGATTAGTTAATCAGTAAAGAACATTCAGTTTCAAAGAACGATTAACTAACTCACACATTGCCGAATGGTAATACACTGACGCGTGAAAGATAAAAATATTTTATTTAGGGCAGTGGCAGCTCATTTCTTTTAAATCGCGGAGTTTGTTGATTAAATTCGAAAGACAAATATCTTACGCTTTCTTGTGTGGCAACATATTTATTTTAACAACATGCATACTTCATATATTTAAATACATTTTAATCAAAATATATTTAATTTGAAATATATCCAGCTGACAATCTTTATGAGCATTTGCAGTTTCATTGTAATTAGGCTGATATGTTTATAGCCGTGTATTACATAACTGTCACTAATATATTTTTAAATGCTTAACTTTTACATTTAAAGTTTAAAAATAATGTATAGATTTAAAAAAGATTCATTGTAAATTCTTCATTAAGGTGTTAGATTTTAATCTAAATTTTTTCCAGATGATTATGTCTTGACTGAAAGCATTGCTCAGAATGTACCGCAAGAGACGACGGATAGTGCACCCGCAAGGGTGGAAGGACGACACGCATGCAGCGAGGTCTTACGCTAGAATCAAGCCCATACATACCCTCGGTTTCATGGATAACCACTAATTGCTTAGGCCGGCACCTAATACTACAGAAGGTGCTCAGGCCGGCACCTAATAAGAACAATATTTTTAATATCGCCTTTTGCAAAACTGAGATTTTATACTATTGCAAAATACAGATTTTATAACGGTTGCATGTTAATGTAAATGTACAGATTCTGTAACATGTAAGTCCCATGTTAAAAAAGTCGACATAAGTTTTATTTTCATATATATATCTGTTATTTCTATTAGAGTAAATAACGGAACGTTTACGTCAGAACAGTGTGTTTTCCTAAAATGAGTAAAAAGTGTAAAAATGAATGATTAATTTGCCTGCATTTCACCCTTCTGTAAACTACAATGAAAGCTATGTAAAACTAATGATTCATTAATAATAGGAATTCTAATCCTCTTACAAGCTGCTCAATAAATTAGATCACCAGTGGCGTGGAAAAACAAACTTAATTACTGACCCTTTCGCCAGATGTCCTTGAAAAGTACTCAAGGTCAAAAGCCACAACATAAGTTTGCTCATTTATCTTCATTGATTAATCTGCAGCCCTCTGGAAGTGTTGGCAGATAGATCTCTTAGGTCATGAGCCAGCCTTACATTGCACGTGAGCCTGACATTGAATTTTATTTGTACGTACTTTAGGGCCATTGCTTTTGCTAGCTCCACTTAACAGGAAGAAGCTAATTCTAATCTCTAAGTCAGTGGGAAACAAAATGCGGAGTCTGTGCATTTATTTGCTGTGTTATGCCACTTAATCTTTTCCTGCTGGATGAATAATGTACTATTATTAATGACTATAAATTTAATATTGCTGTATTTCTTCACTATTCTAGGTTTACTGACTTCAAGGAAAAATATTTATTTCATAGCGTTAATTTAATAAGCAGAATTTGTGTCCATGTTTAAAAAAATATCTCTTATATGCACAAACTTGACATACAAATTCATGTAGCTCAACCTCTCCTTTTACGAGCTAAATTTTTTTTATTTACAGTAAAATCTTTCGCAAGCTGACACACGAGTAACCGCTAATATCAAAATGCCGTCAATACAGAAGGTCTAAACTTAAATCCGAAATTTAGCCCTTTAACAATAAAATATATGTAATAGGCTAATTATATAAAGATCAAACTGTGAATAACAAATATGTTATGTTCCTTCCACCACACATACCAAGCTTTATCCAGCTAATGAACCATGAAATTATCCAGAACCAAGGAATTATTAATTTTGTGTGAACTAATATGTGTGCTTTGAAAATAGTATCAGCGATTTTCGAAAAAAAATTCATTCAAAGACCTTATAGTTATTATGTTTCTTACTTGGAAATGTGTAAAGGACATTACATCGCTGTTTGGCGTAAACTGAAGCCTATGATCATCCTCGCTGCTGAAGAAGATTCTTTTGGGTTTAAAATTCGTCCGGCGCTTGTGGTTGACATTTGGATTTAAGTACATTTCCGGAGAAGGTTAATACTATGCAGAGTCATTAGGATTTTTTTGAAGCAGGAGTCATGAAAGATGAGCAATGCCCTCGCCGGGACTCGAACCTCGTACCTCTCGAATACGCGCCGAGTGTGCTGACCATTACACCACGAAGGCATGCTAAGAAGACCGGAGAAATACCTTATATACTCCCCTTTTTAAAGGGCGATTGGGGATTAGGGAACCCAGTCGCCAAATCCTGGTGGTGAAGAATCATCATCCACCACCTTTTTTAGTTCAGGCGCCACTGTAGACACGTTAGGATTTTTGATGCTAGAGACGTGAAAAATGAGCGATTTTTCGCGGGGCTCGAACTTCGGACCTCTCGAATACGTGAAGAGTGTACTGACCATTACACCACGAAATCATGCTAAGAATGTGGGAGAAATACCTTATAAATAGTTAAGAAGAGGTGAAGGTTTGGCTGGATGTGTGCAATTCTGTTTTCGTCGCACTGTCTCCAGATACGAAATAATAATCTGACATATACTGGAAAAGGAGAATGCTGATGAGGAAGAGAGGGAGGATAAAGGTGAAAAATGACATGCTGGGCAAGGATGCTACGTGGAAGGAAGCTGCAGAATGATTGCAAACTTTAATAAGATTTGACGAGGAATGTTCATTTATGTCAGTGCATGGTCAGTTCATTATGTCAGTTCGTTTATGTCAGTACATTAAAATAAATTTTAAATTTCGCTTACTAAATATTTTTTTTAAAATACATAAGCAATAACAATAATATCGGAAAGGAAAAAAAAATCAAACTTCTCTTTATTTTCTATCTGAAATCTAAAGTTTAGTTGTAAAGATCTTATTTTGTACTAATCAATTATTTTTATTTTAAAAAAACTTTCCTTTCCGTCTAATTTCAATTTTCTGCTAGAATGAAAATTTAAATGGCGTATGTGCAAAATATCAGTGAGTTCGAAAACAGTATTTAAGTACCAGAATTGAAGAATTCGTAGTAGAAGAGTTAGTTACGAGTAAAGCGGGTTTACGCCGAGAACGAGTTTATGCCGCGAGCGAGATTTATGCCGCCAGTTGCAAGTCGCTTTGTAGCTGAATATTTGTGGTAGCCACTTTACGTTTTAGATTATTTAATATTTTAGACTCGGCCTTTCTGTGCGCAGCCAATAAATCTGATTTAGATTGAAGTAGGAGCCAGTTGTGCAGCTGAAATTTGATTCATTCTGATTGTACATATTATTTTGTGTTAAAGTTTCTTAGCCGCAAGTAGTAGTTACTTTGTGTGTACATGTTTTGTTCAGTTTAATTAAAATAAAAAGGTGGTTATAACCTTCGTTGGCAGTCATTTGTTTTTCAAGACCCAGCGAGAATTCGCTGTGTCGCCTTTAGCAGTCTACATTTTATGGTCACTAAAACAAACGAGACTTTACATGGTACCTACAGGACATTTTCATTAGTTACACTTTGATATTCAAATATATTGACAGCTAAAGTTTACCTACTTTGATTTAATGGAATTAAAGCTGCCCTGTTTGATACTGGCGGTCAGAATGTCGACTGCTATATCTTTAGCTACAGGTTCGAATCCTGGAGAAAGCATAAATGTTTCTCAGTACAGTGTGTTTGTGGTATGGAGCATTTGAAATACCCTCGAGCTGAAAGTCCTCTCTAGAGTCTGGTTGTAGAGAGAAAAGAGTATAAGAAATGTATATCTGTCCCTCGAGTGTTCTGCATCAAAACTGAGATGGGCAAACTCGGCCTGTCTCCCAAGGCCTTGGCCAAGGACAGACACAACACTTTCGTCTTGGTTTCGTGGATTCGTTGGCAAACTCAGGCTCTCACTTAATATCTTAGCGAACGACAAATGCAACTCTTTCTGTCTTGGCCGTGATGAATTTGTGGGCAAATTCGAACTGTCACATAAAGCCTTAGCCAAGATTGAACCACTATCTAATATTTCTCTGGAGATCGAACTATTATAGATGTCGTGTACCTAAACATTCTGTAACTGTGGAATTCGAATTACAGGAAGAAAATGAGACTTTCCATTATCAACAAGATAGGATTCCCCACATTTTCATGAGCAAGTC
>KK115889.1:211477-281858 GCA_000611955.2 Stegodyphus mimosarum | reverse complement strand
AACGTCCTTCAGGGTGTTCTCTCTCACTGTGGTTAAAGCTTAACAGTTAGCTAGGTTCCGCAATTCTTCATTCACCTGTTGTACTACACACGTGCTGCTCTAGCTTCTGTCTGTATATTTATTGCTGTATAAAACTCAGTGATCTGACAGATCTCATTAAAGCAGTTTAATAAAAATATCTCGAAGAGAAATCTCTCCGAAGTGTTTGCTGTTTTCAGTGCTTCATAAAATCGTGTTCACGATAACTTAACGCCGTTGCATTTCTTGCCAGTTATTGAAATATTCTTTATAAAAGCCTTTAAAATGTTATTTATTTGTTTTACTGATATACGTTAAAGCAAGTGAGGACTATTGGGATACCTTCATGAATGAATATCTAACCAAAAATGTTTCATGTTTACTATATATCATTTTCTTTAGGTGTAAACCTAAAGAAAACGATGAAAAGTTCATGCAACCAATCATTTGTCAAAAAACAAGTTCCTGGGTAAAATACCAGTGGTCAGCTATTTATTCCACTCAGCCAGTCTTTAGAGTGTATTAAGGCGTTTTAGTGTCAGATTCGAAAACTTGCAGTATTATCCAGTTTTGAAATAAAAGATAAGAATATGACTATTTTGCACTTAAATCCAACACTTTTTTACATATGTATGTATTAAACTAGGGGTTTTCAACCAGGGGGATATATCCCTGGGGGGGACGTAGTTTCAGGGACGGAATGCGATCAGCCCTTTATTTAGCTATTAAGCATTTAGTTTTAATTTATGAATGTATGAAACTAGTGTCATTCAAGTTTAGGTATTTTTCAACTTTTTTTATACTTTTTACTTCCTTGTACGAAGTAAAAAGGAAGAATTGTAATCGCGAAAAATTTCGGGTATCATATTTCAATGGAAATATCTATTTTGACCGCTGTCGAATGCAATTTAACGATGTTTTTAAGTGACATTCGTACGTAAGAACATAATAAAGGACTCTTTTCCCCCCAAAAAAATTATAAAACTGATTTAAAATGGATTCTGAAGAGTTTTTTTTTCGTGGCGTCTGTGCGTACGTACGTATGTATGTATGTATCTCGCATAACTCAAAAACGAGTAGCCTCAGAACGTTGAAATTTCGTATATAGGTCTGCTATAACATGTAGATGTGATCTCTTATTTTGGTTGCCATCGGCCGCACCAAAAGTATATAAATTTATGTATATATATATATATATATATATATATATATATATATATCCATTCTGTTACTTGGCTCAGTGAGCTCAGTTTTTTTATTTTCATACGTTGGTAAAGTGTGCATTTTTTGCTTTAAAAATGATTGAATTATGTTGTTCTAATGAATTATGATTGAATCTTTCGGCTAAGGGTCTTATGCCTGTAGTAAATTTGCGTGCAAGATTTGTAGAATTATCAACAATTTAAAACTTGTTTAAGTGTGGCTAAGGCTAATAATTTTTTTCGTGCCGGACATATTGTTTACACTTGAAACTTAAGAGAATATTGGATTTGTTGCCAATATAGAGAAACTAAGCTTTGCAACAGCAAAGATAACGCCTTGCGAATTAAATCATTATTGCGAATTAAATCATGCTTAATCCATTCTGGAATTTGCTCGAGGAAATAAGTATTTAAGATTTACTTCATAATTTTTAATATGGATATTTTAAGTTTTTATGTATTTTGCCTTGTCGCGAAGCGAGAACGAATTAATTGAATTACAAGTACTGAATAGTCTGTGAAAAACTGTTACTTTTTTGTTTATTTAATTTCTTTTACAAATTGTTTTAGATTTATTATAGTATTTGAATAGAACATGTGGCAATGATTAAATAATTCTCCAGCTGATATATGCATAATTTTTGTTGATTCTGATGAGTTATAAAATGAATGAGATGTAACGCTGTTAAGTGAAGCTAGCGCCAGAGTGTTGCTGTGGTAAACAAATATAGTGAATTTTAAAGAGTGCGTTTATTTTATTCTAGTTTATTCGCTTTAAATGAAATGCAAAATGTGTATAATTTAATATTCCGTAAAAAGAAGTCATGTGGTGTACACATCAGATTTTTTTGTTTAATTTATAAAAACGTTTAAAAGTTATCTAAATTTAAATAACTGTACATGCATTTTTCGAATTTTGGAAAAGAGTGGGGATTATGATCTAGCAGTGGTAAATGAGGTGCGTGGGGCAAAGCAAGTTTAAAATCATTGCGTTAAACTAATCAGAAAAATCTGTGCGGTTGGAGGGGGAAGCAGGAAAGAGCTCTCTTTTTATTGTGAAAAAGTTGACGCTATAAATACATGAACTTTAAATGCAAATTAAAATAAAATTCATAATTATATAAATGAATTATTATTCATTAATTAGTATTATTTAGTTGACTAAAATTTCAATACTAATCTTATGTCAGCGTTCTTTTTCTCTTTCACCCTCCCTATACTTTTTGGAAGATGGAGTTTTTGTGCTTGTGACCACTTTAAAGAAATAAATTTTTGTTTATTCCACTACTTGAGTAGATATAATTTGTCATAAATACCAATGCATTAAAAATAGAACTTTGAAGTTTCTTAAATATATATGTATATATGTGTGTGTGTGTGTATAAAATCTAAAAGCTTTCAGATTTTGCATTACGCCCGATGGACTTTTTTTAACGTTACCTTTATTTATTAAATATCGTTTTCTTCGCACTTAAACCATATAAAATTCAATTCAACAACAATATCACTAATTATTTAAAAATATCAGATTTTTAGAATTTCCGATATACAATCTCGCGCGCTGGAGATAAAAAATTTTTATTCCGTACAATGTTGCCACTTCTCGCTTTCAAATCGTCGAGTTTTTTTAATCAAAAATTCGTTAAAAATTTTTCAGAATGTGAAGTAGATAATAAAACAAATTCGAAGTTCAAAATCGGGCTTCCATGTGCATATGTTCGGGTGGAGATTTATGTTTTTTTAAATTTGATGGTTTTAGGTGCCGTCACATTTTCACAAAGCTTGGAACATACGTACATACATGCAGATTCTTCATTATTTAATTTATTTAAAAATAATACAGGACTATAATATTTGGTGGCAACAATTTCAAAAGTGATGCAGGCGTTATAGAGAACGACGCAAAATCCTGTTTTGAGCCTAATAGCCCATTCGGGCTTTAAAACCTCATGCTTTGCTCTTCCAATTTTTAGTACATAACTTTTTTCAGTAAAGAAACTAAAACTCTGAGAATTTTGCTTTTCGCGCCATCGGATATAGCAGGGATGGTCAACCTGGTCCCTACCGCCCACTAGTAGGTGATTTAAGCTTTAATGATGGGCGGTAGAGGCTTTTGTTTGGCCAATGATGAAAGTCCGTTTTCCTACGCTCAGCTATTCCTTGTTCCCATATCTTCATAACGCTTTACCACTTCTCTTAGGTGTGCCTCTGTTACTATAGTGCTCATAATTTGTTTATTATATCTGAACAAAGCGTGAGGATGGGAGAAATTTTTATCAGAAACGAACTTCTTTTCCGACCATTCAAGGTTTCGTAGCCGAAATAGTTTCGCTGCAGCCGGTGTCCCGGCTAGTTACGCAGGGTATAAATTTTCTGACTCTCATAAATAAAAGTAAAGTATAAATAAATGGATAAACTGAACTACATTAAGTAGTTTACTGCGAAACCGGTGGGCGGTAAAGAAATTTTATTATCTGCAAAGTGGATGGTAGGAAAGGTTGACTACCCTTGGGAAGAAAATTATATATATATATATATATATAAAATATGAAAGTGAGGAAGATATGTGTATGCTCTATAGCTTAGTGGTTAGCAAGTTCGTCTCGAGGTTGAAGGGTCCCGGAATCAATACCAGCTAATCACTGTTAGGTTTTCCAAACTTTTAATGTTCTTAAAAGTTTTCTTTTTTCTTTTTCCTTAATCTTTAATAAGTAATGCTGACTTTCTTTTATTAATTCCATTAACGACTGTCATGTATTTTTTCCTAATTCTGCTTGCTATTTTTATTTCCATGATGCGGAGGTAAGGATACTAAAGCCTTGGCACTTCGAAATAATTAATCATTGATCCTTGGGTCGGATAGAGGGAGAGGCGAAAACTTATCAGACGAAGTTTATATGAAATTTTAACTTAAGTTCTAGTTTTTGTTTTTCAAAATCACTTTATTTTTTTTCCCGATCGTTTGACGTACTAGAATTGTTGGACTCAAAATGGTGATTTGTTTACTTTTTAAAAATTATATTTAAATTGATAAATTTTGTTGATAACAGGTCTTGGGGGTCTAAAAAGATGAAGAAAAATATTTAAAGAAGCTTTTATAAAATAAGCTTTTAAAAACACTCATACAATGAGTAATTAACTAATATGAGAATAATAATTTATCATATAGTTTATTGGAAACAAGAGATTAAATAATTATCTTTACAAAATTCATCAAAATTTTTATATGACGAATCGTAAAAGCGTAGGCGCTCTATTTGCTAAAAGTATAAGCTATTATGTTTATAAAATTTACCAAGGATACCTCACGCTATTATTATTTGTGATATGTGCGTGAATCTGTAAAGGAATTTTGTAAAGATAATTATGTAATTTCTTGTGTCCATAAAATTTTATGATAAGAAATTATTTTTGGGTTTTAATTCATCAATTATTTTAGGAATTGAGAAAAAAAAATGCTTTTTGATAGAAACGTGTATACATGTTTTTCAAATTAAACTCTTTTCTGTATAAGAGGTGTGCAAGGGGGTCCTTTAATGGAGGCGTTTGGGTCGGTGTATCTGTGAATTAAGAAAAGGCCAAGGTTAGTATTACTTCTGGTATTTAATTTTTAGAGAATCCACTCTATAATTTTGTGTGTCGCGTCATTTGGGGACGGCCCCTTCGCTTTTCTTTTCATTCGTATTCAAGTAGGCTCAGTTCCCGCGGGATTCAGTCTGAGTAATCCGCTATCGAAGAGTTGCGGAAGAGTCCCGCAGAAACTGTATCTGCGCACGGAGTATCCGCCTTCCGTCTAGGGATCAATCGGAACCTGATTATGTATTCGGGACCTATCTGGTCATCGGAGTCCGGTAGGTTTCGCCGGGCCGCGTCAGTCAGGGTTTGGGATTCGGCTGGACTCGGTTCTGTGAATACAGGATGAGGGATCCCTAGCAAGACAAAATTCCCTGTGATAGGGATTTCTTCTCTCTTCCGTAAAAAAACTTTTATTTTTTTGGGGGAAAAATGAAATTGTCTATTGATTCATGCTGGAATTAAGTCTGGAAATTGAAAAGTTGGGGCAGATTTAAAGACATTGATTTGAATGCTATAATCGAATTTCTGAATTCAGTCTGGCTTTTCTTTGATTACGTGTGTTTGTGTGTGCATCTCTTTGCATGTGTTTGCTTTGATGACTTTCTGGAATAATAATATTGACCTAAGGTACAAATAAATGTGCCTGATTTAGGATAATAGTTGAATGCTTATGTAGGTTTTCATGGAAAAGAAGAATTTTAGCTTATTTCAAGAAACAGAAAACTAACGTGCACTGCCGGGGAAAATTAAAAGAAGAACTGTAAAAACTCATATAGCTTGAATGACTTCGCAACTAAAAACATGAAACTTTTATAAAATCTTTATTTTGTCAGATTTGATATTTGTTGTAAACGCAGAATAATCTATTTCCGTAAAAAATTAATTTAATTAAGAATATAGGAAATGGAATATAAAATAGTTCAGAGAAAAACTGATAATGTTGCTATCGGCCAACTTTTTATAGATGTGCAGAAAAATTTAATAAGGTATGTGTTTCGAAATGCAAGTTTCTTAGTAATTTTTCATGCCTGTATTAGATTGTCCAAGAATTCCTGTGGTAAGAAAGTGTATTCATGCTGATAACGCCTTGAAGCTCCTGAAGAGTGCAAGGTATATAATGCAGTGACGAATATCGGCGTCATAAAGCATCATACTTACGTTCTATCATATTTAAATTCGAAGACTATGCATGCCATTTAATCTGTTGGATTCTTTCGCCCTCAAGTGATTAGTGCAGCGCCATGGAGATGACAATTGTTGTCCATAAGAAGGATGTTATTAGCGATTGTCCTCTTTAATAACTTGATCAAGGATTAAGAATCTTACCACTTTACATTTCACGTTCATAGCTACCTGGTAAAAAGGTGCGGGTTAGTGCGACCATTCAGAATGGTTCCTGCCCCTACCATGATTCCAATACCTTTGTGCCTGTGCCTTTCACAAATGTTTTGAGGCTTATTGCATGCATTTTGCGCCCTCCAGATTATGACAAATTGCTATCACTTTTCAAACATAAATGCTATTCATCTGAAAAAGAACTCAACTCCAATCTGTGGTACTGCAGTCGTTATGATGTTTGCAGTACTGTAACGGGACACAGTTTACAGGCCGAGTTAATGGAACGTAAATTATGGGCTTCGTTGTGTACAGCTCTCTTTTATGCAGGGTGTCATTTACGATGTATCTAGATAGTCGAGTTCCAGTAACTTTAGCGAATTCCCTTGCATATGTATTGACATCGGTTCTTATTTCTTTTAGTAATCGTTACCAGGTCTGAGAGTCTGTTGTGGCACATTTTTGAGTCTTCATACATCTTCACTGTTTTAACCCCTTTCCAGATTCATAACGTGATGCTTTTGGGTACTTTTACAGTTGTACAAACTTGTGTCAGTGTCTGTCTTGCTTCCATTCTCCCAATCGCATGCTGTCTCTCACAAACCACGAAATGTTTTCTCAAGAACATGTTTTACCTTCCGCATGCAAAAAATTTATTTTACGCTTCTTGAAATCAGAATTTAAAGCAGCCCCCTGGCATTTTTTCCATACATGCCGAAGCACTGGGCACAGGAATTCGTATATTTGCGTGTAGCGAAAGTGAATATGATTAAAACACGTGTTACGCTTGATCTACCAACCAACTACCTTTCATTGTATTTCACTAATAACATGAATCGTCTTTTTATAGTTGTTTCTTTAATTGTTCTCGTCAGTGTAATTTGGAAAACGGTTATTTACCACGTTTCTATGCACTAGACTTTTGTTTATGTTTGAGATCATAATGCCTGATACAGAACTGATCAGTGATGACTCTTTTATTTAAGAGCTCAAGATCTTTTTTCAATTATCGAAGTATGACCAAATGGGATGAAGTTTGTGTTCCTCGTTACGTGAACACGGCGTTCATCTTGCACAAAGACATTTTCGTGTGCCTTTTAGCAATTTTGTAACATTTTATTGCACCAAAGGTAACAGTTCACGAACAAGTAAACGTCTGTCACCTTTCAACCCGGTCTTTGCTTAACCAATATTCTCATTATTCCCACATATGAATGCAAGCCTTCTTCTTGGTTCATCTTTTCACAATGCGTTTACCTTCCATGCTACCATTACTTGAATACAGCCATTCTGGGCGTTCAGTCACACCTGTGCTTTAATTTTTCCACCTCTAACGGTTCCTGGAGCATTTTCGTAATCCGATGCGGTATTCTTTAGAGCTCCTTTGTGTGGCAATCAGTGTCATATCTTTCTCATCTGATATCAAAATCTGCTGAAATTCGACCTTTATAGTGACACCTACGAATTAACTTTTTTAAAGTCCTCCAAATGACCAAACGATATACATATACGTTCAAAAATATTTGTCATATTGTCTTTAAGTTCACATTGAAATGTATCCATTTAAGGTAGTATGTGTATTGGAAGAAAAGGAGTCAAAATGCAAAGTGAGAGAGTCGTTTTGGAATAATAAATAGTTAGAAAGGTTAAAAAAGAAAATATAGGATACATTCAGGAGTCAATCACAGAACATTGCCATAGAAGTGACCCGTTATTGCCAGTCGACGAAATTTCAGATCAGCTGTTTTGTTTATCTTTTATTTGCTTATAACTGCTTAATTTGGAAATTTTATTTTTGAATTTAGATCTGAGTAGTCAAATCCGATCGTGCGGTAGACATTTTATGCTTTGAATGCTGATTTGATTTACGTAACTAAATATATTTATTCTACAGATTAAATTGCCTAAAAATATAGATAAAATCTTGTTACTATTTTTCTGTTAAATTAATCTTGTTATTCCTCTTTGCAGTGTTTTTAATAGCCTTCCGATTACCTGTGATTTTGCATCAACCATGCACGCCATCTCCATTTTTTGCTAGGTAATATTACCGGTGAATTGGGAGTCTAATCTAGCTTCACAAATCCAGATATGCTCGTGTGACAAAAAATCACAACAACCTCTTGTTCATAATCCCATTCCTTTATGTTACCTACAAAATGTACCATTTTATCCGCAGATCTAGTTTTCCTATTATTTTATGAAAGATATTTCATTTTAAAATTCATTTTAATCTTAAGTAAGCCATTTTTTCACCTTCTAAAACTACTAAGAATTCGAAGAATTTTTGCCGTTGAATTTATTATAATCCCTAAAGTGAGGGGTACATTAATATTTTACGATGAAGAATACAAAGCCATTTTTTAAACAAAATATTAATGAGTATTTTCTTGAAGCTGTATGCCCAAATTTTGAAATAGTGTTGTTATAATTAATGATTTATTTTCTAATCTCTATTTTTTCAGCTCATGTGCTTATTGTAATTAAGTTTTCTTTCAGCGTTTTCTCTCTTGAGGCAGAACATAAAGAAGCTCTTGTTTATCTTGGATAATTTTTTAATGATTTGCTTACGCTACGTTCACTTAAAATGATAAATTTCGACTCATTTTCCTTTTTTCCGTTACAGTCAAGATTTTGCAGAAGCTTAGATATCGTTATTTTCAGTTGAAAGGAGCCTTAATTTAAAAATGAGCATTTTTTGACGCATAATCTATTGCAGTAACAATGCTGATATGTTGCACACCACTGACACAAGCAAAAATTTGTTGCTATCTTTTATGAGTGGGAGAAGATGAAAGCATCAGTTGACCTTCTTACGCACCAACTGTTTTTTTGGGGAGCAGCAAGAGTTTCGAGAGATTGTCCAAAATATTTACTTATTCCAGAACGATGCTTCTAACAGTCATCATTAGATTGATCAGCCATTCTGTTTACCGCAGTTTGACACGGATGACGCTGAATTTCTTATCACACTTTTAAAAAGTCCTGAATGTTTTCAAATAAACTTGTTTTTTTATACTGTTCTCTTTCTCATTATAAGAAATATCATTTTCATGAAGAAAATTACCTCATCTCACCAGAAGAAACGTGAGCTCGTGATCTGGTATTGCTGAATATGCTGTTGTTCTTCAGAGGAAATCAATATTAAAAAATGTGTTTATTTTTTCACTCCTTGCTCATTGTATTTATTTATGCACAAGCATTTTTTAGACATCTTCAAAACAGAAAATAGAGCGAATTCCTTTCCTGCCTTCAATGTGTGACATTCGCATGCGGTTTATAATATGGAGCCGAGGTTCTTATTCGGGAAATTTTTCTATCCGTGCACTCGCTTGCCATCAAGACATCATTTTATATTTTCTAGTGGTGAAAGAAGAAATGTTAAATAAAGTAAGATAAAAATATGTCGTAACTGTTAAAAATTTACCTTACAAGAATTTGTACAGGATCGATGCATTTATAGTTATGATACCTAAGATACCCTAAATGTAGTAGTTTATCGTCGTTTTGATGCAGTAATGATACAGAACTATGATGGTCATTTTCTAACCACAGCCGGTATAGTGGTTAGTAACGCTGACTTCCGTACCGATGGGCTCGGGTTCGAATGTCGTAGAAGGCATGAATGTTTAATTTAACAATTAAATTTCAATTAAACAGTTAAATTTCAATTAGCAAAAGTTTAACGACAAGAAAACTTTTCCCAATAACAGAGCTATATCCAAAATCAGCCTAGTCTTGAGTAACTGGCATACTTCTCCAAAATCACAAAAATGGTACTCACCTATTTGAAGACGCCTTCGTTGATTCTCCTGACCGTAATTTGGGTACATGTAACCCTCCCGGGAAATTTCACTACTTTGCGCACTAGATCGCACTTTCTTCCACGGACACACGGTCACTTTCCGAAGAAGCTTCACCACGCGAACTGTCCTTGCACGCAAAATTAGATGATTCTTGTGCTGAGGAAAAAGTCTCTTGACTACTCACATAAAGTCCTTTACAGCACTGCTGTTACTGGAACTTTGGAACTTCCATTTGACGATCCGGAACACTCACACAACGAAATGTACGGAAAGCAACGCACGATGTTAACTGAAAGAAGTCCGTCCCTAAACTTACTTTCAGGAACAATCCCTAAACTATGCCTCCAATTTTAATATTGCTGCTGTGGTGTAGTGGCCGAAAACGCTACACAAAACCCCGGTAGTAATACTGGGTTGAAACGAACTTATAACTCAAGTTCTAACATTAACATGAATTTTAATAAAATAAAAACATTAGCGTTTGCGATTCATGACGCTTCCCATAATTTCAGAAAATCATTAACAGGAAAGTAAACGATCAACATTGTACACGAGGAGTGATAGTTCTAGCAGGCCATAATGCCCATAGCTCCAGCTGATTAGTCTTGACTCTTCTCCGAAAACCAACTTACTTTCTCGCTACCAAAACTTTATCCAGCTCACATTGTCGTTACCTACGCTGAACTCCTGGGAAAATTCGCCCATAACAAAGGTGTCTACATTCTGACCCTGATGAAAAAACTTCTTTATCCCTTTGTACCTTGGAGTGACCTTCGAAGCTGCAACCGAAATTAAAGGCATCTCGTTTCAACAAGATTTCTCCTGTGGTCTGAAAGAGATATCACTGCATTCGGAAACCATTCATCCTAGACAGAGAACGTCTATGCGACATTATCACAGTACTCTCGAGACTCTCCACGCTGCAACTCGCGAAGCACTCGATAGCCTCAGCGATGCAAACTCTCGATGCACCAATTTGTGATACAGTAGACGACCATCTCGACACTAAACTGACGATCAACTCGATAGACTAGGAGACACTAGACTCGCGATCGACTAAGAGACTCCGACGAGATACACTAGTGCGCGTACCAACAGGGTTTATATAGCTTTCGGCTTGCGTTCGAGAACATTTTGGGTCAAACCGGTAAGAATTCGTTCCAGAAGGTTCTGGTTCTCCAACCGTCTATGGCATAGCTCTAATTTTGTCCCCAAATGGGCGATTTCGCGCCAAATCTGGCAACCCTAAACCCTTCTTGTGGGGAAGCTATCTTACCGCACCTGGACGTTTCGTAACATTATCTATGACAGTGCACAAGTGCTGGCCTTGCGGCAACTTGTACCTGTTACAGAGCTAGTTTCCACTAAAAGTCTATGATTAAATTGCACAATTCAGAATATTGGTTAGATGAAAATAATCCTTAAAAATTGAGAAGGATAAAAATGTCGCTAATTATGATCGTAATCACCCGAAATCCAAGCTAAAAGCACCATGGAAATGATAAAATAGCGCAAAAATGAATTAAATATGGTCGCTTCCAAATAACAAAACTGCTGTTAAAATGAATTAAATGCTCTCAATAAAAAATTGTAAAACTGTTATGAAATTAAGTTAAATACTCTCAGTAAAAAATATAAAGCTGCTGTAAAATTAAATTAACTAGTTAAATAATTTAATCTGTTAAATAATTTACCGCGACAAATAAATACCTTAAATCTATATATATATCAACATTATATTTTGTAGTTAATTAGAAATATCTGCAATATAATCCTTGTTCCATCCGAAGCATTTATCGCATCTTAAGCATATCTACTATTCATTAAGCTTTAGTAATGATATAAGAGAATATTTACGATCTTCTCCTATTAATTAATAACTTAGCATCACGCACTTCAAATGACCCCGTATATATTCTAACTTGTCAGTGGACCGAAAATTAGCTCTACATTTCTCCTGTATTCTACACCTGTTCTTTCACCAACTTAATGCATTAAGTAACATGATCAGCGTGGCAAGTGGAGCCGCAAAGTATCACGAAATCAGTCTGAGGTTGTAAATGAAAATCAATGGCGCATGGTTATTAGTAATTAATATACAGTGACTGAAATGAGTATAATTTTTGCCGAAAAGTATAATGAGGTTGGGAAAATATTTAATTATGTAATGAAGAAACAAATTACAGCAGCAAAACCGTTGCATGATGGGAAGTAAGAAATCAATAGAAGATCTGCTCTTTGATGCAGATGATCAAATCAAATTCGTGCCTAATCAAAAAGACAAACAACTTTTCTCTTTCGGTGAACACTTTAGTCAAATATGTTTTTCAGATATCGAGTCTTTAACATAATCGTGACATCATGTAAAGCATGTCATCGCATCATTATGTTAAAGCGTCATTCGAAAAATTCTATATTTATCAATATTGATTTTGTTTTCAGTGAATAAATTAACGATCTAACATTAAAGCGAATTCAACCAAACTAGAGATAAAAATCAAAAGAAAAATTTGCTTTCAGATTACTGTTCTTTACAGCTAAATGCAGTTGAAGGTATTCAGCGCTTTCCAAGAGACGATCAGAACTGTTTGTTTCACTATCGTCAGTCAGTATTCTGTGATAACACGTGATTTCAGTGACTTAAAACATCAAAACCATCTTAAATGTCGTGTTTTCGATCAATCAGTGCATTTGAAAGCTGGTTCAAAAATGTTAGAAAACTTTTAAAATTATAATACAAGTAATAATGTAATCTATAAAATAATCAGTAGTAAATACCTTATGTAATAAGTAAAATAAAATACAATACAGCATAGTCTCGATTATCTAAACTAATGCCAGGGAAGAAGGTCACTGATATCTGAGAAACACAGATAATCCAAGTTATCAATTTCAATCATATGTTATCCATTGATTACTTAAAATTCAGTAATTACTATGTTTTTGAGAACAATTAAATATCTGCCTGATTTCACTGTGTATATTTCGAAATGCTATTATTTCGAATCCTTTTTCGTCAAAGCCAATAGTTATAAGGTATTTTCTTCCTCATTTCTGCATGACCTCGGGGTATAACGACAACACACTCAGCGCGTATTCGAGACTTCCAATTTCGAGTCCCGGCGAGGGCATTCCTCATTCTCTGCAATCAAAAATCTTAATGACTGCACATAGTGTTTCGGTAGAAGGCACTACTGTCTCGGAACTGATATAATGAATTGTCAGGATCTTTTTCGCTTGTATTTTCAGTATCACTCTCTGCCTCTTCTGTTCTTGTGACATTTGAAACGATATCCGCATCACTCAAGCATTGAAAGTGGGGTTTAGTTAAGCAACTTCCTCGATTTTTCGCTATCGGGATTTTCGAAGAATTTTACAAAATATTTTTAAAAAATTTGAAAAAAAGCGTTATAGCAATACCTTCAGTTATCACTTCAGTTTCTTCACAATTAGACAAAGCTCCGATTTCTAAATTAAGAAAAATTTTCCTCCGCGCCCGAATATGCGTGTATGTGTGTATTACATACTCTCGCGCATGGCGTTGAGTGTGCGTGCGTCGTCGGGTACGGATAATCCCAAAACCGGATAATCTGTGCCCTGATAATCGAGAGTCCACCGTAAATTTGCACTTCATTTTCACTTAAGCTGTTGTGTAAGTATATTTGTTATTACCAACATATCATGGTATCATGCGAAAGCGATTAAATTTGAAATGGCGAACTTCAGAATGATTTATTACGAGAATATTACACAAATGGAATTCATGGAAATTATGGAAATTCGTATTACTGCTTTTTCGGCTGAAATTGGAAATAATCAAATTAAAAAAGGAAGCTCAACGGCTATCACTTACTAAAGCTACAATTTTATCATACACATATAGGCGAATCAAAAGTGGCATGCATAAAACTTAAAGAAATTATGAAAATTCCGTTATTTCAATGAACGCTACCCCTTTATCGTTATAAGTAACATATCAATTGAAATTTCATTGAAATTTATGCTGTTACTTATGTTGTCTTGAGTCAAACCGTTTGTTTGACTCAAGACGACATAAATGTTTCTCATGCAAATTGAATTTTAATAATTGAGCATTTCTCCACAACTTCTTTTTACTGAAAAGTTGTTGAAGCTTTTAAAGACACCTTTCCAAATTTTCGGGAATCTGACAAGACAATGACTTTTAGGTTCTAACGTGACTGCGAGAATCTGGAAGCGTTCATCATAAGAAAAGAAGAAACCGCCTACCTGTTTTGAGTTCGAACAAAATGGACGAAGTCGATAGTAAAATGATGCAGTCAAAGTGTGTGAAAGAGATGGTTGCTCAATTATGAAAACTCGTTCTTCTTAGAAAAAATTA
Source organism: Stegodyphus mimosarum (assembly GCA_000611955.2). NCBI lineage: Eukaryota > Metazoa > Arthropoda > Arachnida > Araneae > Eresidae > Stegodyphus > Stegodyphus mimosarum. The sequence continues at coordinate 267,561 of KK115889.1, read as the reverse complement.
TCTCCACATTGCACCAAACAAATAATATTTAAATTTTGAAATCTAGAATTAAGTTTTTTACAAAGGCCTTCATTCTTGTTGCTTGTAAGTTGGCCCTAGAGGCAATAGTTCTTCGGCACCACTGTGAGCTTCCACTTGTTTCAAAAATTAAAAAAAAAGATACCAGCGAAGTAAATAGGAATGGTAAAGCTGTAGAATTTCAGTGGATACCATCCCACTTAGATATTGATGGTAATGAAAAAACGGACCTCTTCGTAAAGAGGGGTACTGAGTTATTTATTGAACAGAGTTCCATTCCTTTGGATTCCCTTTAAAGAATTATTCGAGAGAATCTTATGTCAGCTTACAACACAGAACTATCAACTAAATCGAAGGGTAAACTCTGAAAGACTATAAGGAATGAATGGAATGAGTTCAGTCTCAGGCCACGAAGGAAGGCTGTGACTAATTTTAGATTGGGTACAGGGCACGACTGCTTAGCCGAACATCCCGAGAGTTCAGGAATATTGACTAATAATCAATGCCCTATTTTAAAACAGACACTATGAGTAAGCTGTACTTGCTCGTCTGTCCAGACCTTGACCGTGAATTACAACTTAGTGGTGATATTCTTCACTTGTACTGGATGGCGAAGGATCTTATGTCCTGAGCACACGGTTGCTTCCCCTGTAATCGCTGGAGATTTTAATTGTGAAATTTTTATGTCTTATTGTTTTGCTGTTGTAAATATTTGAATTTTAGTTTTATGTAATTTTTAAGCGTTTTTAATATTTTGGTGATGTAATTTTGAATTTACTGTTTTGGTTTTGGCAAGTGGCCTGATATAAATGGATTGATTTCAGAATTAAGCCATGAAAAACAACCATACTATTTAAATCTAACAGCGCCGCTCAGATGGAATGATGTGATGACAGTTCTACGACCGAGATAACCGCTGACGTAAGTTTTTATACCAAGCAGGTTAGTGTCATCTCGATGAAAAAACTACCATCTGCTATGCTTTTATTTCCCATAATCAAAAATATTTTACAGTCTTAACATTTAACAAATACATAGCATAGATCCTTGTAGCTTTGTGCTATGTTTTGTGCCAATATGTTTTTAACATTCATAGATTATTTGAATGTTACATAGAAGTTAATGGTAAAGATAATGCATACAAAATTTAAATGTTGCACACGTAAAATAAATCTGAATACATAAAATTATAAAAAATTGAAGTAAAGGTACATACATAGAAGAATTGAATGCTGATTTCTTAGTTTCATTTTACATACCTTATTTTATAGCCATTTTCAATGCATATTTATAGTTCTCAATTTTATGAATTAAGTTCGGATAAGTATGTATGAACAAATATTTACATTAGAATTTACGATCCATATTTATAGTCCATTTACAGTCTTACATTTATTGTCCAAATTTACAGTCCATTATATCTGGATAACTATTCACAGTCCATTTACAGCATTTGCGACTGAGAGGCTGTGGCAGTGATAAAGATCATTTCTTCATAGGCAAGATCTAGATCTTCTTTTGTTTGATAGGCATTCAAATTAGTGCTTAGTTTAATAATATATGGTTTCAGATATCGCATAAGTTTATTGATACTTCCATAGATTGTTTTGAGTTTTCTTTTTATGAATGTGTATGTTATTGAAATTAAGAAGGTTATGGCATTTGGGTTACTTAGAGTATCAAAACCTTGTACTGTCTAATTTATAGTTATCTATATTATGCTTCATGACCGTTAACTGCTGCACCGAAGGATCCGGGTTCAAATCTCAGATAAAGCATGGATGTTTCTAAATGTATATTGTTCTTTACTCAAAATATACGGCGAGCTGAAAGCTCTCTCGAGTGGTTTGGTAGTAGAGGAAGAGGGAAGGGAGAACTTTGCATCCGTGCTTCTGGGTGCTCGCCTACAAAACTGGGAAAGAGGCAGTCAGTCAGTCAGGCAGGTATTGCCGGGATGTCGCGCGACGTGTCCGGCTCGGTGAAATTAGCCCGAAGGCAACAAGACGGTAAAAACTCAGGACGCGTGGTGGGAAAGAGGCAAAGTCGTACCGTCACTTATATGGTGCTCAAGGGTCATGCCAAAGGTCATACGCATTCTTGCACTTCTTGCCACGATAAAACTTGTGGACGTGTTCTGATTGCGTCAGAGAAGTAAGATTAACAACAACAATAGCAAGAACAAAGCCAATCGCCATCATAAAACTACCGCTGATATTTCAAGCAACATCAGTAAAAAAACAACGTCAGTATGTAAGTTTATATGGTATTTTACAATTACGTTTTTTTATTTATTATTCATTTTATTTTTTATTCGCACGCTTAGACACTTCTGTTTTTGCGAAATACACATCTCAAAGTAGCTATGTGGAAAAGCTCACATTAATAAATATTATATCTCCTTTTAGTTTACATAAGCAAATGCAGAAACATATATATGCAAGTAATTATACATATTTAAAAAGTACATTTATGTCGTTATTCTTCCGCCAAACTTTGCGAAATTCTAAGCACCAAATAGCCAAATAATACTTTTTTTCTTTTCTTCTTTTTGCGTTGACGAATCATCCTTTCTGATGCTGACAGTTCCTCCAATACTTTCAACCCTTCTCATTTGGCTCTATCTTCTTCCGCTTTGTTCCTTTCCCGAGCGAGGAGCAAATTCCAGTTATTTTTTTTTCCTTCTATTTCCCCCTACCTCCAACTCAGCCAAAGAAATAGTTGTATTCTTCCCTTCAAAAGGAACAATCATACGTCCGGGAACAGAGTCTTTTTCATAACAACAGCGGAGACTTGGAAAATGCTTTAGGTGCCCTCTGCCAAGTTCCACCTGCACGTCGGATGATTGAGTACCTCTGACAGCACGTGTTATAACAAGGATGGAAAAAAGAATCTCTGGCGATTAGTTTCTAGAAAATGTGTCCCGTTTAATGTATCAGGAGAATCGTGGGATGAGTCTTTTTATCTTTTTACGTTGTTTCTTAAGAAGAACAAAGAAAGACCGAGATTAGGAAAAATTTACTTTTCAGGGAAAATATAATTTTACCGGTTCGTACTAAGGCTTAAATAATTTACGATTGGCTCTGTGAACACGGTTAGAACTTTTAATACTGATAACTACATTAGATCATCAGTTAGAAGTTTTATTTAATATTCCTTTAAACTCTTAATCAATAATCTGAGTCACATTATCCTGTTGAGGTGGTCTGTGGCACAGTTAGATCTTCGTCTGTCGTTTAAACATCAATCAGTACGGACGATTCAATAATGGCAGTTCCTTAGGAATATGATGCTATCTAGAACACAATACTACGTTTATCCGTTGATTTTGCTACACCAAAACAGATGTTCAATTTAATTTGTGAATTTCAAATTATATTGAAATTATACTGTAATTTCTTTTATGTCCTAAATCATTATTTTTAATGAATAATGGATGCGGAGAATGTTAGATAGGATGTTTGCCTGAGAAGGGGGACGCCTTCATGAAGGACGTTTTCAGGGAAATTGGCTAGTATTCACGGTGTACATTAAACTCGGTACGTGTTTTTAAGGCAATTGTTTGAAAGCAATAGTCTATTCTGAGTTCTCACAACAACATCAGGTGTTTTTGAGTGCTATCTTATTTTTGTTTTAATATAAAATTTGGCAAAAAAAATTAGCGGAGATAATATCCTCCGATTGCGTGATTGGTAACTGAGATTATTAAACAAAATTAACCTTACTAAATAAACCAAGCCACCACGGGATGATTATGAATAGAAGGATTATGAATGAGATGATTTTTATGATTATGTATTTTACACATATCATAGAGTTTATGAGATTCTGTTATCGTTACAGATACAGTGCGAATAAGTGTTGGCAATAGAACTAAACAGTTGCGAATACTTCATTTTAGAGGCAAGAATATTTACTCACGTTTGTGACTCAAAAAAGATTGTTAATAGTTTTTAAAGCATGTGATTTCCTATAAGCACATCTCGTTTTGTTGCTCTTCACAGATATATGCCGTTTTGCAAAGTGATATCTCGTACTCGGAACTCATGTCACTCCTCATTTTTCTAACTACATTTACTCAATTTGTGTCTGTATCTTAGTTTTGGTAATTCTAAAATTTCTAATGTTTTCATCATTATTATATTGAAATTAGTCCAACTCACTGATTGAGTTCACTGCGCAGGATGCCAATCAGCAGTAAGTCAATGTTCGCCTATATGTAAGAAGCCAAATGAATTATCTGTTGCCAGCTAAACAGAAAAGGCTAATTTGGTGAACTTTGGTGAAAAACATCAGCCTGGCAACTTGATCGTGGCCTTTTTACAATAAGGAAATTATCACTTTACGAAGCGAGCCTCTACGGATGACTAGCAACTACAGTACCATTCACATAACTCTGTAATAACCGGTGCAAGAGCTGCTGAAAATACGTCTGGCTTAACAGCTGTGCAAAGACTTCCACTCAACTGGCATCAAAGTGTCGCAACTTTTAACTTATGCTTCGTCATTAATAATAAAACTGTGAGCCGGGGGAAGCTGCTCATGGCAGCCGCCGCTAACCCTTGCGTCTTAGGCTGGTGGCATAATAGATGTTCTTGTCGCTGATTAGTTTTCCATTTCTGAATGTGCCTCGTTCCGGAAGCATTGCTTTGTACATTAATTTTCTCTCCAGGCTTGCCTTTGATGTTGGCCGGTTCTTGGATAAATATGCAAATGCGGTGGCGGGAAAATATGGAATTGCTGGGAGGAAGGGGAGCTAGCGTTTGTGCCTGCGAGCTATTTTAAACGTAAAACACAAGCTCGTTTCTTGTAATTTATTTGAAAGGTGTTGCTAACGGGAGTAATTACGTGGACAGCGTTTTCGCGAATTGTGGTTTTGTCTCTCTCTGAAAAAACGTTTGCCATTAAAATGAGTATTCGAGACAATATTTTGTTTAAATTAGTATTTCTTTTCAGTTTTTTAAAATAATATATTTATTTGAATTGCTAGTATTATGTTTTTAATTTTTATAATGGGTTATTTCATTAAAAAACTAATACTGATATACCGTTTATTGCAAATATATGTTTTTAAGAACTTTTTTACATTTACACTTGGAAAAGAGGGATTAGAAATAAAATTTCGATGATCACTTGGAAAAGTCATTCGGTTTTTTGAAGTAGGAGACGTGAAAATGTCCACTGCCCTCGCCAGGACTCGAACCTTGGTTCTCTCCAATACGCGTCGAGTATACTTCCAGTTACACCGCAAAGGCATTCGGAAAGGAGCGAGAAAGTAACCTTACATAAACCCCCTTTTAAAGGACGACTAGGAACGAGGGAAATCCGTCGCTAAATCCTGGTGGGGACGATTTATCGTCAACCCCACCTTTTAGTTCGGGTGCCACTTGTAGAGTCATTATGTTATTTTAAAGCAAGAATTTGAAAAAAAAATTATCGAGTAGGTTTACAATTACACCATGAAGGCATGTCCAAAAGAGGGAGAAAATAAACTGATAACTTAATGGTATTCTAGAGATTTTATTTATGAATGTGGGATGTAATAGGGTTACCATATTTTAATAAAAATAATGCAGAACAGTTTAAGAAAAATCTGTGTCAATAATTAAAAGTGCCTAACTGCTGTACCACAAAGTTATTGAACCTTGTTTCTGATGGTGTCCCGGGGGAAGTGGGATATAGAATGCCCCCATAAAGAATCTGTTTATCTGTTTTTTATATCGCTGCACGTGCAATATACGTATGATATATATGTTTCTGCACTGATGCAGCGCTTATTCTGTGATATACTTATAACCCCCGAAAATTAAGTAATTAAATATAAACTTCAGTGATTTAATTATTTTTCTCCAACCTCTGGCAAATTTTCTGTGGACATGCAAGTTGCTTGCAGCATAACAAGCTAAAGTTGGTATGAATAAATGAAAGGTAATGATAATAACGTAAAAATCTCCATCGACAAAAGAATATTGTTGCGTTATACGGGTTCGTGGATTTGAGAGTATCCAATGAAAACACGATGCAGAACAATAAAAAAGCACAATTTATTTACAAGAATCACTATTTACAGCACAGTTCCAAAATTACCTGTAAAAGCGTCGAAAATCTACAATAAATACGCTGAAACAATCAGCTACACAGCTTCAGGCTGTAACTTTAAAGGTAGCTTCACGGCAACACTAAACTTATGATAAACACCGTGGAACAATCATCAATACGCTGTCAAGCTATACTGTAAAGGTAGCTTCACGGCAAAGCACTATCTCGATCGCATACCGTTCACAAAACTCTCGCGTAGCTTAGCACTCACAGTAAGCAGCTATTCTCAGAATTCTCACAATAATGCCGGCTCTCAGAAACGCAGTGGTTTATAAAGCTTTTCCTTAGGTTCCACAGGTTTCGAGAAATATCTCGACAGGAAGTTATTCTAGAAGCTTCCTGATGGACCATGGGATATCTTCAATTTGGTCGCCAAATGGGCGATAAAGTCGCCAATCTGGCAACCCTACCATACACTATTTTATGGCAACCCTAGTCCTATGCCGGAAAGCTTACATACAGGCTCAACCGCCGAATTTTTCGCAACAATATGTAACAGTTCTACGCGCGTTTCGTAGCAAGTCTGTTGTAAAGAAGTAAAAGATTCGAAATGGAATTACTTTCCCAAACCCTAAAAGCTCTCGGATTTTATCTGCATTCCCATAAAAAGATTAATCAGCAATATGGAATGAGGTTTATAGGAAGTCCTTCCACAATGTTTTTTATATAAATAGTTTTTTCTTCACATTTATAAGGGTTGAGTGTGTATGAAGCAGTCATATTAAAAATTGTATTCAGCAGATAATCCTGAGCGCAATTTCAAATACGCGTCTGGGCCAGTCCCGGACGTCTAACACCTGTGAATGTAAGTGAATTCTTTAATGCAGATTAGACTGGAGGGGGAGAAAAATATATCATAATAGTTTTCCCCTCACAATTATTATATTTATTAGTAAAAGGATAATAGAATCAAAAATGCATTATTTAAGTTTTAACTGTAGCTCAAGGGCCCGGGTTCGAATCCCGGAGAAGGCATGGATGGAATTGGTCCATCCGTTTCTTAGCAGGTAACGGTGTCCCAGCTATTAGGCGCTTCCATAATAAAAAGACCAACGCTTCTGACTTTAGTAGCGGCCAATGCCTCTAAACGGCTAGATGATAGCCTTCCACTGGGAGGGGGGTTACCTGTAAATGAATTGGGCAGATAAATCAGAATTTTCGGATTAAAATTTTGGCCCCGAGACTTTAATTTAAACCTGCAAATAAAAAAATTGCGCAAATGAGCACACTGATGCATAATATAATTTTTAAAAACCTTTTGATTAAAAATGTCTGACAATTAGAAAGGCCGTAATAAAGATAATATCTAGCAGAACTTTATTTGTCCGATTTAAGTGGGATTCAGCCATTTCATATAACGCCATATATTCATAATACATTATATAAAATATATGTACAGGGTGGTCATAAAGAAACTTTCCCAACATCTGCACTTCTAGCGTCCGTTCCGGTTAACCAATCGAGATGAGATTGCAAATATAGTTATTCGGAGGTATGCGAGATTCTGTGAACGGCAACGCAGGGGTGCTCACGGTTACGGTTATAGTTACAGAAAGTCGAAAATGTCGAATGGCAACGCCAACTTTTTCCGATCGCAAAATGTTCAGCGCATGCGAATACCCTAAATAGCGTTTGAACGGTACCAAAAACTGGCGTGTTATGCATACACAAAAAAGAGTTCTGAAAGCGTCCAACGAAGCATGGTCGCACTCAGAAAATTTGCATATCACAGAGACAAAACACCGATCACTGATGACAACACATATCGGACAAAAGAATATCTTTATTTAAATCAAACATTTTCCACATGGATGCCATTACAGGCAAGTATGCATTGCATCGGGGGACGGTAGAGAGTACCGCTGAACGCAACATGGCATGAGAGATGTTTGCAATCCTTTAAATCCGATGAAGTTTGCGGATTGCAGAGATAAACTCTGGATTTGAGATACCCCTCAGACCAGAATTCCAGAGGCGTCAGATCGAGAGATCGCGGAGGCCGCGGAAAAGGATAAGGGTGTGAGATGATGCAATCACCAAAATGCTGTTCCCGGACCTTTTAACAAACCTCGCTGTATGTGGAAGTGCACCGTCTTGCATCCAAACGATGTCATTGAGTGCATTCCGCTTGCGCAATTCCGGTAGTAGCGTTCATCCCATTTTGGTAATACAGTTTTATCAATTCACCACGAACTTTCTCAGGAAGAGTAATTTCGTCGCCATATGCGAGTTCCCGAATGACGACTTCGGGTAAATTCTTTGTGCTGTGAGTCTGATGTGTTATAAAACATTCAAGGAATCGAAAACAAATGTTATGATGCCACCACCCGAAAAAGAATCTTTGCTTTAGGGTTTATCACTTCAAAATATCTAACACAAATGCCACACTTCGAAACAGATTGCAAAAGAGAACCGCTTGCTTGGAGGTACATGGTTCAACGTTTAAAAATGTTCAAAGTAACAGGAAATGCTTCAAAAATTAGAAGTACTGGCAAAAGTGTCATTAGGACGAAATATATTGAAACATGTTGAAACAGTTTATTATTCCGTGGCGACAGGTTATTCCAGACATCATTATCCAGCAAGACCGCGTTACTTCGTATTGCACTATAAATATCTCTACTTACTTAGAATAATATTTTCTGAGGCGACTGATTGGATGTGGAGTTTGAATAGAATGGTCACGTCACTTTCATGTGTTTACTCTTTTGTTATTTCGTTCTCTAGGACTTGTTACTAGTTATTCGAAATATGGCAAAACACGCAATGTTCTATAGGGTTATTGTTTAGAAAGCAAGGCTGTCGTTTCTTTTTGGGGCATAAGAATGTGACTTTGCAGCTACACTTCATGCTGGGTAATTGGTCCATTTTAATGAAGGCGAAGCACATGGGAGCTATTGGTGTAGAAGTTGTACGTTCGTGGAAGATTTATTAAGGAAAACCAGGTGACATATGTGGGGAAAACTGAACGCTTATGCTACCAGTCTTTTTGCTGTGATTTGGACTAATTATCAGAGTTCAGAGATCTTATTTACTTGGCCACTGGCGAACATTTCATGAGCAGAATGGTACGCGACGGAGACCAGAGTCTGCTTTAGACCGGTTATTTATGGCAAAATGACCGGTTGCGAGCAGAATCCAGTGAACCTGTATAATTCGATCTGCGTATTATTCTTAAAAAATGGTGAGGGTAACAGCTGTGCCATGGCAACCAGAGATTGGGTATTATCAGTGGTGAACATATTACGTCATCTGGAATCAGACTCGAGATGCGCGCTGTGAATGCCTCCTTCTGGCAAAGAACGGTATATTATAAGGTGTATCACTATTGAGTTTCATCGCGTTTAGTACGAAATGTATAGTGATATACTAGACGAATTGTATAGTGATATACAATTTCATATTAAACGATTTCGGAATGGTGTGCCTTGTTCGAGAAAGGGCGCGCGTCAAGAAAAGCTTTCTAAAAATTCCACAGGAGGTAAGGAAGCATCTTAATTCAGATCTTGCGCCTCGTATTTTCATCTGTTTTGGCATTTGAAAAAACTTGGGAAGAGGTAATACCGTTCCGATGAGGAAATAAAAACTGCGAGGTAATAATGATTATCGAAAGTTGGACAAGAGTTCTTTGAACGAGATACAGACATACTGGAACCTTTTTAAGATAAATGTTTGAACAAATTTGGTGACTATCCAGAAACAGACTTTTGATAATATACTTTCACGCAAAAGCTTTTTCCATTTCTTAATATACTGTTCTTCTGTGCAGCTTGTTCCTTGTATAGACAGCTTCCTTTTGGGTAGTATACTATGATATAGGATGTCGGTAAGGATTAAAATTTAATGAAGGGTATTAGTGAAACAAATACACCATATAGCGGTGAATATTTTTTAAAGTAAATTCCTAAAATGATCGCTAAAATGCAATTGTGGCTGATATGCTCTAATATGAAAAGGTCGCTTTAAAAATTGTTTTCATGACAACTTTATTTCTTATTAATGCGTAGCCTGTCCAGAAAGTTTGCGGGCTGGCGGGTTCGTACATAAAAAGGTTATTTAATCTGATTTACTTTTATTTAATAAATCATCATGGTTACCTTTGTTATAGAACCTTGCATGATCAATGGACTTTTGCCAAAGTAGTTTCCATTGTTGGAAATAGTCCTACAGATCTGTTTCCGACATGTCCTTCAAATTCATCATCATTTCGGTCCATATATTGTGAAGTTATTCAAACTGTAACTCTCCTGCATTTTGATTGGAAACAGAAAAGTCAGAAAAAATAGAAAAGCGTCACAGGGTAATAGATCAGGTTTATAGGAAAGCTGGTCGATCGTATTTATTGAATTGTGACTAAGAATTTACAAACAACTAATGTTGTGTGCGATGATGCATTGCAATAATGCAAAATTTATCTTCTTTCTTCTGGTAACTGAAACATGTCTGATAGTTATAATTCACACATATATGTTATTTCGTTGGCATCTCAAGTTATTTATGTAGTGCGCTGCGTTGATAAACTGGTTTTTTTTATCGTACTTTGAATTTCAAGACCCATAATTAATCTATCAAGAAAATCACTGTTTGACCAATGAACTTAACCCACATCCATTTAATTAACCACACCCATTTGCTCACTAGTCAAAATTTTTAAGACGGTTTTTGCATATGATTTGTCTTTTCCAATTCCTGAACTAAAATCTTGTGAACAGTCGTATTTTTTAAATTTATCTCTTCAACTATTATTCCAATAGTTAGTCATCGATCATGTTGCACACAAGACAGTGCGTAAGTGATGTTTCTGTCAATGTTTTTTTATGGCTGTTCAGCTCTAACATCAACAGACAATTCTTCCCGGATCTATCGGAACAATTTAATCCCCTTGAAACATACCGACTACTGCATCGTACATTCTCCATACACGCGAATTAATATTTCATAAATCCATTTTTCGCATTATATCTATCTCATAAAACAAAATTTATATTGAAGGCAAAATGTACCCCAATTGGATTTGTTCTCTTTTGGTGACTCCCTGCTGTTGCCAAATAAAGAGAAGCATCAGTCCTCGAAATGTCTAGACAGGCGTAATTAATCCGAGCTTTTGAATGATTATCCTTGAAAATTCTGAGATACAGTATTGTCAGCTAGCAAAATAAGCAATATATTTGACCTCATGTAAGACACTTAAAGTTCCTTAGTATATAAATCTTCCTCCGCAGACACTTGAATTCCAAGTCCCAAAAATTAAGCGTACAATCGTAATCAAGGGAAACTTCTCTTCATTTGAAATGCTTTGACATCGCTTTGCACTCATAAAAATAAAAGTACTTAAGTTGTTCTGGAACATCTGATTAAATGGCACTTTTAAAGTATTTGCTGTTTGCAGACTAAAGTGTAATTAATTAAGATGTGTAATTAAGGACTAATTTTGAGAAAACTTCAGCTTCTTTAATACTTTAATTGCTTCCGGAGCATGGAGTACAAGTCTTGAGTGCTTACGAGTAATTCAGGGAATATCAATGAAATGAAATGGTACTTAAAACAAAGCAAAATGCTATTTATTTTATGAAAAATTGCATGAGAGGATAAAAATGCCGTAACTTCTACGTCGTCCAATTCATTGCAATGAAATGCAGATAGAGCTTTAGTGCTTAATTTTGATTAATGCGTGTAATATATCTTTGGTATTTATTTTTGGGCCTAGATCATTGTTTTATACTTTCAAATATGAAAAAGCATTTTGGAAAGAATGTTTCAAAGTGCTTTGTTGTTTTATGAGGTGAATTCCGAAAAATGAAGTCGATTTTTGTGTTGTTAATGGAATTTAGTCTTATTTCTGAGTTTATTTCATTAATAAAGGTATTTTTTCTAATGTAGAAGATTATTTTTTTAACACTTGAGAGAAAATCGTAGACCAGATCAATTTACAGTTCTAAAATAAAATTCGAACTGTGTTGTGTTTAATTGACATTTCAAAAATGTTTTTTTCTGGTATCGGAAAGTAGGTGTTATTGTTTCCATTAGAATAAGAAATTATACATCTCTGTTAATAAATAATTAAGGATATGTATTTGTATGAGCATGTACACTGTGCAAAAAAGAAAATGGACAGTTCTATGTCTCCAGTTCTACTGGGCCGTTTGACGAAATTCCACTTGCGTTTTTTATGTCTCGAAAGCGCAACTTAGGATATGTGTTAGATTTATGTATATGATTTATCCACTAATACAGGTATTTTGACACAAAATCGGACTTTTTCTGAAATAACAAGCCATTTTTTTCCATATTTCCATTCTACGGTTCAAAATACCTATGTTAAAATAATGCTATGTATAAATCTAATATATATCCTAAGTCACACTTTCGAGGCATAAAAAACGCAATTTGAATTTCGTTAATCAGCCCAGTAGAACGGGAGATATATAACTTTTTTTTTCCGTAGTATACATATGTATCAACATTCCTTACATTGTGGATAAATGAAGGCACCTACAACCGCCAAATTCTGAACAAATTAGTCCTCCACGCGAACATGTGCACAACGAAGCCTGAATTCTGAATTTTTTTTTATTACCTTTTTTATGTTTTGTGGGAACTAAATGAAGGCTCAGCGATTTAAAGGTAGAGTGTTGCCGCTCACCAAAGCGTAAGACATTTATGTTTTAAATGTAATGAAAAAACTCAGCCATTTAAAAGTATTGTGCTGCCACTGCCCCAAATAAAATATTTTATCTTCCACATACGAGTGTGTTGCTGTTCGGGAAAGCGTAAGATATTTAATTTTTTTTCCAGCTTCAATCTGACTGTTACTGATTAATAAACTAAGTGGTATAAAAGCAATAAAATGCAGTTCTTCATCTCTGTTTTATAATAACTGTTTAGGGAGATGGCTGTGCAAGCGGGTAGTGTTTTTAAAATAGGCAGCTGTTGCCATTTTATGCCACATAAAACCTTTAGTTCATTTTAGTGACTGCTTTGCTATCTGCCACGGCAACTGTAATTAGTTACTTGAGATTTACAGTGTATATTAAAATTTTAGGCCTAGAAAACTTGGAAAGTCGACTCTGCCCTCCCAAAACTCGAATTATTGACCTTTTAGTTGCTGGTTGAATGTACGAAACTCTTAACGTTAAGAGAGCATTTACGAGAGATTGCCAAAATACCTTTGAAATTTTGCATTCCAGCATCTTTTACTGCATTGTGTTTTCGTTTAAATAATTATTAGAAAGTTTAACTTCTTCAGTTTAATGCTTCAATTTTTAAAGAGCATGGTAATAGTTGTTGTTATGACTTATCTCATTTGTCTGACAGTAACATCAGAACAAGCCCACGAAATTCATCTTGGCAAGGAGTGCAAGATTGCGCCTGTCGTTGGCAAGAGCCTTGAGCACCTTATAGGTGAAACTACGACTTTACTCAGTTCCGCCCCCTCTTCCCACCATCAACTCTTGGGAGGTCTTTCATCTCGTCGCATATTTATAGTGCCCTCATGCCGCGCAGGCACTATACGTCTGCACATAGTATGCTTTCTTTTTCTGAGATTCGAACTGGGGCCCTTCAGTAGGACAGTCAGCGTCACTAACCACTATCCCGTTTGGGCGGCGAGTATGCCGGTGGACGGTTATCAACTTTAAACAGTTATAACGTTTATTATTGAATTTCCTTAATTATGAATGATATTTAAATGTAGATTTTTAGTATATAACTTTCAATTAAAATTCTTGTTAAATGTATTTCCGAATTTATAAATGAGGTAATCTAAATGGATAAAACATAAACAAAAATATTTTGCGTATATCAACAGAAACAAATTTTTGTCTAAACTAAAATTCTTGTTGCATTTTTAAATGTGTTAAAAATTCAATGTAAAACAATTAAAATTCAATCAAAAATTCAATAAAAATCAGTAAAAAATTAATTTGAATTCAGTCAAAAATTCAGCGCAAATCGATAAAAAATTCAATCGAATTCACTCAAAACTTCAATCAAAAATTTAATGGAAATCAACAAAAATTGTAAATTAATTAAAATTCTTGTTAAATGTATTATCGAATTCGTAAAATGAGGCATTGGTAAAGGAATTAATAATTAATAAAAATATCTTGTATGCATGAATAAAAACAAATTGTTGTACAAAATTATGAGAAACAAATGGCGCTTGCTTCAGTTATGAGATTTTTGCTAATTACCTGCTTCACCGCCTTACAAAATTCAAATATCACGAACGGAAGCTTCAAGGTACGAGTGGAGAGTACCTTCCATTTTAGCCGCTGCATTCATTCCGGTATACCACAGTGCTTGACCTCATCGTTTTCGATCTCTACGCTCATAACATCCCTTACGATAACAGGATTCAGCTCACTCTTTCTGCAGATGATACTGCCATTTTGACTCACTCAGCCAACTTCAAATACGTTAGAACTCTCCTTCAAAGTTACCTTCTTACTCTTGAACACTGGTATACCATAAGGAAAGTAAATTACCTCACATGTATGAAAACGCATAACAAAAAATGCTGTCGAATTCACCGTTAACTGTCAAGATATCTGTGGATAACTTAATATATTTGTGGTTGCAAAGAGAAGATTCAATGACTTTTGTGAAGGATAACCTACATCTTTCAAAAGTCCTAAAGAATGAGAAATTCCCAATCGAAGGCAGAACTTGGACGGCATTAAATTGAAATTCCTTCCGAAATTAACCTGATAAGGGTACAAAATTTTCTTTTTCTAAAAAACGAGTCAACTGTTTAATCCAAACTCAGAAGATTCATTATTTCTTCTTTCCCTGAATAACGAATTTTCAAAATTTCAATCACAGTATCAGTCTTGAACAGAGCTCTTTCTCACAATTCAGTCAAAGAAATTTGAATAGAATCAAAGAATACACTTACGTTCATTGATTTTGTGGTTACACGTATCATATACAAAGAACGTCACATGGTATCCTAAGATTTGTTTATTGTCTTCTCGTTCTCGAAGACTGGGTATTACATCTGTTGCCCATAGTCGTTTGTTTAGAAGATAGAAAAAAGTACTGATGAATGTAAAAGAAAATAAATATAAAGGGTTTTTCCTTTATTAGTGAAATGTAAAATGTTAATCTTAATACCTAAACGTAGATGATTTTCAGGGTTATTAAATTTTCGTTAAAATTTGCAGAAATTCTGGAAAAAATACGAAGAATACAAAAAAATTCACTCGAAGTTATCTATTTGCTATATCAGATTTTTATACGTTTGGAAGTTTGCTTTAGCAGTATAAAATAACATTAAGTGTGTAGAAATTTGGACGGGACGAAAAAGTTCGTTCGTTGTATTCGTTCGTTAGAGCGGGACTTGACTATATTCCTTGGCCAGTTCTAAGAATAACTTCATAGCTTTTTGCTAACTGAGTTTGAATAGTTTGAACGCTCGCGCAGTTCAAAGAGTTTGAATAAAGTCTGACATCCTTTTGTTTTGTAAATTTCCAGCGTTAAATTAAAATTTTACTTTACTTGGTTTATAATTCCGTCACTAGCAGGGACTTAAGTGTAAGTACGAGCTGTGTAAATTGTGCAGGCTGAAGTTGTAACAGAAAGGCTGTTGAAATCTTTTTCTGAGTGGGAATAGATTTGTAATCTAAATCAGCTGACAGTCTCACAAAGAACCAAATTTAGAAGTATGGGTTTTCCTTTAGAATTAACTAAGTGAAATACGTTTATTCTGATTGTAAACGTAAGCTCTCGATTTAACAAATACAGTAAAAAACTTGAAGATTTCTCGTACAAAATGTCAATATAAGAAAGCATTACCAGTGATTTTTATAATGCAATAACAGAGGTACTCAACCAAATATTATCCTTACCCTGAAGAGGACGTTTGAAAGATCGTCCTCAACTAAAGATATCAATTGAGATACTTTAATTCTTTTGATCCGTTCTCAGGTTTTGTGAAATTTAAAAGAAAAGTCAGCTTTCAAATTTTAAGCTGGAATCGGATTGCGCGTTTTTTCAATGCTTGCTGTTGTTAGTTATATTGTTGTATTTACTATTGTTATTCCTTATCTTTCTCTGAATTTATTATTGGCTCTTCCTGAATTTCTGATGAACCTGCATGTAATCGTTCACATCAGAAATGAAGCTATGAACTGATAACCAACCCTGTGCCTCTTTGTACAATGCCCTTACTGCAGTTTCTTCAATTCAAAGGTTTCTGTTCATCGTTTTATTGATTGCTGCAAAGCGTGCAGATCTATATGCCTAAAATAAAGGGTGCCTTCATAGCGAATTTTGTTATGGAAACTAACGTTAAATAAAAGTTAACATTTCACATGGAAAATGTTACGCATCAAAACTTACGTTCAACGTAAGGAAACAATGATCCAGGCAGTTCGCCGGTATTTGAATCTGGTACGAACTATTAGTATTCAACGATTCTTTGTGGGTTTTGCAGCATTTAACGAGCCAGGACTAGTTCAGAAACACATGCTGCTATTTTCCAAATGTTATATTCAGCCCCAATGCTAGTATTTCAACAACCTATGTACTTACCCTTGTATTTATGTTCTGCACGAAAGCGTCGATAGTTTAATATGTAAATAAATATACGAATGCTTACGTCTCTCTATCTCAAACATCAGATGGATCTTTACGAGTACATCAGAGTGTATAATATCTTGGTCTTTTAAGTCCAAACCACGGATATACATTTTCTACCATCTGGTTTCACTCACACGCATTTTCTAAGCTGTTTCACACTATGCACTATGCAAAAAATGAGAGGGATACTTTATGTCAAATGCATGTAAGCATTATTATGTAGAAGTCATTTGAAAAGTGGACGTGTGTCAGACTTTTAAATGCATTTTACTTGAAACAACAATTTTACAAATCAGTGGTTTGAGCATGGTTTCGACTATACGTACTTATTATAAATTGTTGTACCAAGGCTGTTGGATCTGGTCATAAAGCTTCAAAATATTAACTCTTCAAATTTTTGCTCATGAGCCTCTTCTGTGATTACTATTAGAATAATGTGATTTTAACTATTTAATAATTAAATTTAAAATGACTATTATTTTATGTAATAGAGATAGAAGCTCAGCGAAGAGCCGTAATTTTGCTTGGCAGAGCAAGTATGCAAAAAACGGTTGCGCACAACGTGCAGTCATATTTATAAGTCCGGAAAGTCTTTATTTTAATACTAAGCAGTGAGTAGACAAAGTTTTTCGCATTGCAGAGAAATTGCAGGGAAAGTGTGACATAACATCCTGCAGAGTAATGCAAAATGATGCAAAACGTATCCTTGAAGAGGGGGTGCGTTTAATTAAAAATTGTGAACTTTAAAAGCTATGTCTCCTGTTGGTTCCAATTAAATTTAATTTGGTAATACATTTTTCTTCATATTGATAGCTTATATATATATAATACCTCAAAAGGTTGTTCAAGTGGAGGTCATCTCAAAGTTGACGCTCGTCTTTAAGATGGATATGTACGTCAGTGTTGTAGGAGCTTAGAACTTGCGGGGTTCAAGTTCCCGAAGTTTTGAACGGACTTTATGTATGTGCGATACATATCTTACAAGATCAAGTGACTTTTATATTGCACTATATGATAAATAGTTAAAATGTAGAAATTGCTAGTATTAACTGTTAAAAATGTTGTTCTTTTCTCGTACATATCTTTAGAAAATTATGTGGAGTAGGAACAAGAAAATTATTCATTCGTATATGTAATAAATCCAAAGCTATTTTCTTGCAATATACGTGAAGTCGTGTTTACTTTACAACTGTGTTACCATGGCAACTGAGGAAGGAGTAAAATGTTATTAAAACATTTTGAAATTGACTTAAGCAAGAGTTTCTCATTTAATATAAAAATCTTCACGACAGAAACATTTTTAAGTCATTTCAGCACTCTTCAGTTTTTTTTTTTATTTTGGAAGAATTCTTTTCTGTCATATACTAGGAGGGAAAAATTTTAAGCGGATTTAAACTTTTTTTCTCTCAAAATCTTACATTTCACTAATTTTTTGCCTTGAAATGGATACAAGAGTTCTTTCTTGAGAGAGACAGCATCATTTATTTAAAAAATTGGATATAAGCTATAAATCGCCAAGTTTTGCAGTTGATCTAAATGACAAGTACATCTCAACTTATAATTAAATAAAACTCATTAATGGACCGACTTAAAGTTTTAAATAACCGTATTTTTTCCTCGAGCAGTTATTATTATCTTAAAGGCTTAGTTATTTTTAATCACTATCCACTTGTGTTCCAGCTGCCTTAAAAGAGGTATAATAAAAAAGTAGAGATACTTAATAGTTTTAATGAGTCCTGCTAGTGTAATTTCACGGGTTCAGCTAGTAATTATTTCACAGGTGAAGAATTGCGTTTATTAACCTTTAAAGCGCTTACTTCATTATTTAAATAACATATAGAACAATGTGGGATGGTACAAAAACAGCGCTCATGAAGCTGTCAAAAACTGAAGAAAATTTAAAATCGATATTAATGAGAAATTATTTCAATAGATGTTAAAATTATGCACGTAACAAATCATTTGAAATTTTTATGCAGTTTATGCTTTAAAAACTAAATTTTTGTTAGAAGATGGATATATTTTTTTATGATTGAGCATTACTTCGAAACGCATTTTTGTGAAAAAATATTGTAAGCTTTGTAAATATTGTAAAGAGACCTTTGCAAATGTTCGTCAAATTAAATGATTTTCCTTTTGCTAACCTGATTTCGAGAAAACAGAAGCGTTCACCACAAGAAAAGGCGATCCATAAACTAGAAATTAGCTACTTCTAGCCACCGCAATTTATAATGTCATGATAAATCTTTACATGTAAATAACAATGTACTGCTAGGTATAATGTAATTTCTGAAAATCAATTATCACAAAAACATACGTTACAGCACATAATGAATCGTCAAAATTGAACTGTTAAAGTTTCAGCGCAACTATACAAAGTACTTAAATGTAAGCCTTGTAAACAAGTTTTTAATTCTAACTTTTGCAATATATAATGTCCTGAAACATGATGCGTGTGCCCACTACAATAGATAACATCTTGAAACATGCACTTGTATAACTATGTATATCGCAATGTATATTATGTAATGTAATTCAATTGAACTAATTTAACGCTGAAATGTAGGAGTGCCGTTGATGCCGCCGGCGGTGACAGTACTTGTAGTGTTGGCTGGAGTCACAATTTCCATCACGACTCCAGGAATGATGCCGGAATGTTGTTAGTTTTCTAGGTAGTGTGTAGTACTAATACCTACCTACTTAGGGTAAATATTAGGTGGCCCCTTCACTTCTACATAACATAACATAAGAAAATGAGTGTCCGCCATTGAAACAATTTGCTATTACTATCCGATTTATAATAGTTGAACAGTTTTTCAAAGGACTTTTGAATTACCCATTAATGAAATTCCATCACGACTCTCTTTTATATGGAAATTTTATAGTATGTAAAAGTGCTCATAATCTTTCTTTTCTCAAATAATATCAGTGATTCTTGTGATCGTTTCAAAAGTTTTTTAGAAAATGGAAGCAGTTAAAAACAGGGAATCTGTTTCCAAAATCTCTTGCATAATTGTAATCCCGACAGGCGTTAACGTAGATAACAAGACATTATTTTCACACATATTCTAGTTTACAGATCATTCAAACTTCTTGAAACCACCGCTAGAGGCAGTGGAAAGGCTTTGAATCAACTGCAACTATTTAGTATTTGCAGTTGCAACTATTTGCAACTAGTCACCTTTCTAACAATGGCCCCTACTCTGTAATTAACTAATCGGAATGTCTTTTGTTCACCTTTTAAAAATATACGCAGAAGATAGTTAGAAATAATAATGGCATTTGTTAAATTATAGTAAATAGTGAATTAGAATGCTTTTTGATCACTGGTTAAAAATTTTATCCAGAATTGTGATACTCTAAATCAGGGATTCCCAACCCTTTTCTTTCATCGACCCTTTTTAAAAGAAGGTTTCTTCATCGGTACCTTTACATTTTTCTCTATAATACACAGCATGCAACCTAACCGTAGCACAAATGGTGCGCATAATTAAAGATAACAATTAGACTGTGACTATAAAGGAGTTTTGAAAAAAAAAAAAGGTTTATTGAACTTATAAGGTATTTTCTCTTTCTTTTCGGCATGCGTTCGTGGTGTAACTGCAAGCACACTCGACGTGCATTGGAAAGGTCCAGGGTTCGAGTCCTGGCGGGGGCATTTCAAATTTTTTACCTCACTTGCTTCAGAGTAACCTAATGACTTTACAAGTTGCCCCCGAACTATAAAGTGGTGGACGTTAATTCGTTACAACTAGTATTGGGCGACTGGGTTTCCTAATCCCCAGTCGCCCTTTAAAAGAGGGAATATTATAGGATTTCCTCCATCCTTTCCACATGCTTTCATGGTGAAATTGGAAGCCTACTTGACGCATATTCGAGAGGTCCAGGGTTCGAGTCCCAGTGAGAGCAATTCACATTGTTCACGCCTTCTGCTTCAAAAATAGTTAATGTCTCTACAAAATCATGTTTCGTTATTTTTTTTATTTTTCCTATTTTTAATTTTACAAATATAAATAGGTTTTTAGGAACAATGCCACTGATTCTATTTGCCCAAAAGTTCGATTTTAGTTAATGTAATGACTGCGCTTGATGTAGTGATGCATTTTAAAAATATTCTCCATATATATGTTTTCACTTTAATTCTTAAATCACCTCGTTCAAAAATATTCAGGCTGTTTCTTGCTTTCAGTAGTAAATTATTGTCTTGACTAAAGCCTGCTTATGCTAGGTAAGAAGACGGAAAATTCAATAATGTTAGTTTGGTAACTATAACTAAACTTGTATTTTGCGAAATTTCCTACGGATGACTTTTAAATTCCAAAATTTAATATACTCTTGTCTTTTGAATAAGATCGTGCTTGGGAATTCTTCAATGCGATCAACACTTCTTGTATCGTAATATCAAGATTAAATATTTCGTAATTCAACTAGTGGATCCGTGTTGGTACATTCAGATTTTTATGTCTTGGAAGCAAACATTAAAATCTTTTAAATTTCGCAAGTGGTTCTATATAACAATTTATCTTCAGAGGAAATAAAATCCTTTTCAATAACGAACAATCGCATTAAGTTATCAAATTAACGGAATTCTTTTTAGATTCGGTGTCGCTATATACATGTCAATTTTGGAACGAAATCTAAAGATAATCATTTTAGCTTAATGAGATTAATATCCCTTCCCTTCAGTTTGTTTTGTGTGGTGGTGAAAATGATTATATAGCAATTTCATATCAATAGAAATTAATTGTAAATTTTAGTAATAATTTTTTCTTTTGAAATCAAAAGGACCTTGATTATGTTGATTAACTGCTAGTGCATATTCAACTATCGACCCCCCAGTCGACCCCTTGATTATCACTGACTTCCTTTAAAATTTCATAGACCTCCAGGGTTTCAATACTCACCCCATTGAGAGGCCTTCAAACGTTTCAACCCGCGGGCCAATGTGACGCTTTGGCGAAGTTTAGCGCCAAGATGCAGTTAATTCATCATAACAAGGCAATGCAACTACACATCGTACACATTTTTTAAACGAGGCAGTGAGATTTTTGTGATTTGATCTATACCCTATGATCTTACGAAGAGCTTTCTTTTTTTAGACTTTCATGCAGTTTCACCTAACTAAAGCTGCTTTTAAGCATTTGAAAAAATATGTTTTTATCCAGATTAGAGATTTCTTCGGTTTACTAAGTACTTTACCTTTAGTGTGCACTTCAATGTATTTATCTTCCCGTTGTAACAATTTATCAGCGCATTTTGCTTAAATTTTGATCAGGTGCAAACTTTTACTCATAAGTATTTCATATCTCGGGCAATTTTTTGTTGAAGAAACATCTTCAAAGTTAAAATAAATTACAACATATACAGAACAAAAATTAAGATTTAAATAAAATCACTACTGAAAATTTCTATGAACCGACCTAGAATACTACTATGAAATTGGAAAGATAATACACGAAACCACTTTTATTCTTGTAAAACGTATAATGAGAATTTTTTACCCCCTCGTACGAAGTAAAGAAATTATTTTAATCGCAAAAAATTTTGGATACCATATTTCAAAGAAAATATCTATTTTGAACGCTTTCGAATCCATTCCAATGACATTTTTTTTGAATAACATCTGTACGTATGGATAATTTTGTGATTTTTCTGTTGAATTTTATGCTACGATATTTACGAATACGAATTTTATGCGGGTTCCCAAAATGGATTTAAAATGCATTCAGGAGAGATTTCTTTCGTGACGTATTTCGCATAACTCAAAAACGAGTAACTTCAAAAAGTTGGAATTTTGTATATGGGCCTGCTATAACATATAGTTGTGCACCTCCCTTCTTGGTTGCAATCGGCTGTGTCAAAAGTATATATATGTATATACCCACTCTATAACCCGGCTGGCTAAGCTCATTTTTTTATTCTTATATGTTGGTAAATTGTTCATTTTTTGCTTTAAAAGTGACTGAATTATATTGTTCTTATATTCCGGTTAAGGTTTTTATGACTTTTGTTAATTTGCATGCAATAGTTGCAGAATTAGCAACAATGTAAAAGTTTAAGTGATACTAAGCCTAACGAATCAATCATTTGTTTACATTTTAAACTTGTTTTGTTTGTATTTGTACATTGCCGCAAAGTGAGAACTGAATTGATTAAATGATAAATATACCTCGAATAAATTTCGAGAAAATAAGTTTAAATGAAGGGCGGCAAAAATGTGTGTTATTTAATAGGACGTATGAGGAAGTCACGTGTGTCCGCATGAGATTTTTTATATAGAGTGTTACTATATTTTACTCATTGTAAATTTAGAAACTGTTGTATGGTGTTTATAATATGCTTTATAAAGAACGTGCATTATAGGCAACCCATTTCTAAATTGGCTTTTATATTAAATAGTTAATGTTTGTGTTACTTATTACTTTAAATTTTATAAAAATTATTTTAATGAAACCCCTGGCGGGACGGATCGTTAGTGCTCGCCGGCCAGATTCGGCCCTCGGGCCGTTGTTTGGAGACCCGTGGTCTAAGTAGTAATAAACATGAAATCAGAATGATATTGAAATATTACACTGAATGTAATTAGAAGGCTATGCAGGTTTGACAAATTTCCAAAGCAGACTGATGTTTTAAAAAAAGCAAACACACAAGAGACATGAATAAATTGCATAAAATGGAAATTGAGAGCATTTAGTTTTGCGTGAGAACATTTGATTTAGCCTGCATCGTAATTTTTCTCAACACAATAAAAAGTAAAAGAGTTCTCAATAAAAACGCCCATACATATTCATGAACGTAATAACCACTTTCGCATTTTCCAATTCTTTGCAGAGATTCAAATGGAGCAAAGAATTATACTGTGACAGCGGAAATTAGGAGGTTGAAATTTCCTCCAACGACAAGAATGATTCTGGAACTTTTCAGTTAGGCGCACTAACTACTTTAGAAAGGGGGAAGGATATGGTAGTGTAAACAATGAGTCATTCTGATTTCATAATTCCTTTCTGCTTCAGATGTGTTAGTTTTTCTTCCCCATCTTAGCGGGAACAAAAGAAACTGGAATAAAGGTTAGGTTTAATGCTTGGATTTTCATTCTTTCTTAATTCTTGGAGCGTTTCCATGGATGACTTAAAATTGCGTTTCAGGAAATGTATCTTTTCTTAATCAGATTATCTTTAAAGTGCTTTTTTAAATTCCCTTTTCCTTATTATACTTATTTATTATGCATTGTTTGTTGAAACATGCTGACAATTTCTTAACTGTGTTTATATTTAAAAAGTGCATTCCTGTAGAATGTGAAATTAGATTATTTGACAGGCAAATCTTTATTAGTTTTATTTTTGGTTTAATATCGATTACTCATTTTCTATTGCACCTTTAAATGCGGTAAAAATGTTACTAAAAATATTAAGTTGTTTCATCAGCTGTATTTAGCTTCAAAAACAGTTTATTATATTTTGAAATAAAATTATGTAATAAATTGAATAGTAAAGCTATCGAAAGAGCGGAGATTTTAAAATAATATTCTTCACGAATTTCATTCCGTGTAGTCTGGTAGACAGTAACTATGCCTCGCATACAGGTGCGCGAACGATATGCGCAGATGCCAGAATTTGAGAGAGGTCGTGTGGTTGGGCTCCGAAGCCGGTTGGCCTTATCGGCGAATAGCTCGACATTTGAGCAGGAGCGATGCCACTATTAGACGACGTTGGCAGGAATGGGTGAACCATGGCCGCACACAGCGTCAAGAAGGAAGCGGTAGGCCTAGAGAAACGACAGAACGTGAAGACCGAGCAAACGTCAGAGCGGCACTGACAGCCCCAGATGCATGATTATCATCAATTGTACGTGCAACTAGTGCTTCAGTGACCGCAAGGACCATTCATAGATGGCTCACAGAAAGGGGGCTGAGTTCCTTGCGTCGACTACCATTGACCTCTGTACAACGTCAAGCCCGTTTGCAGTGGTGTCGAGCTCATTCGCGCTGGAATGTCACTGACTGGAGTTTATAGTCTTCAGTGATGAGTCTCGCTTTGAACTGAGCCCCGATGACCAGCGAAGGCGAGTCTGGAGACGCCCCGGACAGCGGTGGGATACCAACCTGACTGTCTTCCGGCAGACAGGCCGACAGCCAGGAGGGATGGTCTGGGGTCCATTTCATTTCATAGTAGGACCACTTTGGTTGTTATCCGTCGCAACCTTACAGCACAGCGGTACGCAGACGAAGTTCTAAGGTCCGTTGGGTTGCCCTTAATGTCACGCCACCCTGGGCTTACATTTCAGCAAAATAATGCCCGCCCCCACACTGCACATGGTTCTACTGCTTGCCTTTGTGCTTGCCGAACATTACCTTGGCCAGCAAGGTCGCCGGATCTCTCTCCTATTGAGCACGTTTGGAGCATTATGGGCAGTGCCCTCCAACCAGCTCGGGATGTTGACGATCTAACGCGCTAGTTGGGCAGAATTTGGCACGATATCCCTCAGAAAGACATCCGCAACCTCTATCAATCGATGTCAAGCCGAATAACTGCTTTTATAAGGGCCAGAGGTGGAGAAACGCGTTACTGACATTTTCACTTTGTGAAGCTCTATCACTTCCATAAATTAACCAATTTTTCTCAAACTGTAATCATTTGTTTTTCGGTACATGTACATCACTTCTACCGATTTTCGTCACATTCGGATAACTCCTTCTTGGTGCGTCGTAACCTTTTTCCGAATTACAAAAGTCACAAAAAATAATTACAAAGTTATATACTTCTTATACGGTATAAAATGCTATCACATCTGCCGGATCAAATTTCTTTGTAGAGTTTAGACCAATGAAAGAGAAAGTAGTAAGTAGAGTAATTTTAATGCAGTTTGAGGAAATCGCTTTTTCACGTCAATGTAGCATTTTCATCACATTTTCTAATTAACGGATGTCCTTTGGATTTCCATCATGAAATCCTTAGCTAAGGCTGCACACAAAATTTGGATATGATATACCACTTATTGTCCTCAACAAGTAAGAGGACCCTTCGTCTCATAATTGTTTTAAAGGTGGTTTAATCTTTGAATCCAACACTTGGAGCTTTTACCTTTATATTGTTTTGGCATTTGTCGGAAGCCTAGGTCTTGAATTCTGCTCCTTTAATTCAAAGGACACTCAGAACTTATTCTCTGGCCTCTGGAATAGACACCAATTGGCTACTGAGATTTGGCATTCCGTGATAAGTCGTGCATTTAACACAGTTAAGGCGTTTAAGTGCACTATATCCTCTATTTACCACAGTTTTATTAAGGAATCATACGTTAGAATAACTATGAAATCTTTATTTAACAAGTTAAAGAGTTTGCTTAGCTGAAATAGAACATAAATCAAAATTAACAGTCACAAACATTTAAACTGAAGTGTTGAAAAAAAAAGAACTTACAAGAGATTCATTTATAAGTTTTAAATATCTTCAAACTTTTACATGTTAGGCAATAGTGGCAGGAGTATATTCCGAAAGAGAACGTAACATGGCTGAAAGAGAATGAAGCTCAAGTACTAAATCTTTTTTAAGACCTCTTTATCGAAACATAGGTAGAATCCCGTCTCGCCAGTATACCCTTTGGCGCTCGTTTGTTTTTTGACGCTGCCGAGTTTCATTATGCGAAAGTGGTACTAATTTATCTCAACACTCGGCTTCTAGCTAGCATTCTTTCTAGAATTGCAGACTACTTACTGAGAATCTTTTCATGTTTCGTAGTGCCGCGGTTATAAATACTAACTTTTATACCTGTGTGTCGTTGCTACTACTTGGAAAGTTTCGGGAATATGCAAATCATATTCATCCAAAATTTGACACCATTTTTCATGGGTACAAGCAACACCAGCCAAACTCCGACGATGTATAATTGTCAGGACTGAGTGTTCGGTGCATACTCCTGGCGAACATATTCGTGAATTAAACTAAGTCCTGATCTTGAACAGGGAGCTGAATGCAGCTATGTTGTGTGGTAGAAAAGTGTGGTTAAGTGGTAGAAGAAGAAGAATTTAAAATCCTCTTTTATTAAACCACAATTATATACAGCCACTTCCCAACTCGGAGGAATACAGAAAATAATGACCGCACTTGGGTCTAAACTGAACAATAAAATAATTTAAACTAAAGTTAAATAGAAATTAAATCGTCATTGCTCACAGAGCTATGAACGCGAGGTTGGCCTCTATGTTAAAGGGTGCGTAGCAAGATTTAACTAATACTAACGCACTTAGATTTACTTCAATAAGTAATAGCGTAACAGCGCTAAGGCTTAGAATTTAAATACTAGTTGGTCAGGCGAACGTCGAACAGAGCAGCCGTGATCTGAGACTAAAAGCTCTCTCACTCTGAGAGGTTCCTACCTATCGCTTAAATAGAAACTTGGCTCCACTTCAATTAGCATAAAGCTGAAACGCACGCTTATTCTAACGGGATGTTGAAATAAGAACAGATAGGAAAAGGCAAATTAAAATAAAACTTTGTTAGTTTAAATTAAAACCTCACATAATGAACGAAATAACTGTTAGTGTTAAAGTAGTGAACAATGTCAGTAGACAAACAAGGTTAAGTTCTTTCCAAGCTAATGACCCTTACTTAATAGAAGCAAGACAAACAGAGCCAAAGGTAGGTTGCTTTTTGTGATCAGACTAGAAGTTAGTGACATCATACAAACCCTGTACTGTAGTAACCTTAGTAGAAAAAGTGATGAAATGTCTAGTAGTAGAGCATGTAGTTTTTAGGTAGTAACCTGCTATATCGATACAGATATTTACGCTTTCTTAAACAGACGTTAATTCGAATTTTTTGAATTGAACTAAGTGTAAAATAAAGAAAAATACATAAAGTTGACAAAACGCATGCAAAATACAGGAAAATATTAAAACAAAAACAATCAATTTTAGCCCTTCCATCCCCCCCCCAAATAGAGCTCACTACACTGGTAATTAATTTTCGCTTTCTTTATTCAGGCTACTTCCGTATAACTTACAAAAAATCATTTTCTTTCCCAAAGTATTCCTAGGCACGGTTCTGCTTCTAAGGATTAATAAAACTTGACACCAGAGTCAATTATTGAATTTATTGGTATGAAAAAAATTAACCATTTGCAATATAAAATAGAATTATTAACTTTATTTGCATTCAAAAGAGTGCCTGAGGTGATCTTGCACTGCTATTTCTTATTCTTGAAAACATTTCAATAAATTTTAGTTTGGAGACTTCGAAATAAATTTTAATTTCAGATTTAGAGATATGTATTGGGAACATTTAGTTTTTGGTAAATATACAAAAATTAAAATCTATGATTCAGATTCCTGTTACGTATATGAGGAAGAAATAATAAAAATTTTAAATAAGAAAGAACTATTTTTTTCTTCTATGAAGAAATAATAATACAAAGAAAAACTAATTTCCCGAAAAAACTATCAACACCATGAAACTATTTTATATGTATAATTTCATCTAGAGTCATTAAATATAGTT
The DNA here is from genome assembly GCA_000611955.2 of Stegodyphus mimosarum. Classification (NCBI taxonomy): domain Eukaryota; kingdom Metazoa; phylum Arthropoda; class Arachnida; order Araneae; family Eresidae; genus Stegodyphus; species Stegodyphus mimosarum. The sequence goes on along the minus strand of KK115889.1, from coordinate 239,374 downwards.
ACTTTAAAAGTTATGACGCTATAATTTTATTAATAGGAAAAACTTTAAATCATGATTTTTGAATATAACATGGTTTTTGGGAATGAAATATTTGATTCTATTTATATAATTTATTTTTCTTTCAAATAATTCTATCTAAAGAAAAAATAAATTAGTATCTGTTATTTCCTCAGAATTCAAATATTTTAATTTTTGCGATGTAGAAGGAATATCGTGCGTAATTTGGGAGAAAACTTCGACATGCAGGCAGCCTTTTCAGTCGTAAGTAACTAAACCGGGAACAAATAACCAGTGCTCAGCTGTTTTATACACTCAGACACTGGTGGGCATTGGTGGAGAAGAGTATTTTAATTTAATTTTCGTTGAACAGAAAGAGGTTATATTTTTTGTATCATGAAAATGAAACGTAAATTCTTTGCTGAATTTTAGTGCAAACAAGATAAATATTAATGAACATTGATTCTATTGCTTATTTTAGTTTAAATAGAAATGTGTTATCTATATAAGCAAGTAATAATATAAAGCATTGCTTCATTTACCTCGAAAAATTTCTTTTCTACATTGATTGCTTTAGGAGACAAAAATATTCTTTTAAATCTATAATCTTTGCAAATTTCCCTTGAAAATACTCCATGAAAGCGTCTCTTTCCTGACCCAGATAGCTCTGGAGTTACTTTGTTTTAGTAATTTGCAGTGTAGGTACATTATAAGGTATTTTCCCCGCCTTCTTAGCGTGCCTTCGTGGTGTAGTGGTCTCTACAACATTACGCTTGGAGAATTACAATTTGCGTTAGAAAGATCTCCATGAAGACATCCCTTCCCTTAGTTAGATAACCTTGCGCTCTTTGCTGTAGTCTAACAAACCAAACAAATTTTGACGAAGTCTCCATTCTTGGAGGAAGACAGCCATTGAACGCTTTGCCGTAAGTGATTAAGCAGATGTAAAATATTGTAAACGGAAAAAATAAAGTATTTCCACTTTTATTTCAACGTGTTTGACCTACAGATAGTGGGGATTAAATCCAATCATTCAGATTTTTTGAATATGTGGATGTGCTGTTTTCCGAGATACTCCGAATTATTTCCAGTTATACTGCATTTCTGGGTCTAACCGTTTTTGTTCCAAAATAATAACTAAGCATTAGGACTACCTACTTTATTTCGCATTCTAGACTCAAAATACATTTTTTACTTATACCAATTTCCGACTACTTATCTCGGATATATCTTATTGCATATGTTATCTCACTATCAAAGTAATATTTCCAGGTGGTTCGGTTAACACAGCTGTATTGCAGCTTCTCATGCAACTTGATGAACATCTGACGGCAGCTGTCATTTCAGTGTATGTGACGTTCTATTTCTTGCGGGCTGAATAATGCGAATAATTTTCTTTTCCTCATCACATGTTTCTTATGAATCTAAGAACGTATTTCCCTACTTTTTAAGACTTATCTATCTTTAATCTAATATTAGATGCATTATGTACCATACCACCAAAATCTAAAATTTTATGTTTGAAATATATATCTTATTTTATCCCCTAATATTTTACGGGCATATTTTACGGCTGAAAATTTTAAGGACATTCGAGGAATTTTCCCCTTCTTCATTGAATTCAGAGAACGAGTTGCCCTAAATTTTAAAATGGATTCGTTTATGTATTCTTAAATTTTAACGTCTCTAAATTTTAAAAGGGATTCTTCCTCGTGTTTTCGTCTTAATAATGAAGGCAAATTGCCTGCAAAGGCCACTCCGAACCTTTCCTTTCTAACTTTTGAACTTTATGGTGGACTAAAGAAAGAACCGACCCATCAAAGCGAAGCAACTCGAACTGGCATCCAGTGCACTATTTCGCTGAGTCAACTGCATATTCGGCTTTTCTAATCATTTATGGATGATTAAAGGCGTAAGGAGTAGCAGAGACAACAATAAGGGCGGGCGAGGTTTAAGTTACAGTGAAGTAGAAAAAAAGATATCTTATTAAACATTGTGATGATAAGATTACTATTAGAATGTTGGTTTCTTTTAAAGAAATCATACTGTGATATTTCAGTTTAAACCAGGAATGTTTTTCATTTGTTATGTTCTTACTGTAACCGTGTCCTTCGAAAATTAATTATTCACATAATTTTAATTCCCGGTTTTGGAAAAAAATGATTAGTAGAAAAGGGGGGAAAGATACGCGAGGAAATACGGTATATATATATATATATATATATATACCGTATATATGTATATATATATATATATAAAACACTATTCCTACGAAAGTCCTTATTTTCGCAACCATTTATTGTTCTAATATAAATTGGGGGGGAAGCTAGTTCGGACCAAGGATCAAGGTGTTTGGTTACGGAGTACCTTTGCAATTAATTGCAATTACCTCCGCATCATCGTTAATAGACAATGAACTGGATAAGAAAGAGCAATCGCTAAATGAAAGGAAAAGCCGCTGGGCTGAGCTAGTTCGGTTAATAGCTCAAATCTTTAGTTTTTCAGAGTCTTCTTAAAGCTAAGTGACAGTTAATTTTTTTTTTAAGTTTTCAGAGTCTTCTTAAAATTGAATATTTGTTCAAAGTTTATACAGTTTTTGAAAAAGCTCCTTAGAATTGAGTAATTGTTAATTTATTTTTTTTCCTAGAACATTTTAAAATTGAGTAACTAGAACCGAAGGGAAAGTTTTTCAAGAGTTAATATAAGTAAACATTTAATATGATACGCTAAAATTCTTTCTAGAAAAATAGAAAGTGGTATTGAGAAACGCCATGCTGGCGATATTTGCAATCTAGATCCATCGATTTTGAAAACAATTGTGCTCTTTTTTTTTCTCCGACGAATACTTCTACTGGATGTTAATCAGACTATTTTTCCCATAGCTTTGAGTTAAAACATTTAATATCCTTTCAATACATGCTTCAAAAAATTCGAGTAAGGAAAATATTGTGAAAATTCGTGTTTCGAATCCCAAAACTTTCGCAAGATTGTGGGATTCGAGTATTGAAATGGACTTTCCTTGGTTTCTCTTTTTATTTCTTGATAAGTCATGTATAGCTGCTATGTTACTATAAATTTTTATGTTCCATTTAGGAATGGAATCTAGGACCTGTTCACTGCGGGCAGACGCTTTTAGAAACTGAATTATCCGAACACGTTAATTAATTCCGAATTTTGTTTTCGTAATCGTAAGTTTCATTTTAACTTTCATGTATTGATGCTTCCGTTAATTAACTGTATACACCCACTGTGAATACTTAACTGTTCTACAACAATATCCGATACAACAATATACACTATTGTACATTTCTTCTGACCCTTCATAATATTTGTGAAATTAGCGTTTGTTAGATTATCTTGTATTTCTGAACAATTTAATGACATTCTAGAGTACAGACCTATATATTCGCAGTCCAAATGAGTTTATTAATAAAACAGTGCAAGTTAATTAGATACGAATTTTCATTAATGGAAACACGCAAAGAAAATCGTATAAAATGTTTCCGACTCAGAATAGTTGTATTTTTTTTAACTAGATGAAAACATAAGAAAAAAATTAGGGTCTCTAAAAATAACAATAAAAAAGTTAATAAATGTATATGTTTAGCTGACAGCAGAAATCAAGTGGTTGACAAAAATTCAAACGAAAAAATATTGAAATTCTACCTTAACTAATTAAGCAATAATCTCGACCACTTGCTATAATCCTTTATTTAAGAATATTCATTTCAAGGTCAGTTCTTTTCCTCGACTTGTCTCGTAACTATGGAAACGACAGCTCTGGAAGACGGTTGAGTCTAATGCTTTCCCCCCACTTCATTTCTGTTTATCATATTTCTTCTCATGAAAAGCGCACCCCTAAAGGCTGACCTGAACTGTAACCTCAAATGACGTGCAAAAGTGCAAAAAAGTTCTGTGCGATTAGGTCGATATGCGTTAAATATGAGTGTAAATGATGGAAGCTGGAATAGGTCTTGCAGTGCCTATTTTAAAGTAACGGTCTGTAGCCTTTTCTTTCTCACATAATGAGGACTCCAGTTATTCTCAAACAAGATTTAATACACTAGTCTCCGTTTTTTATAAATTTCTTGCAGGCGTATATTCAGAACGAGAAAGACAGGATGGTTAGAAGTAAAATACAAATATTAATATAAATAATTTCATGACCCTGCAATTCTATAATAAAGGCCTTTCGCACATAGGAACCTAGAAACAGTATAATACGCTACACATTGGCAATCATTTTTAGCTACATTCATATACCGTTGTCCTTCCCCTTATATCACATGATGATCCATAGTGTCGTATTTTTCAATAAAATGATCATACCCATGCCATTAAAAATACATAACAGTCACGTGGTCTTTACTGAATAGTTAATTATGGTGTCCAATGTCATGTATATCGATCATGTTGCATTTCACATATCGTGACATCAACTCATCGGTGTGGCTGAAATCGCGAAGAAACTCTTCAGGCACATAGCAGACCATAGCGTGCACGTCATCGTTCGTGATTATGACCCTTGGGTGACGACAAGGGAGTGCCTAGCAGCAGAGTGATTGATCTAGGATACAATTACTTCTTCTGTTTGTTGGGTAACATCTAAATCTTGGTAGGCTAATTGCTCCGAGCTCCTTAGGACTTAAATGGGTAACATAGCGTTGGCAAAGCTACCTGCTGATTTGCGTCATTTAGTTTAATACCATTTACTGTTTTAATTTTCTATCTAATTTGAGACTGCTCTAGCGCCATCTAATAGCAAAAAATAGATGACTAGGTATTTGAAATCGGTTGATTGAAGCGAAGTGTGTATAAACAAATACTGAGGACTTTGTTTCTTCACATCAGAAAGTAAGGCTGATGTCTCTTATTATAAGATTTTATTTAGTTCTTGATGGTCTTTGTCGTTATGGTCAAGACATTGGCATTGATTTTTGAACAACGTTCCTGATGGGCTATCGAGTTCAAATTTTAAACACACAGTGTTTGTGGACGACAATGCATTGTGGTGAATAAATGTTTTTCAAAGTTCGATATTCATTTTTTAAAAAGTTTACTGTTGAAATGATTTTTCCCATTTATCTTCATTTAACGAACATGCTAAAAATCTCAGAAATTTACTCTTACACCACTGGTTGGAGGGGAGGAAAAAAAATCTGAAAGCTTTCAAATTTTATATTATGCCCAAAGAGGTATTTTTTAACGTTTTGCGGGTTACCTTTATTTATTAAATATCATGTTCTTCGCAATTAAACCATAAAATTCAGTTCAACAGCAATATCGCAAAATAATATTTAAAATGAGCATATCTTTAGAATTTCCGATACACATTCTCAGGCGCTGGAGATAAAAATGTTTTTTTTTCGAGCAGTGTTGCCATTGCTCGTTTTGAAATCGTTGAGTTTGTTAATCAAAAATTCGTTAAAGGTTTACAGAATTTGAAATAGATAATAAAACAAATTCAAAATTGCAAATTTGTCTTCCATATACCCATATTATAATATATAAACGTACGTTATTCAAAATTGGATGGCTCTAGGTAACAACTTTTAATCACAATGCGAGAAACATATATAATATTTATGCACATTCTTCATTATTTAATTTCTTTAAATATAATACAGGGCTGCAATATTTTGTGGCAACAGTTTGAAAAGTGAACCGACATTTATAGTGAACCAACGGAAAATGCCAAAACGAAATTAATAGTCCTTCTGAGCTAACGCCTTCTGGGCTATAAAATAAATGAAACTTCTATCAAATTTAAACAAAATTTTTGGTAGTTTTATGATTTGCTCGATTGTTTCGACTGTTTGACGTCCTCGATTTTAAAACTTCAGCATTTTAAATGTATCAGTTCACTATAAAAGTCTGAATCAGTTTTCAAATTGTTACCACCGAATATTAGAACCCTGCATTATATTTGAAGAAATTAAATACTGAAGAACCTGCATGAATGTATGTAGATTTCTTGCATTGTAAAACAAATACCTGGAAACATCAAATTTTGAATAACATAGTCTTCCACTGAAATATAAGCATCTGAAAACCTAAATTTGGAACTGCAATTTGTTTTAGTATCTCTTCCGTATTTTGTAAAATTTTAACGAATTTTTGATTAACAAATTCAGCGATTTCAAAACGTTACATTAACATCGCGTGCATTTTTAGGGATGGATATTTTATGCGCGAGGTTTCTTTTTTTGTGATGTTGCTGTTGACTTGAATTTTATGGTTAAAGTGTGAAGAACATGATATTCAACAAATAAAGACGCAAAACATTAAAAATAATAAAAATAAATAAATTAAAATAAATTAAAAAGTCACCCATTTGGGCGTAATATAAAATCGAAAAGCTTTCCGACTTCTTATTTTATTTTATTATTATTATTTTTTATTTCTCTTGATGCTTTAAATTTTTTTCAAGGAAGTGCTACATACAATAGACGCCTCTTTATGTGGTCATTTGAATATTGTTATTGAATTGCTAAAGTCCCGCTCGTTTATATGCAAAACATGGAAAATAAGTCGCTCATTATTTACAAGATTTCGGTTAACATGATCAAAATATTACAGAAAAAGTCGACAAATGCAAGGCAAAATCGCGAAATAAGGTCAATATTGATTATAATATATATATAAATTACATACTCTGTATAAGTTACAGAAAAGTGTCGCCATGTAAGGCATTAAATAATCAAATATCTTGGTTTCGATTTTTGTCAATAATTTATAATCAAACAAAAACTAAATTTAGTTTCAGATATTTCAGCAAATTTAGCGATTTTGAGAACGATCCCTGACGGGTCCTTTTCCAGGAGAAAAAAATTCTACAGAATTATTTTTCTCTTATGGGAAAAAAGTCCCAGAAAACATGTACGCCGAACTAAGCATGTTTATTGTCTAATTTAAAATTTTACGTGGGCATAATCTCTTCCAACGAGGGGTGCTTTCTGATTGTTCAGATTAGGGGCATATTATTAGGCAAATCATTTTCAGTAATGTTATAAACAGATTACAAATGAACTTTGAAAACATTATGGGCAGTTTATAAACAAACTTTTGCATTTTTATAATTAAAATGCCATGAAAAAGATATATATATATTTAGTTATATTAAATTACTTAAGTTCAATTGCTATTTTGAAGGATATTGTTTCTCGTTGCTTAATGTTATCATTCCGTTAATATTAAAATAATCGCGGGCAAACGTAATCACATTAAGGCATGCATACTGTATACATTTTAGAGTCACTAACTTGAGAACTGCATTTCGCACTTTTATTTTAGCAGCGAATCCGCTTACTGTTCAAAGTTTTCAATCATTTTGGAAAAACACATTTGCATTTAGTAGATATCTCGGATAGCATTCGTACTCAAGCTGTCCATTTATTGTTTCTTTTCATAAAAAATTTCAAAATCTGGTTTTCTCATATAGCGTTCACTCACCTAACGTATTTCTTTTAAGACCTGTGAAGATTCTACCTCGCGAGTTATATTTTATTCTGCAGTAGCGGAGTAGAATTTCTCCAGTTCGATGTGTAATTTAATTTAGTTTTTCTTCGATGGCATCACCTGCATGCTTTGGTAGCGGGAAATTCTGCTATCTTATTTTTCCGCATAAATATGATTTTCCTTCCGCGTCAACGTAAGCTTCAGTTAACTTCAACCGGATATGGATAAGAGAAGACGCCGAACTGTTCCGTATTTGCGTGAATTTTCTTCTCTCGTGATTTATAGGAATTGGAAAGGAATAAAATCTTAACTCCTGTTGTTGTCGCAGTTTCAAGGTATCTCTCTGTACGTCGTGCAGAAGAACTAAAGTTTGACACTTTTCTGCGATTTATTATCAGGTAAAGACAAGAGTTCATTGTAGAACTTATTTTGAAGAATAGTATTGGAAACAATATTGTTCAAGATTAGAATTAGGAAAAAAATTGTTGCTTAAAATATTAAAAGGAAGGAACGAAAAAAAAAAAGAAAATCTGAAAAGATTCAGATTTTAACGTCGCAGCAAGGATTTGTTAAGTTTTTTTGTACTTTAGCTGAGCTTGCAGTCTACTAGTTTGTTTTTGGATTCACTCGCGCTTATACACCTTTATTTATTTATTTACTAGTGGAAGTACCCAATGGCAGCTAAGTTAGATTGAGAGTAATGTATCTAACAACAGAGAAAGCGATACCGCTGTAATTCTTCTCTAATAACGATTCAAAAAATATGATTCATAGTCATACATTTTTCAGTCTGATGCAGTATGTAACCCACATAAAAATTTCGGTAAAAAACTAAACTAATTCTCTCTCATTATAAAGCAACAATGGCACACAGGTTTTAATGATTTTCGTCTATGTAATCAAATGGTCATAAAACCTCAAGTTTCATCCAGTATTTCACCTATACTCAATTATGATCGATTAAATGTGGCAAAAAATATATCATAATTGATCAGTAATCAATAACGGGAACAAACAAACAAGCAGTCATTCTTTTATATATATATATATATAGAGAGAGAGAGAGAGAGATTTTGTAAAAATTACAAATTTTTGATAAACAAACTCTACGATTTGAAAGCGAGCAGTAGCAATACTCTTCGAAAAAAAGCATTTTTATCTCCAACGTACCAGAGTGTTGCCATTCGGAAAAATGAGTGCGAAAATTAGTGTTTTCAGAGTTTTTAATTAATATCTCGGCTGTTTAAAGTCGTACGAAGATGGGAACAGGCTTCCCAAGAATTTTTGGAATGTATGTATTTAATGTTTTTAATGCAGTAAATGTATTTAATGTTTGGCAATGCTATTTTTAGATATTTAATTGTAAAACTTAGAATTTTTTATTAACAAACTCTGCGATTTGAAAGCGATCAGTGGCAACACTTCTTGAAATAAAGCAGATTTTTATCTCCAGCGTGCGAGACTATTGCCATTCGAAAAAAATGAGGGCGAAAATTATCCTTTTCCTGTTTTTTAATTAATATCTTTGATTTTAGCAATTTTTTTAACAAACGTGGACGTGGACCTTTCCCATCTCCCAAGGAAAACATTATAGAAAGTTTGGTGACGATAGCTAGAGTAGTGACTGAGTTAATCGAGAACAAACACACCAAACACACAGACATTCTTCTTTATATACTATATAGATTCATTTATCTTTTCAGCTTTATTGTTATGAATCACTTTCTTCGCACTATCGCTGTATAAAAATACAAATTCTTGCTCAATACAAAAACGTGTATTGTCCCGTACTTGGAAGTGTTACATTTAAACTAGAGTACGTGCATTACATTTCTGTACGGTATTGTTAAATAATTTTCATATTTTATGATGTAATCATTTCATTTTGCTTACTTACTAAAAGATATTAGCGTTCGATAATTTTTGTAAAGAATGTGCCTAGCATCCACTGAATGATTTGCGTTCACTCTGCAAACTTCAGAATCAAGATATTTCAAAAATATGACAAACTTCCAAAACAATTGTATACAAGTCCATTACCGTTTCACCAGAAACCGATACTTTTTGAACAAAATTCTTTCCAGTTCTTTCTTTACAAATAACAGAGTCGTTAAAACATCGTTTTAAATTCAGTGCTATAAGAAACGCAATACACATCTTGGAGCAACTGTCCTCCCTTTTTTTTCACACCCACCCTTTCGCTGCAAACGATTTTGAGAGAAGAAATTCGGCTGTTCGAATCGAAGCCACAGCTGCAGATAATTAGAGCTGTGTTTCTCGTTTCCCTCGCTTTAATGTCTCTTCACTGTATTATTTGGCGATGAAAATTTTTCCCTCTGCTCATCATTAGCAAGCAGATCAATGAGGCTGTTTTCCATTCGATGGTTAGAGGCCACCATCGATAGAATATTCCGTCCGTTGCGAGCGTATTAATCACGTGTTATCGACAACTCTTCCAACCCCTCAGTGCCTGGTATCGTCTGCCGTGGAGATTTGGAATGAAGAAGTGACACCATTCGAATTGTTTTCGAAGATATATTGTTCGCTTCAGATTATATTCGTTAGGCACCAATCAAAGTGGTAAACAGGCGAACTGGGAAGTGGTTATAGGGGGGCGGTGGTTAACGGAAGTTGGAATAGATTAAGACAAAGTATTCGAGTACTATCGGTCTGAAGAGGAATCTCTTTTCCAAGGAAGACAGAATGTATTTGTGCTACACATGAAGAATTCCTTCCTTCTCTGAAACTCTACTTGGTCTTATATCGCCCCGGGAATCGAATTTAGAGGCGAACACATAGACTAAGAGAAATAATTTCTACAACTAGAAATCTTGAAGGACTTATTTTATTTAACTTGGCCTCAGGGAAAAGATAATGAAGTTTAACAATGGCCTTTTTAACAATTGGTGGATATCTTAACGTACTATTAGTCTTTGAGGTTTTGGACAGATAGCTGCTTAGAGCCAAAAGACTTGAGTGGCTGTCTATAAGTAGTTATCTGCAGAACTATAGTAAATTCACGACAATTTAAAGTAACTGGAAAGAAGAAATAGTTTATAAATAAATATAGAAATAGTTTCCTAAAACGTAGGATGTTTTCAAAGCTTTAGAAATTAAGTTAAAGTTTTTTATTTCATCAATTTTCATCAATATTACAGTATACTTAACTTTAATAATCCCCATTTAATTTAATACACATATCTCAACGAAAAATTATTTTTTAAGCCGTCCTCAAATACACATATCTCAACGAAAAATGATTTTTTAAGCCGTCCTCAAATAACTTTCTAAGTGTCTCTTCAGTCCACCTATGTATGCCATTTTTAAACTCTCACATCGCTAAGATATTTTCCAAATGTGGAAACGGAATACTTCTCCCAAGCGTTAAAGAATTTCTGAAATTTTCACATACTTTTTCTACAAAAAGAAAATTATTGCTCCTCGCATCTTCCATGGTTTCAAAAACAGTGATACAAAAATGCTCCTGTATCAGTCAGACTACTGAATTATACTTAATATTGCACAGAATGGCTGTATAAACATGTCAAGACTTGTCTGTGGTCGATAGCTTTGCCTGTAAGTTCTAGGAGTTGAACTCGAGGTCCTTTCCTAGTAATTTGGGAGCATTCCACGTATGAGCGCCTGTAGCAGTTCTACCAAACAGTTTATCAAGCAAGCATTTTATAAAACAAAAATGCATAATTTATTATTTGTTATTCTCTATCAATCGTTTCGTAAATAAGTAGCCAGAGCACTCAAATTAAAGTTTACTGGGAGCAGTGGTAATGAACCAGTTAAAAAACAATTTCACAAGATCGCACCACCGTACCGATTTTATCCAAACTTTGCATAATTACAAAATATAAAGTGAACATATTTACAAGTGCCTAGCGCGCATCTCTAAGAAGTGAATTAACAGCAAGGCTCAGAAAGGGCGCACTTCGCAATTGTATTTTATTGTATTTTGTTCGAGGCTTGTCTTCTCTAGCGGTGTGCGATGGACCGTGACATAACGAATGCAGTAACCGAAAACACTTTCGTAATGTTGCTTATAACTTTATTATGAGATTTGATTTTTTAAGAAGCGAACGACAGACCGTTGAAGTTACATTCACTTTAAGCTTTTTGAAATTAAGTAGAGTTTGGACAAATTAGATGAGGTTCATACCTTTACGAGGTATCTTTGAAACATCTGCTATTAGTCGATTGCCAAATGGTTTGATGATATTAGTCAATTGTCAATTTACATGTAGCTTTTAAAATTATTTATAGCAGATATATCATGTCATTATTATAACTTGGCAGATATTGCCATTGCTAGCAAAAGTGGAAAGTAGGAAACTAACAAGTAGTAAAAGTGCTGAATACTTTTTAAACAACTTCAGTGTGGAAAGTCGCTCTTCCTCGACCTTAGCTTTTGTATCTATCGAATTGGAAAACAGAGTCCAGTGTCACAGATTTAGATTTATATCGTTTTCCCAGGATTCGTTCACGTCCTTCGATAAAAGATAATTTAAATAATTTAGTTACAATGTTATTTTAAAGAAATATCCGCAATTTAAATACTCGTAAATGTCGATATTTGGGAAGCAATTGAATGCATTTTAAATTAATGTCGGTACCAAACACAAAATATCTTATAATCGTAAAAACAAAATCTTTTGAAGCATAATATATACAGGGTGGTTCAAATATATCCGGCAAAAATGTAGTGGGGAGCAAAATTAGCAAACTTCGTAATGTTATATGTGCGCTGAAATGGCGCGTTGAGGTGATACCGGACGTTGTTGAGTGTTGAGCCGGAGAAACATTTCGCTGGCGTAAATTCTCATTCTCCATGCGAGCTTTGAGCGGTGTATCGCTACCAGAATGCGGAGTCCGCCGTCAAAATATTATTTATGAGGCTGCGGCTAAAAAGGAGCAGCTACTCAGAGGAGGTAGAGAGAACAGTTGTAGCGTGTTCCCCTTTGACCAGCTGCTCAATTTCCGTACCATAACTACAAATAAAATTGAAGCAGCTGTGTTCCGCGTTCGTGTATCAACACATACCCTTTGAAATCCGCACGGGGAATGACAATTTACGCCAACAGAAGTGTTTGATTTACTCGTAAAAACTGCACTGCCTTATGCCATTTGGACACACACATTCTATTACGAAATCTGATTACTCCAGTCTCTTCCATCTGCATATACATTATTGCCATATATTTTTGAATCACCTTGTACGTTATAAAGGAATGCAGTTATGTGATACTTCTGGCATTCAAGTCCATTTCTAAGATTCTGAATGCTATTTGAGTATCATCCAAGTGATTATAAAAAGTTATTGTTGGATATCTGTGCATGGAAATTTTATTTATTTATTTTTAAGCTGTAGCAGCCAACACCATGGACTTTTTATTTTGTCTAAACTGAAAACAATAATTAGCATCAACTCGTAGTGTCGTTGGATTTCAATTTTTGTAGCGAATCTTAATCCATAAATGTGAAGAAATCGAATTTATAATCTGCGTAAAGTTTATCATTAAGTAGTCTCTGCTTCTAAGCGAGTGAATATATTTCTAAATCTTAGCACTTGTAATTGCTTAAGGATAATTGCTTTAATCTGAATACTGCAAGCCTGTTTTATTAATTGACTATTTTAAATGTAGCGGGGTATAAAGATTTCCAATCTTTAATTTCCTGGCATTTAATCCACGCGGTGCACATAGCTGTCAGCTACTCTCTACACCCACTGATTTCCCTCTTCCACCTTGCTCAAATGAGTTTTCATTTGTAGAACTGTAATAAGAAATTTTAAAGCTCGATTTGAAAAGTATTATATAGTAGCGGAAGTGCCCGATGCCGGTTAATTTAGATTGAGAGTAATGCATCTAAGAGCAGAGAGAACGATACCGCTGTAATCCTTCTCCAATAACGATGCACAAAATACGATTCATAGTCATCATTTTTCACTCTCATGCGATATGGAACCCACATAAAAAATTTCGATGGGAAAATAAGCTAATTCTCTCTCATTATATCTGCAACAATGGCACGCAGTTTTTAATGATTTTCGTCTTTCTAATAAAAAAAAGCTCAAGTTTTATCTAATATTTCACCTATATTCAATTTTAGTCAATTAAATATGGCAAAAAATTGATCATAATTGATCAGAAATCAATAACGCGAACAAACGCATAAACAGTCATTCTTCTTTATATATATATATAGAGAGAGAGATAGCGAGAGATTTTATAAAAATTACAAATTTTTGATTAACAAACATTACGATTTGAAAAACGAGCAGTAGCAACACTTTTCGAAATAAACAATTTTATCTCCACCAGACTGCTGTCACTTGGAAAAATGAGAGCGAAAATTAGCGCTTTCAGAGTTTTTGATTAATATTTCGGCTGATTAAAGTCGTACGAAGATGGGAATAGTCGAAATAGCTTACACCGAATTTTTGGAATCGGGAATAATATATTTAATGTTTGCAATGCTATTTTTATTTCACCGTAAAACTTAGAAACGTTTTATTAACAAACTCTAGGATTTGAAAGAGAGCAGTGGCAGCGACTTTCGAAATAAAGGAGATTTTCATCTACAGCTTGCCAGACTGTTGCTACTCGGAAAAATAAGGGCGAAAATTACCGTTTTTCCGAGTTTTTAATTAATAGCTCTAATTTTAGGTGTTTTTTTTTTTTTGAAAAAAAGTGGACATCGGCTTTTTCCAGGACCCAGAAAAGAATTGTAGAAATTTTGGTTAGGATAGCTATAGTAGTGAATGAGTTATTAGAGAACAGAAAACATACTTTCTTCTTTGTATATATAGATTTTAAAATGTTGATTTTTAAAGTTCCATTATGAATAATATTTCTGGAGAAATGATTTTAAGTTAAATTTTTAAATATATGATGTACCATTACTTAGTGCATTTCACTGTAGAATCATTAACTTTTCAATTACTACGAAATATTTAATAGGTAGCAATTTAGATAATATGAGCAACTTGTAGCTGTTAATCTTAACCATTATTTTAATTTGTTTGATATCTTTTGTGTTTTTTATTTCTATAAAAAATGCAGGTAACTTTAATATTATTCTTTCTGACTAAGTTTTGTTAGTATGCAAACATATACTTTTACCTTTCTATTAATAGCATATTAGAATTTTCTAATATTATTTTTTTCTTCTTGCAGGTAAGAAACGACTTGTAGATGTAGATGGCCGATGTAGTAAACAGGAATCATACTTTAATAAACATTCCTTTTGAGTTGAGACGGACAACCGTGAGTGAGTTTGTTTCTTTTTAAAGAAAGCAGCAGCTGCAATGAAAAAACAATACAAAACTTTTATTCTCCATATTTAAATTAAGGAGAATAACGCCATGTTTCTTAAATTTAAAATATATATATTTACTTAGTATCGAATTAGAAAAACTTTTATTATATGCAAAAATGCTTCAAATATTTATTAATATTATCAGTTGGACGTAATGTGTACATTAAATTTATTTATAATTTTCTCAATTAGCTCATTAAAAACAAAATCAAGCCGCCCAGATGGTATAGTTGTTAGAGGAGTCTGCTGCGGTAACGAAAGACCTGGGTACTAATTCCAGAGAAGACATGGATGTTTGTAAATGTATAGAGTCCGTACGGCGTGGGGGTACTGTAAATATGCGGCGAGCCGAAAGTCTCCTCGAGAGGTTTGATGGTAGAGAAAGACGGGTGGGAGACCGTTGGACCTTTTTTCCCAGGATGCTCGTCATCAAAACTGGGGGCGGAAATGAGAAAAGTCGTATTGTCACCTGTATGGTGCTCAAGGGTCTTTTGCTCGGTTACTTTTTCTGAGTAATGTTTTGTTCCGAACTGAGGATGGGATATTAACTGAAAACGATGACATTTCTTAGTTGAGTAATGATATCGAGAAATGTGATTTATGTGCATTAGGATTAAATAAAATAAAAATAATATTAAAAAAAATATCTGTAATAATATTTTGTAGTGTTATCTGGTTTATTTCGGCAACATTAAAACATGGAAAACCAACTATGTGCTCTCCATTATTCGAATTCCTGACCTTCCGATTACTGTCCGAACGTTTTCGAAAGCACGTGGTATAAAGAAGGAGAAAATTCCTTGCATACTTCCCCACTAGAAAGGCGACTGACGAAGCGGGAAACGAGTCACTAAAGCCTTGTAGTGACGAATTAACGTCCACCAAACTTTTAGCTTGGGCTCCACTTGCAGAGTATTTTTGAATTTTTTTTTTTAAACTAGGGAGCATGACAAATGAGCTGTATCCTTGCCGGCTTACGAATTCCGTATTAATCAGACGTGCTTTCAATTAAATCAAGAAGGCATATAGTGCGTAAAGAAATAATTCCTAATAATTTTTGTGATGAAGTTAATTGTAATTTTTTTCCGAATCGTACGCAATCCAACCCCTCAATTTTGGTTGTAACAAATTTGCTGAAGATTCTTGGTTACGGGTATTACACTGAAATACACCGCATTCCTCTTAAAAACAGGATCACTTCCAAATAAGAAACATTTTCAGAACAGGATCACTTCGAAATAAGAAAATTTGTAGAGATCTGTTAAAAGGGATAAACTGCGCTTTTTATTATGAACGCACTAAAAACACCTAAAAATAATTTTGTTGATGCAATTATGTGAAAACTGAAACCGAAGATAGAGGATTAAGTTGTTTTAACGAGGATGTGTTTACCTTAACCGATGTGTTTAAAGCTTTAGAAATTAACATGGACAGTAATACGTGAAAGAAGCCGAGAAAATTTCAAAAAACCCATATTTGAAAACTGAAGTAAGGATTTATAAATAAGGGAATAAAGCACAGGCGATTCTTAAAAGGGAAAATAGAAGAATTTGAAACATACAGAATGGTCACTATAAATGAGTGCGGGCTGTGGGAAGTTTAAAACTAAAAAACTGAAAAATTCAAAAAATGAAAATGAGCTATACATTTTTCACAAGATTCTTTTCGTAAATAAATATGAAATTTTATATTATAATATTTGTATGCAGATGTATTTAGTGGACTTCTTGATTATCTCAAATCCCCGATTGTCAAAATCTCTTCATTATCCTAATTATCTCACTTATCTGCGAGTAACAACAAGCTCACGAAACAGCAGATCAAGCCCACGAAATTCATTATAGCGAGGAATGCAAGACTGCTCTTGTCATTCGCAAGAGTCTTGAGCAAAATACAGGTACCTCTTTGCTCAGTTTCGCCTCCAATTTTGATGGAGAGCACTCCGAGAGGACGGGATCGACGGTTTTCCACCCTTCTTCTCCTACCAGCAACCTTTCGAGAGGACTTCCGGCTCACCACATATTTAGAGTGCCCCCATGCCGCACAGACATTATATATTTACAAACATTCATGCCTTCTTCGGGATTCGAACCCAGGCCCTTTGGTACGGCAATCAACATCGCTAACCACTATCCTGAATGGGCGGCGGTATATTGTTTACGTTTATCTTATAAAATACTGGAGTGGTAAAATAAATTCCAAAGACACGATCATATCTTCGAAACTAATCGAAGAAAAACGTGTGCAGAGATTAAGATCTTTAATTTGTTATTCCACCTTTAAAAGTGTTGGTTGCTAATTTACAGAGTAAGCCATTAAAAAGAAGGAGAAAAACCGACGCGCTTCTTAATTATTTAATTAAAGATATTACTCTTTTATAATGTGTCTAATTGATATAAACTAAAGTACGTTTCAACCTAAAGAGAAAAACAGGCTTCTTAATTATTTAATTAATTATTTTACTCTTTTAATAATGCATGTATCTAATTGATGTAAACTAAAATGCATATAAATCACAGTTTTCCATCTGATAATTTTAATGAGTATTTCTACCTTTGTAAGATAGGAATTATTAGCATCTTGTGTTACTTAAGTGATAAGAAACCACTAATTTTTTGTGATGTTTTACGCTTTGTAATTTGATAATATTTCTAAAACTAAAGATGATTATTAGCAAATTCTTTTTTAATGTGTTAAACTCGTAATTTTAAATCTTGAGATTGTAATTATCTTTTACCCTTTCTTTCTTTTCTTTTTAACTTATCTTCAAGAAAACATATTGTGTATTAATTTTCTAAACGAGCCACTGTTTTCATACAGAGCGTCTGAAAATTAGTTGGGCAAAAGAATGATTTATTTGAATGCAATTTACAGGGGAAAACGTAAAGTAGAGTTGAAAGATAGAGAAATAGTCCAAATTTTCTTTTATCACAAATGTTCGATGTGACTTCCTTTCGGTACTCTAGAAATGTCCTAGAAGTTATCAACTTACGAAATTGCCCAACTAATTTATAGACACTTATAAAATACGAGTATAGTGCATTCGAAAATTTTTGCAAATTTGCAGGCTACGCATATTAAAACCAAAACACCTTTGCTTGAACGTTTCAATATACTTGAAGATATCTGCGCAAATGTAAGGTACTTTTATTCAGAAGAAAATTTTTTTAATTATAACAATGTATTTTTAAAACACTTTTCTATTTTATAAATTAATTACAATAACGCTCACTGCGATAAAAAAAGGCCATTTCTATCTTCCGTGACGAAATTCAAATTAACATTTTTCGTGTCTCGAAAGCGCGACTTACGATATATGTTAGATTTATGTACAGCATTGTCCTAATATAGGTATTTTGACACAAATTCGAACTTTTTCTGCCAATTTTTTTCCACATTTAGATTCTACGACTCAAACTACGCCTAGATTTTAATTTTGGAATTTTTGATGAGAAATTTAAAAACTTATCTTGGCTCATTTTTTTCGGTTTGCGCCAAGAATAATTTACTTAGCGAACTTCTTAATTTATAGCAACCTATTATCCTTTCCATTTTTAAGTTGTTTACGAGCGGAAAAAAAGCCATCGTTCATACTTTCAAATGATTTTAACAAAGTGCTTAAATCATATTTGGCGTTATTATCGCTTATTACAAATATGCCAAATTTCAAAACGCGCCAATATGTAAATTCACGTGTATCTTAGGAAATGTTGAATAAAAAACTCTAAATCTTTTGCAGGTATAGAAATACATCTACTTTAAGATAATTGTAAAATTTGTTTTTGAAAAATTTATAAAAATTATTTAAAAATACAAATTTTAAAAGCAAATCGTAAAACATGGGGGAATTTAATTTGGAATGAAAATAAATTTTGCAATGTGATACGAATAAAATAAGTTTAATAAAAAAGAGATATTAATAAATATATACCAAATTCAATTAACATGGAGGAGCTAAAATTTTGGGAGCTAATTTTTTAAAAAATACTCATGCCATTTTTATAAAACTTGGCAGTTTAAGCCGTAGAATTGAAATATGGAAAAAAATTGGCATTTCAGAAAAAGTCAGATTTTGTGTCGAAATACCTATCTTAGAAGAATACTATGTATAAATCTAATATATATCCTATTTCGCGCTTTTGAGACACGAAAAACGCAGTTTGAATTTCATCAATAGGCGCAGTAGAACGAATGATATAGAACTGCCCCCTTTTTTTTGGAAGTGTACATTAAAACTGAATTTACATACTAGTAATACAGTTGACTCTTGTTATAGCGACCGTTTCATTTTATACCATCTAACGCAAAAGGTCTCCAGCTGAAAAGAATGTATTAAATTCGCTTTTGTTATAGGGACCACTTGTTATGACGTCATTTTTCTATTGCAGAAGTGACCGTTAGAATGATCATCAATTGTAATAGTAGTAATAAAAATAATAACGTTTAATTTTATTTCAATTAATGATTTAATTTATTTTAATAAATAATGGAAAATGTTTAATTGCGTTAACTTAGCAATGAATTTTACTTGGAAAATTTTCAGATCAATTAAAATTTTATGTGTCTGGCTGTTAAAACTATCTTACTCTCTTTAAACTTACTTCCTTTAAACTGAAACAGGTCGCCGTTATGGAGTTTACATTAGATAATCACAGAAGGATCAGTATTAAATAGGAATAAATATCTTAATGTCTTTTCAATGCAATATTAAATTGGCAGTCATAATTATGAGATACAATGGAAAAGGTATCAAATACATTTATTAATGTGTGTGTGTGTAAACAATATAAAAAGTATGGAAAGAAAAATTCTAACTTTAATTTTCAATAGCTTCTTAACTGACCGTTTTCATTTAGTTATTTCCCTTTTCCAGTCTAAAAATAGTTACTACTAAAAATAAATCTCTCTAAACAGTTTCATTTTAAAATTAATACATGCTGTATAATTCTTGAGTGACCCTAAGAACGCAGGTATTTACAATACATTTTAGCCAATAATAATTTTACAGAGTTTTAAGAACTAGGAATTAAATGTAAATAAAAACCAAATAATTTCATCTTTGACATGCCGCATTCTCTCTCTGCTTTTCTTGCTAACTAAATTGACTTTTAGTACCTCAATTTCTTTCTTCAAAACTAATATCTTCAAAAAGGTTCTTCAAGAACAGGTGCTCATTGCTTCATTGCATTATTTATACTTTATTTGTGTTGTTTCAAAAGTGTTTGTTAATGAGAATAAAGAAATATTAAAATCAGCCATGACTGCAAGTTCGGTTTAATGCATAGGGTGCTTTCGTTAAATACTATGCCATCATCATCTATCTTCAATATACAAATTATTTCATTATGTATTCATGTATATTTAAGCTTAGTTTAAAAATCCTCTCCAATAAAGAAATTTTGAGTTCTGAACTAATACAGATCTCATACTGTGTAGAGACATTAGATTATTTCGAAGAAGGAGACATGAAAAATGGGCATCGTCTTCGGCGGGACTCGAAACACGGACCTCCTTAATACGCGCCGAGCGTACTGACCACTACACCACGAAGGCATGTGAAGAAGGCGGGAGAAATACTTATGAGTGTAGAAATTTAATGCAATATTTGCATTCGCTTGGTGAGAAGATAGTAAATGAAGTTCAGGATTTTAGAAGGTTAGGTTAGGTTAGATTGTAGCAAAATACACGGGGGGATATTTGCCTAAGTGATGCCTTCGTTGAAGACAGTCTAAAGGAAGCTGCCTGGAATTCATGTTATACATAGGGAAGACCTTGAAAACCAGTTATTTAGCCCCCAGCTATTTAGCTATTTGTATTCTCGATCCTGCGATCGAATTACTAGTATTCAGCGGTCTTAACCACTCGGTCATTGGTGGAAGGCATCACTGTGTGGTGGATTTTGTGTACTGTCATATCCACATGTCAGTAGTAACTCTGTTATGTGATTTATCACATGATTCATTACGGAG
The DNA here is from genome assembly GCA_000611955.2 of Stegodyphus mimosarum. Taxonomy (NCBI): domain Eukaryota; kingdom Metazoa; phylum Arthropoda; class Arachnida; order Araneae; family Eresidae; genus Stegodyphus; species Stegodyphus mimosarum. The sequence continues at coordinate 218,624 of KK115889.1, read as the reverse complement.
CATGAATATCAAGGTTATTTTTCATTCAACAATTGAGCTGCCATCTTTACTCTAAGTAACTTTCTAAAAAGAAACGAAATCACTACAGCTATGGCTTCTGGCATGATCAATGATTTATAATCGTATGATAAATGAGAGAATTATTATTAGCGTATCTATCTTGACATCATCCTTTTTCTTTCTTTGTCCTTTTATTATTTAGAAGGCAATTTTGATTAAGATATTATTAAATCTAAACGATATATTTAATTTTGAGGCATATAAGCTCCGTTGAATTGATTCAATTGCGTTCTTTTTGCTTTTTGAATGCCATCCGCCACTAAACTCAAGATTCTACGACAACATGACTAAGAGATTCGCCTACCATTATTGAAAAATCTCTTTAATTTCTGAAAGAATGGAAGATATTTTCGCACATAAAATTCTAAAATAGATTAGGAAGCTTTTAGGGAAAAGTGAAAAGTTAAATACAAGTAAAGAGTGAATCAAATGCGTATTTGTATATTTCATAATTAAATTTCTTCTTAAAAGAGTAGATGACTTTAAATTAATTGTCTCTATTTTATCACGCAGTGGACGCTTCATTTAAGAGAGTGGTTCTGAAGAGGTAGCCAATGTACTAGTTTCTCGATAGCGAAACCTGCGCGTCATCTAGATAATATTCTGGAATTGTTTTAATGAGTGAAATAGAGAATTACAGACTAATGTGTTAAAAGTCGTTTACAGATGTCTTATTTCTTGAACTGTTTTGCCATTCCTAGCGTTTAACTTTTTCTGAAGAGTAATTAAAGAGTGTTATTTTTCTATTTCTTGCGTACTTGATGCCTTTTGAAGTGATCGTTCATGCATCTAAAACATACTCTTTAAATAGGTAGTTGAAGGATTGCATCATCACTGCAGAAAGTAAAATGTTTTTTTTTTTTTTTTTTTTTTTTTTACTTTCTACACTGATGCTTCCCTTTTCAGCGGGGTATACTTCAGTTTAAGTTGCTGAAAGCTCAAGTGATGCTGACATCAATTTATCTGTGGTAAAATCTTTAAAGCATTCACGTTTTGTATTGGTTCAAGTTCACTTTCCAAATATAACTTTATCCTCAATTTCGGATTGCAGTTCTGAGTCACTTGATTATAAAATGAATTGTTTGAGGGAATAGTTTTAATCATATAAGAGTCCACTGAATTCTAAGCAGTATGATTAAAACCAACAGAAAATTTCGCGTCATTTGTGCGCTTGCTTGCATTTAAATTGAAAATGATCGTCATTACTAGTCTTTTGTCCAAGGAAATAGAGCAGTGAGAATTTCTCTTTCCTTAATACTCAGATGTAAAAGGAGAATGGGGAAACTTTCATTTATTTTTAAGTAGATTTTAAAATTCATCTGTAGGATAAATATTAGTACTGCATACAAATTCAGTCCAGTTACCTTAATATCTGATTCTGAGTTCCTAATACCTATCCAAACGGGCTGCCTGCATGGTTGGGTGTCGCCATTTTTATCACCTGTAAGTTGAATGCCGACCAGTTTCCCTTAGAAAGATCTTCAGAAAGGTATTTCTCCTCTTAATCAGATAACCCTCGCGGGATTTCTCATAGTCAAGTTATCTACTCTAGTACTGAACATCTTGTAAAAATGCCAAATTGTTTTTCTCAGGATGATATTTTATATTTTACACTAACGTATTTTTCTTCCAATTAAATTCAGGAATTTGTACTTTTTTTATCTTCTAAACACAGCAATTTTTCTGAAATTCTGTACTTTAACATTGCTCTAAAGAAACTATTGTTTTCTTTCTTTAATAGAAAATTTCTTATACCAAAGTCGCAATTTCCCAATGTGCGCTTTGGGGAAATCTGAGGAAAGGGAGGTGTTAGTTTGCGAGAGATAGTAAAGGTAAGGTGTAATTGACGTTCACAGTACGCTTATAAAATTGGGTTACCTAAACAGTTTTGAAGCAAATACTCGTATTTAAACATGACAGTCAGGCATCTTTTCAACTTACGTTGTAGAGACATTAGGTTATTTCGAAGCAGGAGACATGAAAAATAAAGGAGACATGAGTCTTCGCCGGGAATCGAACACGGACTTCTCGGTTACACGTCGAGTGTGCTGACCACTACACCACGAAGACATGCGAAGAAGGCGGGAGAAATACCTTATAACGTATCAAGCAACAACAATCCATATCTTAAACATATTGAACTAAGTTATATGTAAGTTCGTTTTTTTTATTCCAAAGGAACACTATTACAACTATTAATCCAAATCTCTATAACCATAACCACAGGTCAGTACTGGCTGTAATATCCATATCACGAGACTAGCATTTTCTGCCAACGTACACCTCTGGGCGTGCTGCGTTTGGAAACTGGATATGTTTTATCATGTTCCGAGTAAATGTTTTCTAAGCTTACTGAGTATTGAACTCAAAAGTAATGATTTAAACCATAGAGCTCGTTTGAAATTTAACATACTTCAGTATTTTGTTTAAAGAAATTTCAATCAGCTTGTATGCTTTATAACTTTTTATGCGTACTTCGTCTAATCGGCATTCTGTACCATGTATGAAATACCATGTTTTGAACCATTTTGCTTTATTTTTCGGTGTTATTAATTACTGCTTTTGTCTTGAAAAATACGTATTTATCACATCTGTGCTGGTTCACTGGATGATTTGCTTTCATTTTGTAATTACTTAATTTTATCTTAGTTTTCTTGTATAAAAACAATGAAACTTACTTCAAATTGAGTGTTATGCTCTTATTATTTAGCAATTAATCTAATAATCAATAAATTCTAACAGTTCCGTCAATTATTTTGCGTTTAGTAACCTCCAATAGGTTCGAAAAACTAATCGTGTAAATATTCCCAAGCAACACAGCTGCTATAAAAATGATGACATCATCTTGTCTTTGAAGCCTTTTTTTTCCCTTTAAAAATTTTCCCTCCTGATATTATTTAATAGTTTTCTTGCTTATTTTTTACTTTCATTAAATGAAGTGCTCTTTATTTTCATTTTCTGAATAACTCAATATTCAAACAGCTTCTACGAGCTGGTGCGTCAAAAATAATGGAGGGAAAATTGCTGGGAGAAAAAAGTAACGCGCGAAGTAAACGATCGGTGGAGGGAAAAGTGCTTTTGAATATTTGGCTAGAATATTGCTTTTCCTCTATGGGAAGCGTGACTGATTTGTTGAACGAAAATGTCGAACGTCGGTATTTAAAGTACCTCGATTATCCAATAGGTACCGTTATTTTCCCCTATCACGCCCTGCGAGGGATTTTTTTATTAATATTTATCTTCACTATATTGGCGGCGAGGGAAAATCGGAGTGCCCTTTGTGTTTTCACTTTCCCCTTATAAGTTATTTACTGAAATCTCTCGGATGAAAAAATATTTTTCGGGGGAAGTTGTGAACGTAAATATTACTTTGACTTAGTGTTGTTTTAAAGATATTCGAGAGCTTGTGTTATGATTTTACACTGGAAATTTCCTGTCTGCTTGAGGATTCTTCAGGGAATAGGTGGAAGGAGAATTTATAAATATTTATCCTCATTGTTATTTTATATTCTTATTTATTTAAAAGTGAAATGTATCTGTGATAGAAAATAATTTTTCATTGATGATATAAAATTTCAGATTTACATTTATTCGAAATCCAAGACCACTTTTTAATTGCATTAATTTAGCATCATTATTCTTGCTGTTCTTCGCAATGGAATTCTCTTGTAAACTAAAAACTGGAAAGGGGGGATTCTTTGCTAAGTTGCACCTAAACGATTGTTATGTATGTCATATACAGCTTTAGAAAGCGTAATTGTATGAATGCATGAAAGCTTGCGAAAATTATTAAGTCTCTATATCATAAATTATTTCTTAAAGAAATATATTAATAGAAAGTAAAGTTACAATATATTGAGGAATAAGTATATTATTTTAAACTACTTAGTCTGTTGCATTGTTAGAATTTAAAGGTATAAATTAAAAGACTAGAAACAGGTGACAGATTTAGCAACCTGCCAAGCCTCATGGATCATTGAGTCTTAGATACAGTAACGTTAAGTAATGTGACGGGAAAAATGAATAGATTGGATCAGGAATTCTTACTTCAGTGTTGTACTCGTACATATATCTGTAGGTTTCTTAAACGGTCGAAAACGGCTTTATGTCTGAATAGTTTTTACGTATAAGTAACTCATCTTCAAAAAGCATTTTCTTCGCTCTGTAATAAGTAACAGAATATTGTTGTTAATGCTGTATATTTGTGAGGATCTACGCTTGGGGCTAATCCTACATATCTGTGGAGCCTACATGTAAAATTTTCAATTAAGAGCCTGGTAGCTCTACAAATAATTTCTGATAGGTGAATGTTGCGTACGCATGCTTTCTGAGAAGTTAACTCTATTTCCTGCCTTTAATTTGATCTTTATCTTCCAATAGGATAAAGCGTAGCCGACATGTCCCAAACTGTGGTTGAAAACTTATCTGTTTCGAGTCTTACCATGCTCTCCTAAGTCGTAGGTTCTCAACACTGTTGAACATATCATGAATGCTATGCAACCTTCTAAGGGAATATTATGCCCTGGATTATAAAAAAATTATGCATAACTTTGCAAGAATGCAGTGCCTACATGATACTCCTGCATATTCATGAAGTCATTTTTGTGTAGTTCTACTCTACTCAAGACCTGCACTGCAGACCCTCCCAGCAGAAATCATAGAACGTAAAAGTACCTGATAAAAACGGACTTTCTGAGGACGAAAATAATGAACATCATAAGTCAATTACTGCTTTAGAAAGAAACATTACAAACCAGAAGACTAACCATGTTAACTAATTTTACAAACCTATGAGGCATACAAAGAATAAAAAAATCAGTGCAATACCAAACATTGCAATTCATTAAATCCCAGTAGCTCCACTATGCATAGAAAATCAAGCACTTCCTTGTTTTAGACTTTATACCATGAGCTTTTCACTCCTATAAGTTGAATTTGGGGTGCTACAGCTCAAGCCGAGTAGTAAGGGAAGCTTACACCTGATGAACCTGATGACTAACTCTACTAAGCTGTCGTCCCTCGGGCTTTCGTGTACACCTGGATTATACACGCTAATAAAAGGAAATTGTTTATTGTGTATTAGTACCGAATTTAATTATATTGTTACGAAATGTCCAGCCGCGGTAAGATAGCTTCCCTGCGGAGCAGGTTTAAGGTTGCCAGAAAATGGCAAGAGAAGGCAGGGTTGCCAGATTTGGCGAGAAATCATCCATTTGGCGACAAAATTGGCGATAGACGGATGGAGAACTTTCTGGAACGAATTCTTACCGGTTTTTCCCAGAATGTACTCGAAGGCAGGCCAAAAGCGATATAAACCCTGCGTGTACGCGGAGTAGTAGTCTAGTGTCTCAGTAGTGGATCGTGAAGTGCATCGAGAGTGTGCATCGCTGAGCCCAGTGTCGAGTTGGTCGTCGAGTAAATCGCGAGTTGGTGCATCGAGAGTGTGCATCGTTGAGGCTATCGAGTGCATAGCGAGTTGTAGCATGGGGAGTCTCGAGAGTACGTTGAGTTCCGAGAACGACCGAACCGAGTCGGGAGCTGTATTCTAATGCTTTACCGTGAAGGTGTCTTCACCGTTATAGCCTGAAGGCTGTGTTGCTGATTGTATCAGCGTATTTGTCGTAGTTTTTCGACGACTGTAAATGTCTTTTTGGAGCTGTCCTAAGTAATACTGGCTAATAAATTGTGTTTTGATTCTTCATCAAGTAGTGTCGTTAATCACTCCAAATCCACGAATCCGTGAAGAAAGCAACAATATGTTCATACATATCATGGTTTAGTACTACCATTTATATTATGGTTTAGTACTGTGTTCCTGAAGTAGCTGTACAATTACTTAGAGTGCTCAGAGTGGGAAAGTGGTGTCCATTAGCGTCCAGTACACAGCACAACGGCGAGCGGTTGCTTTAACAACATTGGTCAATGGAACCGCAAGAACTGCTGCACATGTCGATGAAATCGCTTGGCAAAGGCCCTTCAGCGTAATCAATTCCTGCGCTACAAACTGTCCTTCAGGTTCCTCACCGCCATTTGGTTTCATATCATACATCATACTTCGCATATTAAAGTCGTGAGAATACCAACAGGTGCTGAGAAAACACCGTGTTACGCATTGTATTAATAATTCAATGCAACCGTAACGAATACGCAGATACTTTCTGTTAAAGTGTGCAAATAGTTTTCTTAAGGACCATGTATGTATGTGTGACTTGTTTAGCAAACATACGTTCGCAGGTATTATTGTGCAGTGCGGATGTGTGAATAAGGGTGTCGTTGGAAGTAGTTACATGATATATCAGTTAGAAACAAAAGCAAGGCTACTCGTGTGACTGCGTTGCTCGTTTTACATTTATAAAATTATAGATAATATTAACCTTTGTCTGTCATTTTATGTTAATATGGCTACATTCTTTCATTTGAATGATATCCGAATCATCAAATTCAGCTTCTAGATTTCTTCATTTCCCCTAGACCGTCAAACGCTCAAGAAGGTCTATGTTTGTCATCTTTGTGACTTTCCCTGCTAAAAACCCATTTGCTCGGGTAAGCGCCATGGGTTATCCGTTTCCTCCTCTAAGAAGGACCCATAAAAGTAAAAGGCTTTATTCCTTCCCTTATTGTAGTCCCAGGATTTTAGTACCAAAGCCTACAAAGTGATTTCCTTTGAATTTAGACCCACCCTATATATTTCTTGATGCGAAATTAAGTATCGATTTGTTGTTACTTCAGGTAGAAGATGTCAGTGGGAAACTTCGAAAATGTATTCTTTTGTTTCTTTTCCTTTTCCTTTTAGCAATAATTTGAATGAGGGGCGAATTCAGAAGTCATAAAAATTAAATTGGAGATAAATTTAGATTGATTAGTTTTTCCTAAAATGTAAAAGCGAAATGACGTGCATGTTTTTTATATCTCTACGCGGATAATAACTTATGAATCGACTCGCAGTTTTCGCACATAAAAGGTCTGGTGAGAATAAGAATCTGATGTTTTAAGACACTAACCCTTTTTTTTATTTTAGTTGGATTTCGAAGGACAGTTAAAAAGACTTGATAGAAAAGTTGTTTCAATCTTCGATGAATTTTCGTCA
>KK115889.1:182948-203930 GCA_000611955.2 Stegodyphus mimosarum | reverse complement strand
CGATAACGACCGTCAACCAAGTGGTTGCTGTTGGAGCTTTTCTTTCTTGAAGAGAGAAATGGTTTTCTTCTTTCCGGGTGGGGAAGACACGGAGGTTGTCGTTTCGGTAGTTCCTCTTGTTGAACGTGCTCTGGAAAGCTGTTCCGCTTTGTTCACCGTGCTTGGACTTTTCGGGTTTTTTGTTTACCTTCCCCCAAGAGCTGTAATCTGTATTGAGATTGATCACCTGGTGCTCTCGATGTCGTTGGAGGAGAAATGCCGTTTTGCTGTTTTTATGGGTTAGATTCAACAAACATTCCGTAGAACATTGCGTTCTCGGTAACTTTTTATTTCGGTTGTGATGGCCTAACATTCGGATGTCGGCTTAATGGTGATATATTGGCTGAGAATAATATTCTGCGAGGGAAAACGTATTTTTAGATCCTAATAGTTGGTCTTTATTAGAAAAGAGAGAATGCAACTAGAGTTTGATCCAAAATATTTATTTTGGCAACATCATTAAGGTATTTTTCTTAGTATTTTTATTAAAAAAATTTAAAAAGAAAGAAAAATAGGAAAATTTTAAAAGTTTTTTTTTGTTTTGTTTTGATTAGTGCTGGATTGTATCGTAGATGGGAGCTATTCGAGAGCCAAACGTAAAAGTACATTAAATTATTTAAACCAGTTAGATCTGGTGATAAAAAATATTAACACATAGGCGTGTATATATGAACTAAGAGTAGAAATTATTCATATTCCAGTTAAAGCAACGAATTTTACTTTCTTACAGATAACTAGTTGGAAATCATATAAATATTTCATTTGTTGCAATAATAAATATGCGTAAGTTAAAATACGTATATATACGATCAGCGCTACGTTTTCTGCCAGCTTATGCAACATGTACCTTTTCTAAGTTCTGCCTATATATGTATATTGGTTATTATTTAATTTTGTTATAATCTAAGTAAAGTAAAAGTAAGTCTGTAGGGCAGTTACAGCACGCGTTGCTAGTATACATTTCATGCCACTCGTCTGTCATTTTAGAATAAACATTTATTATTATTATTATTTACATGTTTGGAACGGAAGGAAGAAAAGCCTCCGAGGAGGAATTTCTAAGGGAAACTCTCTCATATTAACACGTTACTCATGAGGATAACCACGAAAACGTTCATGTAGCCAGCCCATTCGCGGAATTAGAACCTCGGACTGAACTACCAGTGTTCAGAGACCTTTACCGCTCGGCCACTGTGGGCCTAGAATAAGTATTTCAAGGTAATTCTTTCCGTTCGGTTTACTTCGTAAGCACGGTAACGACAGTTGCGCAAAATGGCTGAGTTTCTTTAATGTTTTTTTCTCATTTCATTTCTGTTTAGTGTGTTTCGCGTCGTCAAAAGTGAACGAGTGAAGCCCGACTTGAATATCAGTCTCAGATGAGGTGGAGAAAATAAATAAGTGGTATGCGGTGATGACGGCAGGTGTTGCAGTGGCAAATGGAAGAGGGTCGAAGGGTTTGGTTTGGTTTATTTTATTTGAGAAGCATTCAAGGGCTATCAAAGGAGAGAGTGGCCTTCGTGTAGGACTTTCTAAGGGAAACTGGCTCGTATACAGTTTACATATAAGGAAAACCACCATAACGCTTATGCAGCCAACCCGTTCGCCAGAATCCGAACCCCCGGACCGAACTACCAGCGTTCAGCGACTTTACTGCTCCATCGCTAGCGGGCCGGGTCAGAAGGAAGTGCCTTGAAGTGCCAATTTTAATGTAACAGACTATAACAGTGCTGGCGAACCTATAACATGCGAACCATTTTTGAATGACACGCATCACGCATCGCAGGCATCGACGTAGACAAAAATTGCTAAATACAAAAATATCTGTGTGTTGCAAAGGCCTCGCCATTATCAACATGTGTTGCCTTAGTATTATCAACTGTGCTGTCTCAGCATTATCAACTGCGCTTACTTCAGTTGCGTTCGAGTGCATTCTTGACAAACAACATTCATGACAAGGATGGTAGACGGATGGTTCTGTATGGCAGCAGTGTTAAGCTGGGGTTTTTCAAATTTTGACATGCCGAGCTGAAAAGGTTCACCATCATTGGACTATAGTATGGTAGTTAAGAGATATTACATTCAAGACGATGATCGAAAATCGGGTCCCGTAAAAAAGAAACAAAAGGGGGGGAAGAGAGAGAAATTTGTGATTATTAAATATATGCTGAGTAGGGGCATTTCAAATTCGTATAAAAATTTTTCTTGAGTGGTTGATGGAAAGAGAAGTTCTGAGATTCTATGATTCCGTCTTTAGAGCTGATCTTAATCAAAATTAAGATGCAGTTGGGCAAAATGGTACTATCACCATAGGGTCAATGACAAGTGACAGAGGTCAAGAGGTTACTGACCAGTTGTAGAGACGTTAGGTATTTTTTTTTCTTTTGAAAGCAGGAGACATGAAAAATGAGCAACGCCTTCGCCGGAAATCGAACCACGGACCTCTCGGTTACGCCTCGAGTGTGCTGACCACTACACCACGAAGGCATGCGAAGAAGCCGGGAGAAATACCTTATACAGTTACAGATGACTATGTGTTGTCCTACTTGATTGGGCATTTCTGTATAAAAGTTTGGATTGTGTTTATTAAATTACGGTAGAACCCATTAGCCTTTGGGAATGATTGCTTAGTGCAAGAGTTTCTAATGGAAACTGGTTCGAATCAGGTTAAAAACAGAGTAAATCGCGAAAATGCCCATCAGCCAGTGTGTTCTCTAAGATTTGAATCCAGGTCTATCTACCAGTGTTCAAAGGTTTTATCCGTTTAGCAGCCTGGTAAACTAAAAGAAATCAGCTCATGAATTGAATGAGAAACCTTTTATGTACGCAATGTTTCAGGTAAAATCTTTGTTAAACATTAATAATAATAATGCGTAATAAATTGCACTAAATTTAATGCTAAAGAATGCACTTCCACCATGGTACAAAAATGGCCACTTTTTCACTTTGCAGGAGGAGAGAAGGGAAAAGGTTTTGCCCTTTGTCTGCTTTACACCGCCCCCGTTTCACTTTTCTAACCTCAAAGAGTGGATTTTTTATCTTGGCAAGGTATAAAATATTCACGCTTGAGAGAAAAGTTTCTCATGCGTTAGTGATCCTGTGAAATGAATACACAGCTACGTCTTGAATAATTAAGGCTTTTCTTCATTAACTAAATACACAAGGCTGATCAATTTTCATCTTCGAACTGAACCTCAGTACGACATCCCAGAGGCAAAACGTAACTAAAAGGATTATTAAAACTGCGGCTTGTGGTGCAACTAAAAATGAAGAATTACTAGTTACCGCATTTTTTTTGATCTCATGACTTCACGTTGTGGGGTTCCACCCTTTCATTTCACAGTTAAATGTGGGAACCTCTTACACCGATAAACGAATAATCGCTTGAGTGTGTGAAGAGAGACGTAAGACTCAAGCAGGGTTAATAACCCTTTATTTCTCAAAATAAGAGTTAACACAGTCGGCTCCTATCTTAGAGCGTACAGGAAAGACTGCACATGGACTTGAACTTAAAGTATTAAGAATTAAAGGTTAACTAATGCTTAGCTAAAAAGATATAGCCGAAGCTATCAGGATTCTAAGTAGTTGGCCCTTAAATCTGAATTAAGTTGGCGTAGGCGAAGTTATCAAGGGCGTGAAGTACGGCCGAGCGTACGAATACTAGCTTAGAGAGAGACGTTGCCAAAAAGGCGAACGCGCGCTAGTCAGAAACTCTAGCTCTATAACGAAGTCAGTGAAACATCGACTTAAATACTAATCATACACATTTGTCTTAAAAACAAAACGATTCTGAAAACACATTTTGGTAGGAAATTGTAAAAATAGAAAGGATAGGAAAGTAGCTTTAACTAAATGATAACTTTTAAAAACGTAGGATAAACCTTACAGTGCACCTAAAAATGAAGAATTACTAGTTACCGCTATTTTTCGGATCTCATTACTGCAAATGTATAAAACAGTAAACTTCGGAATCAAAGCTCCATTCGGCATCGGGAATTAAGTCCTATGCTCTAACTGAAATTGACATATAAAAACTCACGCATCAGGTTCACAAGGGTTCACCAGCGGCGTTTGAACTCTGGTAGTTTCAGTCGGGTTCAATCCCGACGAGCTGCAAGGTGGTTTTCATAGTTTTCCTCATGGAAAATGTGGAATGGCATCTTCTCACTTCGATAGATATCCGTTATATGCTTTGTCATAATCCATATAATAATAAACAATCAGCTCCACACGTTGTTTCGATAAGCAACTCAAGCTAAATAGCTTCACTGGTTGGTTGCGACTATTTCCTTTTAAACTACAAATTTGCTCTCTATTTAAAGTCAGCCTAACTTGTATTCTGACGATAGCTGACGTAAGCTATAGAAGGACCATAAAAGAATTAATGAAAGTATAAAATAGTAGTTTAAACAAACCGTACAGATTAATATGAAAGTATGTGTTATTTGCATTTTAATAGACATATATATAGGATGATTCATAATACTCTCCGGAATTTCGAAAGTGTATAGTGCAATAACGGAAGAAATACAGCATAGCAGTTCATAAAGAATCTAAATTTGCATTTGTTGTAGGCTTCTTTCGTAACTGTAGATTTCACCGCTAAGTGACAATCATAATATAAAAGTAGCAAAGCAGCAACCTTGTATTTGTCTTAGATTTAATCAAAATCTCTGTCGATTTCGAAAGCAAACAGGTACAGGTCCTTCTTCATCAGGACCAAAGACATCTGCGAGAAGGTAGCCCCATCTTTCGGCAAAAATAATAACGAAATTGAAAAATTAAGTTAATAGAATTTTAAAAGCGTTAAGAAGGACTGGATTGGACTTACAGTCATTAATTAAACAAGATAAAGCTTTGTGAATGTGAAAAGCTTCAAGAAAATTAAATTCACCAGTTGAAGAGGCTTTTTGAGTACTTAAAGTATCCAAAGTATTATCCGTAAATAATTATTCTTGCAGACAGATCAGGCTACATTCTCTTTCGCTTTACAGCCGTAGGGTATAAATATGACCGCTATACCCTTTGCTTTCCAGTCTTGCAGATTTCTTTGCTCCTGAAGAAGAAAGACCTGTACCTGTTTGTCTTCGAATTTGATTGAGATCTTGACTAAATCTACGGCAAACACAAGCCTATTGCTAGTTCCATATCTTACTTTGGCGTTTATCTGTTCTATTTTGACAATCATAATTTAGGTGGTTGTAATATCAAAGTATAATATTCGCTGATGAACACAAAACTAATGTGAGTTGTTTGTGACGTCACAAGGGAGGTTTTTCTATGAAATATTAAACAGGATTACTTAAAGCCAAAAGAAAAACATAAATCCTGATTGATGCACCAAGCTGCCTGAGCGATGCAAAACGATCTGGCTGGACGGTAGCATTCTCCTGCGTCACAAAATGTGCAGATATCCGGCATTTTATGGTATCTGAAAAAGTTGAAAAGATTCTTTATGTACTTCTGTACCCCTCTTTGCTGTATTTGGTACAGCCACATAACTATAAATTTTCGAAATCTCTAACAGAATTTACGAATCACTCTGTATGTCGCAGTGGCACATAATTAGAAATGGGATTTCCTTTTAATATTTTATCAGAGTTCTATCTTCTAATTACTGGAAGTGTTCTAATCCATATGAATGTAATTTTATGCACTTAAATCATTAATTGATGCTATTAGCAGTCGAGTGATCATATTCTTTCGAGCCATATCAAACAGACGACTTCAAAGGAATGACTTCGAAGTGGTTTAAAGTTCTCTTTTGAAAATGTGTATCATCTACGCCTAAGTCTAGTATCAGTTATAGCTATTTTTAGGGGCAGATGTAATAAATATTTCTTTGTCTTCGCGTATGCGATCATTTTGAATATTTTAAAGGGGGAAAACGAGCAGAATATTCTGATGGTTTTAACACGAGTGGTTAGAAAATATCGTTTGCTAACTGAATTCGTATGTATGAAAGTTAATTAGAAAATGAACTATGATCGTAATTTTTCGTTCTTAGAAAATATACATACTTTCTTAGAAAATATACATGTCTTCTTTCGCAGTTTTCTGTAACTAATGTTTTAAACTGATAGAGTATCAAATATTCTGTTACATTATTCAATTACTAAAATGAAATAATTTATTAGTCGTGGCAAAATATGAGACAGTATTGAAGTTTTGAGAGGTTTGCCTTAGTAACGGATGTAGATATGTTTATAAGAACTGAAGATTTAGACATATATGGAAATTCGCAGCTTTGATTAAATTACAAATATAAAAGTGTAAACATATCAGCTATTTTATTTAGAATCCAATCATGAAAGAAAGTTTGAATTTTTAGTAAATTATTGGATTCACTTCTGATGGATTAAAAGAGCAAAAAAAATGAACTACTTGATCTTTTAGAATCTTTGTCTTGTATTCTTGTAACGTCTGCCTGTTCATAAAAGGCTTCAATGGTCTAAACACCTCGTCTCCAACTAACATTTAAGCTTAAGTCCTAGCGAATGGAAGCTATAAGTAACTAAAACCAGATTCGCAATCATAAAACAAAACACAAGGTGGTCATACAAATAAAATAAAAAGCGGAGGGGTTGCCAAATAGATCGCTTACTGATACACTGCCAGAACGCTCTTACTGATTTGTACAGTTATTCACTATTTAAACTCCATCAAATTTTCATTATGGTGAAGACAACGAAAGAAGTAAACGTTTCAGGGAAGAATTAACATATATTAAAAAAAATATGAATTGTTTCAGATCTTAAATTACTTCCAAAGGGGCGTTTTGTTTTAACATTTTGAATGTTGCCTTTATTTATTAAATATCATGTTCCTCGCGCTTAAACCATAAAATTCAATTCAAGAACAATATCGCAAAATAATTTTAAAATGAGCATATGTTTAGAATTTCCGATACACAGTCTCACGCGCTGGAGATAGAAATGTTTTTTTTTTATACACTATTGCCATTGCTCGCTTTGAAACCATTGAGTTTGTTAATCAAAAATTCGTTAAAGTTTTACAAAATATGAAATTCCATAATAATTCCATAATAATAAAACAAATTCCAAATTTCAAATTGGGCTTTCAGATGCCCATATTCGGGTGGAAACGTTCAATATTCGAAATTTGATGGCTCTAGGTATTTTATCACAATGCGAGACACATACATGCATTCATGCGGATTCTTCATTATTTAATTTCTTTAAATATAATACAGGGCTGTAATATGTGGTGGCAACAATTTGAAAAATGAAACAACGCTTTTAGTGAATCAGCGCAAAATAACAGAAAGAAATTAAGAGTCCTGCTGGGAAATTGTCCCTTTCGACTAATAATACATTATTTAAAATAAACATTACAAACTTTAGCATGATACTTTGCATAAAGTTCTTTTTCATTTTTACATGTAATGTTCGAAAATGTGTAACAATAAAGGAGACGACGAGCTTGAAACGAAGTGTAGTAGGAATTTTAAATTTTTAAATCTCCCTGTCCTGCATACTTGAATTTCTAACCTAACGTTCATGACATCTGACCGTAGATTCGTACTCCGAACTTCCAAATTATCGAACCAATGCTAATAACACAAGACAGAATTGGCTTTAATTCCTTTCGATGTTATCTAGAAAATTTAATGTTTCTAAATCTTGGCAGACGTAACATAATTATGTATATAAAACGAAAATAGCTGAAAGTTTTTCCATTGTGTCCGAAAAGCAGGTTTATTTATTACCCGATTATATTATTAAAAATTAAATTAAAAATTAAAAACAAATTAAACAAGTTCAAAATTATGAAATGGCATTCGCAGATGTTCATGAGCAATTTACATGTACACGTAAAACATATTCTTTATTTTCTGTCTAGACAAAACTCTCCATTTAAATTTAATATGTCAATACTTTAAAAAATATCCATTTAAACTCCTTAATGAATGGTTCATATCCAATATTCTGACATAAAAATGAATGCGCTTTTAGAGATAAGACATTTTCGTGCTGATTTCCAAAGCCAGTCTAGCTTGATAAGGATTTAAGCGCTCTGAATAACAACAAGGTAGTAAACTATTTCGTTGCTGGAGACGCGTCTGAACACGCACATTAACCGAACTTACATAACCAACGTGCCGGAATTTTCCATCCGGTGTATGGGGCTT
The DNA here is from genome assembly GCA_000611955.2 of Stegodyphus mimosarum. Classification (NCBI taxonomy): domain Eukaryota; kingdom Metazoa; phylum Arthropoda; class Arachnida; order Araneae; family Eresidae; genus Stegodyphus; species Stegodyphus mimosarum. The sequence continues at coordinate 195,742 of KK115889.1, read as the reverse complement.
TCACACGTAATTCTTCGCGCCGGCGCGAATATCTGATATTATCCCTAAATTTAAAGAAAAACACGTTACCATAGTAACCATCACGATTTGCCAATGAAACCACGTCACGTAACTTGGAACTATATCTCTTAGTTTCCGAAATTTAGCTGAGAATTTGCACACCTTGGAACGAGTTTCCATCCAATCAATACTCAAACTTCTGGCAGAGTAAATTTTGCAAAAGTAACGACCAGTCGGCAGAGTAAATAGAGTGTAGAAAATAATATATACTCTAGAAAGGTAAGAAACATCTTTTAAATTGTGAGTGAATAATTAGAAAGCTTACGTTTAAGCGGGAGTAATTAGCATTAAAATTAATCGGCTCAAAAAGTAAGAAAAGAGCTCGACGGCGACGCGCTATTAATCAAAAGATTTTAATTTCTACTTCTTAGAGGAATTAACTGGAAATTTCCTGCATCGCGTGAAGTTTAATATTTTGTAGGGACTTATCGCATTTATAAAACTTTAAGCATTCGCTAAGTATTTGGATATGCCAGAACTCTGTAACCTGACCTTAATATTCCAAACGGGTTTAAATAATAACAGTAACAAATAGGCGAAGTATTTTGCTATTGCTGCAGATAAACATGCTGGAATGTACTTGAGGAGCTATTTATCATCTTAAAATGTACGTATTTTCCGGAATTTTGATCATGAGAGGTATTGTATTAGTCAAAAGTATGAAATTTTAAATCCTGGAAAATGTGTAGCCATATTAGCCAACTTATGGCGCTGTAAATTTGTAAGTATTTTGTGTTAATTAACCAGTTTCTGTGATTTAAACTTTTACTATAACTACTTCTTTTCGTAGTCTTCGTCAGGATGCAAATTAGATGATGGAACATTTAAGTCGAAGGTTTTGAATGTTTTAGATATGGCAGCGACGCCTGTAGTTTACATTCTGTCGCACAGTTGGGCCACTGAATATTTCTACTTCAATTAGCCATTTTGCTAGCCGCTGCTAATTCGCGCCATTAAAGTTTTAACGCAGCTGAAGTAGGCTAGTTTGTGTAATCTCCGACTGCGATACTGTTAATCTGAAATTTCATGTTTTATTTTAAATACTCGAAAATTAAGGAGTTTACTTGTATGAAAGCTCTTTCATGGAAATGCTAAGTTGCAGGAAAGAATTCATTGCTCCGTTAATTTAATTATGGTACTCTAGTTTTCGCAGCTAAATTACCATTGATATTAAATACTTCTAACTCTCCTAATTTTATCTATCGCGATGGTCGCCTTCTTTACTTACTGGAAAACGTACACATTTGATGTATGATTTTGGGGGGGGGAGACGGAAATGGCCGACCAGTATATCTTATTATATATAAGACTATAATAAAAATTTACACTGGTACCTCAGTATACGTTATTAATTGGTTCCAGAACCTTGGACATACATCAAATGATTTTTTTTCAATAAGAAATAAAAGGACAATTTTGAACATTCTCTGAGATCACCGATCTTTGTTTGGTAATCTGTTTTACTCCCTTGGCAATGTTAGCCGAGCCGATTTAAGCCGGTTTATTTTTCACAATCATAGACCCCATCGTATTTGGCGTATGATATGCAATTGCTAAGTCCCAGATAGGCATACCATCTTCATTCTTTGCAACAATCATTTTAACCCCTCCATGGCGATTCTAACAGTTTTCTACGTTCCTTTACTCTTCTTATTAACTCACAGTTAATGAATTCGCAAAACATTTACGTAAAAAAACGCAAAATCACTTGAAAATTCAGAGTTATAGCGCGGATTGTTTACTAGCAAAGGCCTACTGACTCACAAATCTTAACATTGTCTCGAAGGAAGTAAAGAAGTGCAGTTCGTGCAGTCGTGACTTTTCCATCTCGAATCGTATTCCAAACAAACGTCGCATTCGAAACAAAAATTTTCGCATCAAAATCAGGCGTATAGCAAGTTCGATGTATCGCAGAGCAGACCTATACGAGAGACCACTGTATTTTTAAAATAAACCTTGACTTCATATTATAAACTGTGATGCATATATTATAAATATGCAACAAAATCTTCCGTAGTGTGCATCCAGTTAACCGATGAAATCAAAATAACGGCGATTTTTTAAACATGCAGAGCCATTTTGTTCCAATTGTTCACTATTTTCTAAATCATTTTACCGTTTATTTACTTAATGTGAGTTAGCTAGAGTATATTTTTGTGAAAGAGGAGTCATACAAAACCTGATACCCTAAAATCAGTTGTAGAGTCATTAGGATTTTTAGTGCTGGAGACTTGGAAAATATGCAATGCCCTCGCCGACTCTAACCCTGAGCCTCTCGAATACACGCTGATTGTGCTACCGTTCCACCACGAGCGAGACTATCTTATACACTCCCCCTTTTAACCCTTTCGGCCCTAATGGGCACATATGTCCCAGAGTTAGATTTCACTCTCTATTGGGTAAATAAAACCCACTTTTAAACGGGGTTTTACGTATTTAGTGTTTTTAAGAAATTAGGGAACAGATATATGTCTAAAGAAACCTGACCTATTTGTCACATGTGTCAGGTTGCACTTCGTAAAGGCTGCTTTATGCCATATCATACTTAACTTGTACTGTAAAAATAAAATATTCGGGACGCTACATTTAACTTTATTATTTATTCATATGCAGTATTAGATTATTATCACAATATCCTAGACGTTTGGGACAAGTAGTCCCAGTTGACAATACAATTGGGACGTATTGTCCGAGGAGATTTCCAGGAAACGGGAAAAGTTAAAAACTTTAAACTCATATTACACTACTTTTAGTATGTCAACATTAAATTAAAGTACTTTTCATAGTTAAATTTTAATCATGCAAAAGTCGGACTGAAAGGGTTAAAGGTCGATTGGAGATTAGGGGACCCAGTGACTAAATCCTGGTGGTGACGAATTATTGTCCCCCACATTTTAATTCGGGCGCCGGTATAGAGTTCATTTAGAAATTTTCGATGTCAGGAAAGTGAAGAAATCCATAATGTTCACCGAGTGTGCTACCGTTACACGTGAAAATACATTATACAGTATATGAAATATTACTCTGAAAATCGGTTTACATTGCAGACCATTTTTCTAATTTGTTGGAGTGTATTAGTGTACGATAGAGTTGATTCTAGCATTATTTAAAACACTGGCTCATTTTAGTTAATGGACTTCCTAGACCAAATTCGGATTTGTTGATTAATTACTTTATTCCCCTTTAGGTTATTACTTAGCTTCCTGCGATCATCGACATTCTGAAAATATTAATGCGAGGAATTTTAATCAATTATGATTTTCCTAAAACTTCCAGTTTTTTAAATATTTCTCTGGCAGGCCTTGTATTAAATTATGATAATCAATCAGAATGTATTACAGTAACAGAAGCAAGTGGATACTGAAAAAGCCAAATTAGTCGATTCTAAACTGAAAAGAAAGAAAATAATAAAGTAAAAAGTTTTGTAAATAAATAAAATTAAAATTGAATAAAAGCGTACGTCTTTTTCGTTTAAATCACATTTTTTTAAAATAACTTTGGGAATTAAAATAAATCGTTAAATATAATATTTAAGCATATATATTAAAATTTAAGTTGATTTTAAAAAATAGGGAAATTCCCTAGAAGTATTTAGAAAATGCGCACGCATTTTTCAAATTATAACTTAAAGATGTATGCCTTTTTTTATTTTATTATGAAGACGGGGAGTTTTAACTTTTCTTTACCCATAATATAAATACTTACAACCAACTTCCGATTAGCCGGGACGGATTAGTTGTTCTCTATATTAATATAAAACTAATTTTGTTTATTGCAGAACGATGGAAAATTGTCATTATGTATCATAAGCGTAAAACAAAACTGTCGGTAAATAATACAAAAAGATGGGGGGAGGTGCTTAGAATAGCAGTTGATGTCACTCGGACCTCTCGAATACGCGCCGAGTGTGCTACAGTTCCGTGACGAAGGCATATAGGAAGAAAATAGAATGTATCTTATATGTTTATTCCCTTTTTAAAGGACGACTGGGAATTAGGGAACCCAATCCCCAAATCCTGGTGGTGACGAATTTTGTTCACCACATTTTTAGTTCGGGCGCCATTTGCAGAGTCATTAGGTTTTTTTGAAGAAAGAGACGCGAAAAACGTGCAGTGCCCTCGCTGGGACTCGAACCTGGACCTCTCGAACACGTGCCGAGTGTGGTACCGTTACACCACGAAAGCATGCTGGAAGGCGGGAGATTATACCTTATAATAAAGTTCTTTTGTAAATAGTATGTGTAAATGCCGTTTATATTCATTTCCTTCATTTCTCATCGTATTTATTCTGCCGTTAATTACAGTATGTTCTGTTTTGTTCTTAACACGTTAATTTATGTAACCATATGATTTTTTTTTTCTCTGTACCAAATTATTTGAAAATATAGGTAAATTGTTAATAATATTTTTCTCTACTATGGATTATTCCACTTTCTTAACATCTCTAATATGTAAAATGAATATGCACCAGTTTTTGTCGTAATGTCCTCCACGTCCTTAACGCACATAGCCATAGGGTGCTTTGCCGTATTCTAAATAGTCCAGTCTAATCTGATGATATTTATTCTTCCATTATATACAATGTGTTATTTTTTTTTGAAAGTTTATTCAATTTGTACAATCAAATTCATTTATCCTTCAAATTATAAAATAAAATTAATTTAGATATTTTCGTAGTTTTTATTTAATAAATATAATTATGTGTATATTTCACTTCACTAAGAACTGAAACTAATTAATTACGAGGTGAACTGTCGTAATTAAAACAGCCTGGCTTAGTGCTTTCTTCCACGTGATTTAGTTTCTGTTAATTCATAAATTATATTCGGGGAATTCTACTGTCCAACTCCATGTCCTTAAAATTTTCCCCAAGAAATCGAAAGCGGGAGTCGTTCAGCCGAAGTCTGGAATTAGCACCCAGGCACGAGAGCAGTAGCCAGGAACTGTTCCTGAAAGCAATATCCGGAAATGTCGCCTGCGAAGATATCTTTGGCTGAGTGGACAACCGCCGCGCCCTTGTCGAGGTTCGGTAACCAGGCTACATAGCTAATCCCCCGTCAGCGTTGGAAGGAACAGGTCCATTAACTGCGGGGCTTTGCGAATTATTGCTCCTCTCGAGCCAGAATTATTCCGGCCCCATTAACATGCAAATGTCGCTGAATCCGGGGGCTTCGTTTAATCTTACAAAGTCGGACATGACTTGGGGCAAAATCTTTGCTGGGATTCAATCGTCTAGTTAGCGCTGGACGTAGTAACATGTCTATTCAGTTTAATGTAATCAAACTTGGATGACTGAGATCCATATCTATTATCTATCTGTTTGAAAGAATTATTAGTATTGCAGCTGTTTTCAGCTAGCGAAGATATAAAAAAATAATAACGATAGCTGTCGGAGACACTTTGAAAAGTGATACGTCGTTTAAAAGGCAACGATACAAAATCCTATTTCTAGACTAATATCCCCGTTTGGGATAAAAACATTGCAGTATAAAACCATCAATAGAGATTAATGAAGTTATAAATTACTTAGTAAAAGGTCAAAGCAGTAAAGTGTTTGAATTAGGAGCAAAAGCCAAACTAAAACTAATTTAAGACATTAATTAGTTCTGAAATCAGATGCTTCACAAATGTAAATTTAGAAATTTTAATAAGATTCTAATGCGATAAAGATTTAGTATTTTCTGTTTTTAAATGAAATTTTTTGATTCAGGAATAAAAAGGAACATTTTAAAAAATAAAATATTTTTTTTTCCATTAAAAGTTCTCATTAAAAGCAATAAAAATAAAAAAAAGTGTCACATAAGAGGGGAGAAGAAAACCTTAAAAGTCCGATTTTGTGTCAAAATACCTATATTAGAGCAATACTATATATAAATCTAATATATATCCTAAGTCGCTCTTTCGAGACATGGAAGACGCAATTTAAATTTCGTCAATCGGTCCAGTAGAACGGGAGATATAGAACTGTGCTTTTTTTTCTGCAGTACTTTAATTTAACTCAATGTATTGGATTTTTGTGATATGCTGAGCTGCTTATGACACATTATTGGCGATTTTCCGATTGTCTGATACGATCTAATGTGTAATAAAACTTTTGGTGATTTTTTCCTTTATAAGGTTTTGATCTTGAAACCCTAAAATTACCATAGATGTGACAAATAAGTGGTGTTTTCCTGATTATAATTAAAAAATGGTAACCTTTCACTTTGTCCCTTGACTCCTGTTTTTTATGTACATCCAACACGAAACTGGATCCATCAGGAGCTGGCAGAAATTTTCATGTGTTGTGAATTGGAAATCCGTCTTTCTATGTGAAATTTTACACCCTTAGAAACTTGGAGAGTTATCGAAATTAATGTCAACTTCAGTATGCACTTGAAAATGCTATGGATCTTTTTAGTCCCTGACAATAAGGCAAACGAAAAAAGAAAAGCGTTGAGTTGTAGATTTTTTCAACATGATGGTGTCTGGCACCTGTGTGCGAGTTATGTGCGAAACGAGTTAAATCACATAGTTCTAGGGAGGTGGATTGATAAAAATCTGCATTATAGTGTATTTTGTGCTAATCAGTTGATTTTCATGATTTGGATTTTTACTGTAACTTTTCCCTTCCGTTTTCTCTCACCAGGATGCAAATGAGTAAAGCATTATTTACGGCAAGAATTTTGAATGTTTTATTGATAGAGATTTAGGCAGCGACGCTTGCAGCTTTACTTTCTGCCACCCAGTTGTGCCAGCTAATTTTACGGGGTTAGCCGTTTGCTGGCCGACATTAAATTGCGCCATTAAAGTTTGCGCCAGCTGCGTTAGGTCAAATTTATGTGGTCTCCGGCTAAGATGCTTTTAATTTTTAAATTCAACTTTATATTATTTTGCTACTTACAAGTGCTGGAAGTTAGATAATACGCACAAGGATAGGTTCTTTGGAAGTATTTTACGGTGAGCTTTTGCCGTACATGTATCGTTCAAATGCTATTTATGGTTTATAATGCCCCGATCAAATTGCGCAGAAAAAGTTTTGTGTTGGCATTCGAAAATTTCGAAATGTTTTCACCGTAGCCGTAACAGCTCTTAACATTTTAAATTATATCAATCTCGAGCCCATACTTTCAGATAACAATATCTGAAATTTCATTTCGATTGGCTGAACGGGTAGACCACTATGGTTTCATATATTGGGCAAGTTTTTTTTTATGAAATTACGTTAATTTTTGTTTGTGATCTTTTTAAGCCATCTGAATATGGCAAAACACACAAGAGTTATCTGCCAGAAAAAGAATTTTTTAATTGAAACTAGCTTGTATTCACTTTGCACATAGCGAAAACTAACTATGCAGGCATTCCGCTCACCTGGAATCGAACCCTCACAGAACTTTCAGCATTTAGCGGTCTTAACCGCTCGGCAACTGAGATTGAATAATTAAAGGCATTTTCTTTATAGGAAAGAGTTCCATAAAAAATACTGCGTCCGTCGTTCCACAGAGTTTAATCATGTTCTAGATTAAAGAAATAAAACTTTCTTTAGAGAAATCGTATGGTATTTGTGAAGCTCATGTAGATATTTAAATAAGATATCCGTTAATAAACGAGTGTCTAAAAGTATTCGAAAGTTCAAAAGTCAAATACATATTGTTGAACATAATACATACTTGTCAGAGAATCCATAAAATTTCATTTATTCTTGGAAAGTTTATTAAGCCGGTTTACCTTCTAAGAAAATAATTACTTTATTGTACTTTTTCTTTAAATTTCCGAGTTTTAAACACTGTCGTTTTTTAAAGGATACCTTATTTAACTGTCTACATGGTCTTCATAAGTATCATAAGTTTCCCTAAAGAATGTTTTGTTTCATTATTCTAGAACGTGGAGAAGGTCTGCCGAACAATCGACGCAGTATTCTCCTTTATGAAACGCTTTCGTGTAATGAGACAATCCACCTAAAACAGTAGAATCTCTGTGTCTTCAAATCCTCGTTATTCTTTTCTTACCTTCATAACATCTGGAGAGCACTCTGTTCTTCAGGAGAATCCTATTTCCAGGAAAGATCTCCAGAAACAAAAGAGCATTTTCTATAAACGTTACCTCGAGTGGAGTAGATAAAAAAAGTAAAAAATAACACTAAAAGGGAAGAAAATTTTCGGAGAAGGAATGCTGACTTAGCGGACTTCTTCCCATTCTTTTATAGGAGAGAGAATACCTGCTATCCTTTGCAGAATTAGTTTCCGCTTCAGATTTTCCCCCTTTTGTTTCACGTTTTACTTGTCTTTCCATCCCTTTCTCTCTACACCTGTCCTTCTTGATTGCAAAGTCCTTCACGAACTCGTCTTCAGCTTTTAACACAGGCTTAACACGATGATATGGCTGACATTTCCCGAAATCTTTTGTGGCTCTGTTGTCTTCGAAATGTCTTTAGAATTTGGTATTGATTTAGTTTTAGAAGCTTAAGAAATGAGTTTCCCGGTAGTTTTCTTTGCGCTTTTGTTTTTAGAGATCTCGTCGAAAAGGAATTTCAGAAACTTAAGGATAAGGTATTGTTAAATATCTGAAGATCTTTCGTTTCTGTTTCAATCATGTTAAAGTTATGAGGATATTATGAATGCAAATCTAATAAAGGGGCTGAAGTCTGTTGTTGTTGAACATAAATAAACAAAACCTTTGCGTCTAACATACTTATTAAATTGTGTAATATATTGATATCAATAGAAAGAAATAATATTGACATTTAACAAGAAGTTTCAGGAGCATACGTTAGGTATGTTCATGCAAGTATAGATGCAGGTAGAAGTGGACGGGATTCTAGAATTTCACAATGTTTGTCAGGTATAGTATTTTAAAAGTTACCAGTTTTGATGGAGAATATCTCGGAAACAGTTCAAAGGATTTGCACTTCCCTTTTCCTACCGCCAAACCATTCGACAAGATCTTGGGCTCACCAGTATTTTAAATGTTCCCATGCCGCATACACACTATGCATTTCAAACATCCATGCTTTTTCCGGTATTCGAAACGGGGCCTTCGGCCTTTCACCACTTGGGAAATAAATTTCAAATTGTGACCTCAGAGTTTGAGATGCAAATAGATGTCATTGAATAATTATTTTCTAATAACGATATAATTTTCTACTATAAACATTCTAAAGGAAGTGGTGAAAATTTTCTTTGCTTTATATAACTAACCCACAAACAAAGTTTCCTCTCAGACCCCTTAAATTGCTCATGGCCATTGAGAACAGATATTTAACAATACCTTATCCTTAGGTTTCTGAAATTCCTTTTCGTCGAGATCTCTAAAAACAAAAGCGCAAAGAAAACTACCGGGAAACTCATTTCTTAAGCTTCTAAAACTAAATCAATACCAAATTCTAATTACCTTGCCGACAGATATTTAGTTCATTTAGTTTTGAAAATAAGTCTCAAATATATGCCAGTGTACTTAACCTCATGTCATCAGCAAGAAATGATGTATGATGTTTCTTTTACAAATAACAAGACATTTTTACTTCCTTGTGAGAAGTGAAAAGGAAGTATTGTAATCGCGAAAAATTTCGAGTACCATATTTCAACGAAAATATCCATTTTGACCGCTATCGAATGCAATTTAATAATGTTTTTGCATTACATCTGTACGTAAGGACAGAATAAAAGACTGTTTTCCCCCTCAAAAAATATAAAACTGATTTAAAGTGGATCCTGGAGAGACCTTTTTCGTGCCGTCTCTTACGTATGTATCTCGCATAACTCAAAAACGTGTAGCCTCATAACGTTGAAAATGTGCATACAGGACTGCTATAACATGTAGATGTGAACTCCAATTTGTTTACAATCGGCCGCATCAAACCTATAAAATATATGTATATTAATATATCCACTCTGTTACTCGGCTCACTGAGCTCAATTTCTTTATTCTTATATGTTCGTAAATTGTGCATTTTTTGCTTTAAAAATGATTGAATTATGTTGTTCTTATCTTCCGGTTAAGGTTTTTATGCCTTTAGTAAATCTGGATGCAATATTTGTAGAATTATCAACAATTTAAAAGTTTTTCAAGTGCGGCTAAGTCTAATTATTTTTGCAATAGTGACTATATTTGTTTACATTTGAAACTTAGCAGAATAGTGGATTTGTTGCCAATCTAGAGAAACTAAGCTTCGAAACAACAAAGGTAACGCCTTCTTTTATTATGGCAAATTCGAGGAAATAAGTGTTGAAGATTTCATAATTTTTAATATAGATATTTTGAATTTTTAATGTATTTTTGTCTTGTCGTTAAGTGAGAACTGAGTTAATTGAATGGGAAATACTTAATCTTCTGTAAAAAACTGTTTCCTTTTTTTTGTTTGTTTAATTCCTTTTATACATCGTTTTAGATTTATTATAGTATTTGAATAGAACATGTGGCAACGATTAGGTAATTCTTCAGATGATATACATAATTTGTGTGCATTCTGTGTTATAAAATGAATGAAATGTAAGGCTGTTAAATGAACCTAGCGCCAGACTGTCGCTATGGTAAACAAATACAGCGAATTTTAAATAGTGCATTTATTCTACTGTGGTTTATGCGCTATCGACGAAGTAGATTTAATTCAATCTAATAAGTTTAAATGAAATGCAAAGTGCGTACAATTTAATATTCCGAACAAGGAAGTCATGTGGTATACACATGAAACTTTTTTTAAATCTAGAAAGACCACAATGGCAGGACCACAGTTTGAGCCCTCGGATGACAGTGAGAGAAACGTTGACCTAGAGGTACTCAGTTAATTTCTCTTTGCTAGTGCAAAGTATCTTATCACTATGTATTATTTTCCAATCAATTTGGAAAGGAAGCTCTAAATAATTTAAAATGAACATCATTGGTGCCGTCGAGATTATAGATCACAGCAAGTTCCATAAGTTATTGTAGTATGTTACTTTAGAACAGGCATTTCGAGGCCATTCTACCCTAAAAGTGATTCATAAACGTGGCAATGACTGTTGCGACAAAAAGTTCGAATGCCGTAATTTACTAAAATCCCTTAATTATCCCCTAATACGTTTCGGTCATAAATGAGTGGAGGGTTGCTATGAAGTTGAAGTGCCTATTTTAAAGTAAGATACTTAAGAATATGATGAAAAATGCGGAAATTAGTAAAATGTGTCTCAAAAATTAGTACGGTTATTGTTTCAGTGTGCGTTTCGGACGCTTTTAAATTGAATGTCTTGCATGTCCACCACATAATGTATTTCCTAAATCTATAGTAAAGGAAAAGTTTAAACTAATATGTTTTCTTAACTGTGAGAAGCGAAAGCAGACGAGTGAAAATGAATCGTTAAAATTTCTGTTTGTTGAGGTTATACCATTTCCTCATGAACTCGCATGTCGATTCAAGTTATTTTCTTCTAGTTGGCTTCGTAATTTGCTATGGATACTTGTAAATATATTTTAATCTTAAAATTTTTGAAAAGCATTTAAGTTATGCTTAGCAATCTTCTTCTTCTTGGGCATTACGCTATCATGCATTTATCATCCACTCGACTTGACAAATGCGCGAAAAACAAAAGCTTTAATGTATCTTATACAGGGCCTGATTATAGCCAGGTTCTAGAGTGTTACCATTTATGGAAACTTTGAATTTGTTTTTTAAATAAGAACTGCGCAAGAAATTTTCTCTTTCCTTACAGCATGCATTCGTGGTGTAGTTCGAATCGTAGCCGGCTAGCAATCGGAAGGTCCAGAATTTGAGTTCCGGTGTGGTTATGACTTATTTTTTAAGTTTCCTTCTTCGAAAGCCTAGTAGGCTCTACGACTGCATCCCTTAAAAAATTGAGACTTTAAAATATCAAATGTGATTTTTAGTAAATATAATTTATATAATTATATAATAATTTATATAATTATATTTAATACATTAAATTTATAATTTACGCAAAGGATAATTATTGATATTTTCAGTATAAGCTCTGTTGATAAAAGATGCTTCTAGCATTATACATTACGCACCTCGCAGCCGAAGTGGTTGATTTCTTTCTAATTTTTACATTATTAATATCAGTAGTTTCTTGTAAAATATAAATTTTTAGAAAGCAAATTTCATAAATCAGGTTTATATTTTAATTATTTTCGAATTGAAGCAATAGGTTGAAACATATAATCGGAAAGGCATGGGCAATGCATATATTTGACTTTTAGCGGAATACGTATGGAAAGCCTTTAGAAAAGTATCCAGAAATTATTGTTTTCAAATATAGTTTTAAGACTCTGAAAACAGTACTTATTCTAGATAAAAGTCACGTCAGTGAGACTCGAGAAAGAAGACGAAGAGAGGCAAGAAAGAATTAGGAGAGAAGACGAAGAGAGGCAAGATAGAATTAGGAGAGAAGAAAGAGAATTCGAGATAACCAAAATGAAATTGCAGGCCGCTAAAGGTAAGGATCTAATTGATGGGAATGAAGAAAGTATGCCTAGAAGAAACCATTTTGAACTTCAAAAAATGATCCAAAAATTTGATCCCGAAGAGAATGATGTTAGTTTGTACCTAGTCATGTTTGAGCGCCAAGCAAAGAGGGCGAATCTAAACCAATCAGAATGGGTTTCTGTTTTATTAACACTTTTGCCAACAGAGATAGTTCAGCTGATTATGCGAGAGCCAGAAGAACAGGCTTATGACTATGCTTACATAAAAGGGATACTTCTTAAAAGGTTTAAACTGAGCCCAGAAAAATTTAGAATCAAATTCTCGCAAACCCAAAAAAA
>KK115889.1:89987-179497 GCA_000611955.2 Stegodyphus mimosarum | reverse complement strand
ATATAGCAATGTAACAATTTACGCTATTCATCATTTATTTAACCACGAATGAATTTGTTGTTGAGTTTTAAATAAATTTAAAAAGACAATCCTGTCTTGCTATTTTTTCATAAAAGCTCGGAAACGTTACAACACGAAGGCGTGCTAAGAAGGCGGGAGAAGTACCTTATAAGGATACGTAAATGGAATACGAAATGTAGAGCAAATACTGTTCATATTATTTGCAACAATTCAAGTCTGAATCGGAATTTAGCAGTCCTTTATTAATATGAATCGGAGTTAAGCTTTAAGTCTGCTACCGTTGTGTCTGTGATGAATGCGACAGCGATCATCATTAGTGATATCCAATCAAGCGAGGCGAGAAGGATATTCCGTAATGATAGGCTATCTTGCACTTGTGTATAATCAATCATCATGAAGATAGGACCTTCAATTAATTTGTCTATTACAGTCGTACCTACTTTCAGCCGGAGAGTTAGGATATTAATCTGTTTTCCAGGAATAAACCCAAATGCACATGACAAGTGTCCAAGTTCCGATCAATTAGTTTTCGGATGCCTTCTCTAATAAATCGCCACCACCTATATGCATCCTTTCCAATTAACTAACTCAACTTATTAACTATACTATACTCCTTGGTGAAGGCTATCAGATGTTTCTTTTTTGGCAACTCATCTCACTTTCGGAGATAATTCGGCAATGGCCGCAGCGGTAGCCAGAACTAATTCGAGATCTGGAAAATAGTAGGAATTACTCAGTTAACGCATTAACTGAGCTCAGGGGGAATCAGGCGTTCAATTGATAGACGGGCTCTAATGGGGGGGGAGTTTAGGGGGGCTAGGGGAAAATCAATTATCGCCTTCTGTTTCGACGCACTGGGAAGAGGGTGTGTGCGGTGGAATAATTTGATCGGGCATTGTAATGTAACACCTTATAGCGAAATCGCGGGGAATGTGTGTGAGAGAACATTACAGGTATACTCGTTCAGTTGTTTGCTTATCAAGTGACGCGCCACAGGTGTTTAGAAATTGGTGATGCACAACAAATTTCGGGTAGTTTTGCCCCATCGGAAGCTAATTATTATTAAATTGCTTAAGCCTTAAGCTCAGCAGACTTGATATTTGTTTGCGGAGTGTTTATCTTGTGTGTAACAGGTAGAATGCGCATTTACCTCTTACGTTTTGAATATATATGATGGTAACTTGTTAAATAAAACAATGCAGTTTTCTAATTTGCTTTGATTTATAGGCATAAATTTTATGTTACGTGCATAATTGTGCCTGAAATGTTTCATCCGTGCTTCATTAACAGATATTTTCATACTTACCTAACTTTTATTTGGTACGAATTTATTAAGAGCTAGTAGGTACTCGATATCCAGTTTCAGAAGATAGGATTTTTACACGTAGATTGTGGTAGTTTTATGATTAAATAGAACTTTTAAATCTTATGGATATACTAGCCATTAGCGTGGATAACCACCTTACATAATTATTATGAAATGAAAAACTGTATAATGAGTTATTGAGCCCAACTAGTTTAATTACACAAGTCCTATTAATAATTAATAATAATAGAGATAACAATAGGAAAAAAAATAATAGAGATAAAATTAATAACAACGGTGATAAAACTGCGTTTATTGCTTTTAAATCACTGAGTGTGTTAATCAGTAGCAGACAGATTAAAATTGAAAAAATAAATATTTTACGATTTCACGAATGGCAATACACTGGCTAGTGAAAGATAAAAATATTTTATTTCGGGCAGTGGCAGCGTATAGCTTTTAAACTGATGAGTTTTCTGATTGAATATGAAGCATAAATATCTTACGCTTTTCAGAGTGGCAACACATTTTTTTTTTAAGTCATGAGTTTTTTCATTAAACTTGAAATATCTATCTTACGCTTTCCCGGGTGTTAATACATTGCCTTTAAATCATCCAGGTTTTTAATAAAATTATCATTAAATTCACAGAAAATATGAAATAAATCAAAAACAAATTCAAAATTCGGGCTTCGAGGTGCACATGTTCAAATAGAGGACTGTGTATGTTCAAAATTTGGTGTCTTCAGGTACCGCCACTTTTCAGTCATGAGAGGAAAATACACACATACTGAACCTTAATTATTTAATAATAACCATCAATATGATTTATAATGCTGATAAATATAGGAAACGACAATTAAGATGATTGATATTAATTATGCTTTATTTACTGGGTTGACACACAGACATATAAGAAAAAGTCACAGCTTGTCTTGGGTTTCGATCCATACATCTGAATGAGATAGTTATCTATTACTTTAAAATAAGTATTTTACCCTGCACTTCTTCACCCTTTTTCACCCTGAACTGTCATCGTACCTCATTTGCGACCTGGCCCATTCTCATCATCATCGAACAGCTTCTATTTTCTCCACCTCATTTAAGATTGTTGTTTAAGTCAGTCTACTTTTGCGCTTTTTTAAATTGTTGTTTAAGTCAATCTACTTTTGCGCTTTTTTTTTACAAAGCGAAACAAGCTAAACAAAAATTTAAAAAAAGGGGGATTCCATCAGCTGTCATTTCCTTGATTACGAGGTAAGCTGAGCAGAAAAATGATCTTGAATTGCCTAAACTAAGGGACTATAATTTTGGTGCTTTTTCTCATGCGTAGTATAAATGAGAACTTGTTTCCGATGGACTTTGTCGTAATTTAGCCAGTAGATCTGACTTAATTCCATGACAAGAGGTGAATAAAGTCGCTAAACACAGGTACTTTGATCCTGTTTCGGGATTTAATCTCAGTATACAAGCTGGTTTGCAATTGCGTTTTCTTTGTTTTCTTATAGCCGTTTTCACTTCGAAATTCTCCCACGGAAGCATCTTTTCCATTAAGCAGATAAACCATGCATCCCTCTCCAAATCGATTAAATAAATAAATAAACAAACTATCAGCTGTTTTTGACACTGACTTGTTATTTCGATTTGATTTTTGAATTCAGATGATTTTTTTTAAAATTCATATGCTTGATAAATCATATTCGAGGCAATGAAAGAAGCTGTTGCCAATCCATCCAACGTAAGGTCTTTTATTTATTTTTAAGACTTTTCTAACTATATCGTTCTTTCACATTTGTAAACCTCATACATGCGACCACGCTCGAAATGGCCAATTAAAATTCTTCTTCTTTTATTATATCTTTTGATTAAAAAAAGAATTTTAATATCAATTCATAAAATTCTGTGACAACATATTAATTGTAATTATGTAAGTGTTCCTTTGTTTTTATGCTATTTTTGTATTTGAATACCATTTTCAAAATGATTCACATTATGTTTAAAAACTGCATACGTTCTTGTAATTAAATTTTCCTAATATTATTCTAGTGTATATGTTTTCAGCGCTCAGTTGTTATTGTGAGCACTCGTGACATATTACTAGCAAAATTACCGATTTTAAAATGGTTAATAGTTTTTTTCATCACCTTCAAATAATTTCGGAATTTGTTTTATTACATCCTACTAATCGTGAACTTTCTCAAGCTCAGAAATTTTCTTCCGAGCTTCAGAAAACAGTTCTGTAAAATCAATGTAACAAATTTTCTTTTAGCTTATTTTTTATTTCCATCCTACTTCCAAAAAAAAAAAACTGTTCTTATCATATAAGTTGCGGGGGGAGGAACGGTAACTTCACCGAAATAATATTCTGCGTAATTTCCGTCACCTGTTTCATGGCAAAGTAATAAAATACAAATCCAAAAGGAGAAAATAGTGTTAGAGATGAATTCAAAATAAAAATCACCTTTGAAAGCCGACGGAATAAAAACCGTTGCCACACATATAAAACTAATTTCGCTGTCGACAGTAAAAGTAAAATTGTAACAAAAGAACTATATTAAAAGGTCCGAAGGAAAAGAAAAGCATTAAGATATGGAATAGATCGACTTCAACTCTTTCATTCTAGCCAGGCTACGGAGGATATGAAGATATTAGAAAAAATAAGTTCTGCGGAAGCTAGAAATTCGTACCTCGTCCGTGTTTATTCGAGAGCTCCGAATTGTTTTCTTTTATACTGGGCACGGATCACTGACGAAAACAAATCTCTCCCACTGGCGACTGCTTGAAAAACAAAGAGTAGGGGAGCGTAGGGAATAATAAGCAGCTAGGAAGGGAAGAAAGGAAAATACCGGGGGGAGATAAATAGGAATGACTGAATTTATCTAAAGGGCGGTATTTTTATCTTTTAATTTTGTTTCAGCGACTTTTTTATGATACAAATTTTGTTAGCTGACTTCAGTGGGTGATTAATATCTTACGATAGCCAATTAAAATTGGTCGAGAGACATTAAATAGTAGATATTCCTGTTAAAACAGAAATTTGTACGTTTACTTACTAATTGTTTTTAGTACTCAGAAACGAAGCTACATATCTTAAGGCTGGATCTGGAAAAAATCTGATGTGTGCACCACAGGACTTCCTTGCACAGAATATTTAATTATACGCATTTTTTGCTGCATTTCATTAGAGATATATTTCGCATTCAATTAATTCAGTTCTCACTTCTCGACAAGTACCTAAAACCTCAAAATATCTGTATTAAAAGTTGACAAATACAGAAAAACGTAAAACACCAAATACAGTTAAAACAATTAAAAACAATTTTACAATTAAAGTTGTTTCTACGCAAAAACAAGCAATTCTGCCTGCAGGCAAGAAGAGAAATCTTTCGGTGCACAAAATTGAGAAGTTTACTTTTGGTTCCACGTGCCAAAAATACACTGAAAGTTTAGAAACTGACCTAATTCTTCTAAGTTTCAAATGTAAATAAATGTGGCTGGTATTAAAAAAATTAGGCTTAGCCGCTCTTAAACAGCTTTTAAGTTGTTGATAATTCTGCAACTATCGCATACAGATTAACTAAAGGCATAAAAACCTTAACCGGAAGATAAGAACAACGTAATTCAATCCGTTTTAAAGCAAACAAATGCGAAATTTACCAACATATAAGACTAAAAAAACTGAGCTTACGAAGCCGAGAAGAGAGTGATATATATATATTTAGTGCGGCCGATTGCAACCACAAAGGGAGGTAGGTGTACAACTAAATGTTATAGTAGTCCTATATACAAAATGTCAACGCTCCGAGGCTACACGTTTCTGAGTTATGCGAGATACATACATAATTATGTACGCAATGTGACAGACCTCACGACAAAATCTCTTCTGAATCTATTTCAGCTCCTTTTTGCAACCCGTTTTGCGAAAAAGCGGCTTTTATTCTGTCCTTACGTACAGATGATATGCAAAAACATCGTTAAATTGCATTCGATAGAGGTCAAAATGCATATTTTCGTTGAAATATGATGTTCGAAAATTTTCCCGATTAAAATACTTCCTTTACTTCGTGCAAGGAAGTAAAAATGTCACCGACTTTTCCAGCCTTCAGTAATACACAAAAGAAAGAAATGTATGACATTTTAAAGGAATATATGAAGTAGCCCTTAATTAACGACTTAAGTCATAGTTTTTAAATAATCAGCTACACAAAAAACATGCAGCACAAAAAACTGTACCTACAGTACCTATTCACGAAATTAAATTTAGCTTTGGAAAACATACTTTATTATTACAAAGCAATGCCTGCTGTAACATCTTTTGTTCTTTTTCTTAAATATGGGGAATTGTTGCGAAGCATAATCTTCTAAATTATACTAACAAAGTGAAGGTTGCTAACAAGCCAGGAAATACAAAGTACAAAAAATTAAACATTAAAATAATTATATCAGGCACTAATTCAAAGAAACATTAATCAATCGAAATAAAGAGCTTGAATAGGTTCTTTGATTCCATCCGGGTTCTTTGACAGAGTTGTGAGTTGAGTTTGATTTCATTCGAGTTCTTTGACTGAGCAGTCAATAATCTTTTCAAAGCTGATGCTTATTTTAGATATAAATGTATAATTTTTGAGACAAATCTAAGTCATGATTGCTATTCCAAATAATTCTTCGTGTAAAATTATTAACATTTTGTAAAACCAAAAAAACGACGGAAAAGAAATATAATGTTTGCACATAATAACAATTGTAATTAACTTTTAATATTTTTTTAAATTAAAGTTATTATTAACGCCTTTTTGGGAAATGTGACAATGCTAATCACTCTTTCTGTTTGATTCATCAATCCATTTTTGTAAAATTTTTTAAGATGATTCTTTTTTTTTCTTCTTATGAGATCGGATATAGCGAACCAAGCTTTCGATCCCTTGAAATTCGTTATAGCGAGGTTCGACTGTATTTTCAAGTTAAAAGTGATTGATAACCCTGCATCAAAGAAGATGATGTTGGCTTTAATTATGGCAAAGCACACGCGGTCTACGAAGAGGGTTGCCTTCGTGAACTGCATTTTAAGGGCAACTAATTCATATTCGCTTTACACATGAGTAAAAACAATAAAAACTTCCTACGCAGTAGGTCAGTTTACCCGAATCGAACAACTAGCGTTTAGCGAACTTACCCTTTAATCATTGGTGGGCCGTCGATCCAGATTATCGGCACCATTTTATTCCCCCCTTTTCTTGCTTCGCATTTATTTGTCACATTTTGATCATTTTCTCAGTATTTTAAGTATTTTCATCAATTTATAATGCATTAAATTAATCGAAGTAATATTATTACAAAAATCCTAATTATTCCCTGGCTAATGCTCTTTTTATTATAGATGCTTTTAAAAGTTAATTGAATCAAACAGAAGTAATATGGTTTTGCTTAATATTGTATATTATTGAAATTAACCATCTCATTAAGTTTTTTTTTTTCTGAATAGGACCTGTAGTTGCCCTTTGAATAATGTGGCCGTTCAAGGTACTGATTTCCAGCGCTCGAAAATCTGCGTCTTACCTTTGATTCTTTGAAATCTGTTACTGATTTGCTAGTCATATCAGCGATAGCATGAACATGCAGCATACGTTTTAGCAAAAGTATACATTTTTGTGTATTATATGTTATTTTTGTATAACAAAATAGGCTCGAGAAAAGAAAATATTTTAAAGAAAATTTAAAAGATGAGGAAATGAGTTTCTATGGCTACAGTTTATTTCTCTAAGTATGTAAGTTTGATATACATATAGCAGTTTAACAATAAAATGAGTACTTACTTCGTCACTGGAAGTTTAGTTTTACAGAAAAATGCAAAAACTAAGCCATAGAATATATATTAGATTTATGTATATCATTGTTTTAACATAGGTATTTCGATACAAAGGGTATTTTTCTGAAATAATGTATAAATGTTTTTGCATATTTCGATTCTAAGATTCAAATTAGGCCTAAATATTAAATTTTGTCAAATTTGGTGAGAAACCTGGAGAAATATAAAAATTTATCTTGGCACATTTTTTCCAGTTTGCGCCAATATAATGCACTTGGCGAAATTCTTAAGTTATAGTAACCATTTTCCCCTTTCCTTTTATTGTGCACGAGAAGAATAAAAGGTGCATCGTTCATTCTTTCAAACAATTTTAACAAAGAGCGTAAACGATGTTTGGCATTATTATCGCTTATGACAAATATGACAAATTTCAAATATATCGTTCACGTATATCTCTGGAAATTTTGCGTAAAAATTCTAATTTTTTGCAGGTATGCCTAAAAATATATTTACTTTAAGATGATGGCGAAAAATTTTAATTTTATTAATTATAATTCAAAAAATCTTTTCGAGAAATTTGTAAAAATTACTACAACTTACTTAGTTTAAAAACAAATCAGAAAAAATGGTCGACATTTATTTGGAATATTTTATATGGATTGGAGCTATATTTCGAAATGTGAAAGAAGGAATCAAATAACTTTAATAAAAAAGAGAAATTAATAAATATATACCAAATTCAATTAACACCGAGGTGCTAAAATTTTTTGAGAGCTAATTTTTTAAAAACTGCCCTTGCGACGTTTACAAAACTTGGCACATTGCCATAATTTGAGTCGTTCGGTCGAAATATGACAAAACATAGGTATGTCATTTCAGAAAAAGTCCGACTTTGTGTCAAAATACCTATGTTAGAGCTATGCAAAATATAAATCTAATATATATCCTAAATCGCGCTTTCGAGATATTAAAAAGGGAAGTTAAATTTCATCAATCGGCCCAGTAGAGCGGAAGATATAGACCTTCCCCCCTTTTTTTGTGGAAGGTGCCCATATATTCAAGTCTCATTAGCGGTCGAGTTGTAAGTTCGCTGAACACTGGTAGTTTGGTCTGAGGCTAGAATTCCTCGAATGGGCTGGCTGCATGGGCGTTTTCGTGGTTTCCCCCATGTGTAATGTGTATACAAGCCACTTTCTTCGACCACCAAGAGATACCTCTCCTTAGGCAGATAGCTTTCAAGGCTTTGCCCAGCAAGACAGACTGAACGGAAACGAAGACGATGGCGACGATTTACAAAAAAATCATTAAATGATTTAAGGCCTATGGACTAGCAGTCGACAGCAATAAGAACAGGAGAGACCCAGGAATAGAAAAGTAGAAATGAGGATACCTTATTAGATAGTATAATGTTTCATATTATTATGTATGCTTATTGAAATATAAGTTTCTTTTGAATAAATAATATTTATCGGTACTTTTTGTTTGTTTTGTTCTTACTGTATCATCAGTACGTTTTGTTTGTTTTGTTCTTATTGCCCATCGGAAATTAAATTATTTGCATAATTTTCGTCTCTCGTTTTTCGTACCATAAAATTAGTAAAAAAAGGGAAAGTACACGAATGAGCACACTATTTTCATAAAAAAAATTCATAAAAATATTTTTATCTCTTTTGACTTGATTAAATGCAGAAATAATTCGGGGAAGAGCAGTTTCTAGTTAATTTGCATTAAATGAGAAGAAAAAGTTGTGATTTCTTTTGTTACGGTAAAGAACCCATTTAAAACTTTAAAACGAAACTAAAAATATCGCTTTAAAAAGTTTTGTTTGGAAACTTAATTTCAAAACAGTATCATAATAACGTTTTTTCAATTTATTTCAAATATCACTTTGCAAATTCAGAAGACGGAACAAGTTGTTGTTTTCCATTTCCCTTTAAATAGATGAAAGAATTTTTTTGAATTCAAAAGTCTAGACATGGAATTAAAATTTTTTGTGGTAATTTAAGTCTTTTAAACAGCTTTATTCATACTGGAGAATGAGAAGTAGAATGTTAACAATGCCTTATTCTACTCAGTAACTCTTTTTATTTATTTTTTAATTTTAGTTTTTCCCGTTTTGCACAAACAGCAGAAGAGAAACATAATCGTAGAAAATGTCAAAATCAGCAATCTTACGAAATTTTTTGTCTCTAATTTGAATTGAAATATATACGCTATTGAAGCTGTTATAACCTAATTATCCCCATGCTTTTGTGGTGATGTTTTATGAAAATACAGTGGTACACTGCGAAAAAAAATGGGGCAATTCTATATCTCCCATTTTTTGGCCCATTTGATGAAATTCAAATTGCGTTTTCCATGTCTCAAAAGCGCGACTTAGGATATATATTAGAGTTATATATAGCCTTGTTCTAATATAGGTATTTTCACACAAAATGGGACTTTTTCTAAAATAACATACCAATTTTTTTCCTTTTTCGATCAGACGACTCAAATAATGCCTAAATATTCAATTTTATAACATTTGATGTGAAAGTTACGGAGAAATTCAAAAATTTAACTTGGCGCATTTTTTTCAGTTAATAAGAATAATTCACTTGGCGAACATCTTAATATATGGCAACCTATTTTCCTTTCCCTTCCATTGTGCAGGAGCGGAAAAAAGTCCCATCATTAAATTTTGTTTGCAATCAACCTTAATTTCGAACTGTATAGGAAGGAATCAAATAAGTTTAAAAAAAAAAAGAGATATTAGTAAATACATGCCAAATTGAATTAACTTTGAGGAGCTAAAATTTTAAGAGCTGACTTTTTAAAAACTACTCGTGCGATTTTTACAAAACTTGAAAGTTTGGCATAATTTGAGTCGTAGAATCGAAATATGGGGAAAAATTGGTTTCTTCTGCCTTCTTAGCATGGCTTCGTAGTGTAATGGCGAGTACACTTGGCGCATATTCGAGAGGTCCATGGTTCGAGTTCCGGGGAGGGTATTGCTCATTTTTCATCTCTCCAGCTTCAAAAAATATCTAATGTCGCTACAGTGGCGCCCAATCTAAAAAATGTGGTGGATGATGATTCTTCACCAGCAGGATGCTGCGATTGGGTCCCCTAATCCCAATCTGCCTGTAAAAGCTGGAGTATATAAGGCATTTCTCCCGCCTTCTTAGCATGCCTTTGTGGTGTAACGGCGAGCACACTCGGCGCGTATTCGAGAGGTCCGTGGTTCGAGTACCTTCGAGGGCATTGCTCATTTTTCATCTCTCTTAGTTCGAAAAAATACCTAATGTCTGTACACCTCTTTGTTATAGTCTGGTTAGGCCAGAATCTGTCCTCTGAAGACAAAAAAAATGAAGGACTTCCAGATGGGGAAAAACTGAATATTTACCTATTATAAGAGAATTATTTCATCTCAACATATATTTATTAAACAGTGAAATTCAAAAACGATTCGCATGGTTTATAAACAATGTGAATGCAAAACTAAGAAGCAACATACAAGATCAAGAAATAAACATAAATAGTCCTATGTATCATATATGCAAATCGTATATGTAAATCAAAATGTATATGCAAATCAAATGTATATGCGAATCGAATGTATGTGCAAATCATGTACATGCAAATCAAAAGAATATAACGTTAACCGATGCTTACCTTTATTTAATTAATGGACACATGGCGTATGAATGTACTTTTAAGACGCTTTTTATTTCCGAAATTCGAATCTGTCATTGTCCTTTATTCTATCCCATAAATAAAATTATACCCCATTTATACCATTTTTCATAACATTTTTTTCTGTGATTCAGGCTCTCTGATGATGGCAACAAATATCGTGCCCATTTACGCTTTTTCTATCCTTCTGCAGGTGTTCTGGAAGAAAATATCTAAAATCGTACTATTTCAGCTTTTCTATTTTAAACCTTTTATTATAACCGGAAGAAGATATTTGAGAATGAAGCGAAGGTACTCAAAGAAACAAGATGTATTAAATGAAGCATATATTATCATTTCTTTTAGAACTGTGCCTCGTTTTAATTACACCAATCAAAGAAAACTGCTTTTTTTGATGCAAAGGGCTAAAATTGAATTTTTTGCAAATTTCCAGAGGAATGCCCCGGATATTGCTAAAGTTCTAAAATGTGTTTATTTATAGAAGAAGCACGCCTAGGCAGAATTAAATCCTGTGTCGACAATTTATAAATTGTTGTTTTCCAGAGCTGTGGATTCCGAATTAGACTTCTTAACTGAAATACCGCATACGAATCTTTGAAGTATTCTCTCTTCTGGAAGATCTCTCTCTATAAAGAAAGACGCAAAGTTTTAGTATTCTCGACTTTGTCGCAAAATAGAGAAAATCTACTATGTCCAAACAGCTACGCGGATGATTTTGTTATTAATGACGAGGTCGAGATGGACATAATACTTTTATTTGCAACAAATAGCGGATTATAGTTTCTAGAAAAAAGCAGATATTGCTTTGGTGGTAGATCTTTAAAATCGTATTTTCTTCAATTTAAACAAGTGCATAGTAATACTGATTGCTGGAGATTATTGATGAAACAAATGATGAAAACAGCAGTGTATCCTTTTGTATATGCTTTTCTACCTGATTAAACTCTATTAACTCATGAAAAAGTGTAGTGTTCGTACATAGGCCTATTTACGAAATCAGCTTTAAAGCGGAAGAACTAGAAACTTGGAAAATTGATTTTGAAAGTGCTGTAATGTCATGAAGAAATGTGTTTCCAAACATTTTAATTAAAAGGTGTAAAGGTTGTGACTTTCATTTTGAGGTGTGCTTATGACGAGAAGTACGACGCATGACTGCTCAATACTGGGAAAACGAAAAAGTGTGAAAGCTCACATTCGTATGTGAGCTTTTTTAACGTACGTACCTTCACAAAGCATTTATGATGGTTGGGCAAAAATATTGGAAAATTCTTCTACATCTGGCCAGGTTGAGATTTAACGATTGTATGATAGTTAGGCAACGAATCTCTGAAAGGCATTTGGAAATGCTACGGCGAAGGACAACAAACAACAAATGTTTTTGAAGTATGACATAACAAACTGAATGATGACATAAGAAAATCTCATTCAAATGTCTTTGAATTCATACTGAAATTACGAGAAGACGTCCATTATTATGGTGTTCTGAGATATAGAGTAGAGATGAAAATTCCTGGGAAAAAAAGAGTATGAAAAGGTACAGCAAGTTAGACGAAGCGATAAAAGCAACTTCAGACTAAGATCATGCTGGAGTTTGTTATGCGATCACTGAGGCATCTTTTGACTAAACCATTTTTAATATAAAATTATTTAATTTTGAAACACAAATGAAACAATTTGTTACTGCATTCTTTAGCCCTAAACATCATAAGAATATCGTAACTTTACGTAAATATCGTAACATAGCATAAAATATCGCTACTTTCCATAAATTCAGACCAGAAATATTAGTAAATAAATGTTGGATTATATTATATCGTTTCCTTTTCCTATTATGCACACAATTAAGACTATATTTATGTTGGTATTTATTAAAAGATAGGATTTTTGAAACCAGCTACATAGTTTAATGTTATTAAAACACTTGCAGAATGAATATATTTAATAGAACATTATGAGTTTTGCAGTCACATAGGTAAGCATAATATTACGTTTTAATAAAAATAATTGTAATTAACATAAATACAGGTAAGCATGACAAAGAAAAATGTTTAATGAAAATTACGTAAAATGTGCTTATTTAGACAAAAAATTGCAAAGGGGGAGATAATTTATTAAAAATTAAGTTAGCTGCCAGTCAGATAAAGTCACATGTAAAAATTAAAACTAATGAATGTAAACATACGAATTCAAATAAATGTTAGTTAAGAAGGGAATATTAAATGATCTTTATCAGTCTTTACAATAGAAGAAAAGTCACTGAATTTCCCGAAATATCAGTTAGTTTCTCTGAAGTCGCTTTATTGTGAATCAAGTATATTTTATTACTTTCAATTTTGAAGTGATCTAAATTGTTTACACTATTAAGCAATGATGGAATAAAATATCACCAGACACAAATAGCTCCAATTATTATAGAGAAATTTTATTCAGTATATTGAAATACATGTCTTATGTATTATTATGTTATTGAAATACATGTACAAAAATCTAGTATTCAGTTTAGAGTTTTATATCTAAGTTTTCATATAGCTGACAAATAAATGCACACATATATTAAAGTTACTATATGTGTAATATACACTTCATGTATGTTAACTTACTCCGAAATAAATAGTGCGCGAGGGAAGAAAATCGAAAAAGGAAGCTTCTTAAAGTGTATAAAGAACACTTATTTCACGAGAAACGAAGACATATTCTTTGTTTAAATGACATACAGTGCTCTATTAGGCAGAAACTTGTAAAAAAACCATTTCCTTATATATGTATTTTCCACAATGAGTCACACTTTTAAGTCTATAATATAACAAATCTGTTTTATTAATACCCGTTATAGCAATACCCATCATGATTTTCATGACTCTTTAAGACATATTTTTTAATAATACAAATATAACGTTAGTCAAAACCTCAAAAGTTTTCATTTTTCTTTTGTTTCAATGTGATATTTTTATTTTTAGTGCTTCAATTTGTAAGATTTAGAATTCTGTTTCCAGAAAATATTAATACTATATGGTCTCAAATTTTTAAATCTTCTTGTTTTCTGTATTGGGTATAAGGAATGCCATTAATGCCTCATAAACAGGTCTAACATTTAAAGGGTGAAGATTCATTGTGACATCGCAGTCACATGACAGCACAGTCACATACATCCTATCACACTTTCGGATTTCGCGTTGACTCTAAATGAAAATGCTGAAATGGGAATTGTTCTTGTTCACCGCATCAAGAGCAGTTCAAATGGTTCGATTTTTTTAAAAAACACCTTAACTGGGAAACCATGAAATGGGATATAACCGTTTTGATCACTGAGAATTACACTAGTTTGTGCGATCAGCTGGGAATTTGCACGATATTGTACGATAAACATTTTCAGCTTACATAGTTCAACTTATGTTGGCATCTTCAGTTTACGTTTCATTTATTTATTTATTTATTTTTGTCTTGGCCAGCAACATTTCTGACTGCTTTATAAGCCGTACAGCGCAAGCTGTGAAACTCACAGAGATCCCAAAGAAGCATTAGAGTATGGTTTGGCCATACTCTAATGTAATACTGTATGTAAATACTGTTATTTGTTTTAACGGGAGTCAGAACCGCCTATACCGACAATATTGTTAAATTGGCCATTTTCGACGTACCTTTCCTCAAATCTACTGTAGATACATGTTTGAAATTTTTTGTGTAATTAAAGTACACCTATCTGATTATACTGAAATGAGCTTTTGAAACGTTTTGAGTTTTAGAGTAATTTGTAGAATACTGCATTAAGCATTGTAAAATTTAGCACTTTTTTCACAAAAAACAATTATAAGGTTCTTCCTTCAATCTCTTGATTTTCTTCGTAAGCATAAACTGTGAAACCTTATGTTGAGGACAGTGAGCGAATCTAGGCTATGTCTTTTAGTGTTGCAGAAACTACAAAGTCAGAAGGAGGGTTTAAAAGTGACCCTTTAATTCAAATATTTACAACTCTTCCAATTGAGAGTAAGCCACTACTTGGGCTGAACTAAAATAATATGAAAATAAGGTGTGTTAACAAATTCAATTCCCTAACTTAATTCTAAGTAGGACGGCGACGGAAGCTTAACTCTTAGTGAAATGCAATTATGCGAATTTCACTAGCAAACACTGGTAATTGCAAATTGCCTATGAAGGCGAACTTTCAGTAGACAGAGGAAATCTTTGCGCGCACAGCCTTACGGCGATAAATCCAAGGCTCTGTCTTTCCCCTCGTTAACTCCTGCCTTTTAAACTGCTAACAGATATATGCGATTTGCATAAATATCTCACTCGCGCTAAATTCGGGCAGCAACTGAAACTTTGAGAATTCGATAGGAAAGTTCAAACTAAAAATAATTTGGTTAATTAAAATAATGAATGCTACATAGTTGCTCCCAGAATTTAGTAGTCTGAAACTAAGTAGCCTAAAATCGGCTTTTAGTGAAGATGCTAAATTCTAAATCTAAATTTTCCTTCCTATTCGCCATCCTTTACAATTGTAAGTTTTAAATTTAGTTTAAATCTCTGTTTGTGTCTTAGATATTTTAACATAGAATATCTTTTTCCGTCTTCACATCAAAAAGATCCATCAGGAATTTGGCTGGATTCTATCTGGTTCCTTCCAATCTGGAAGGAAATAAATTTTAATTTCATGTTATAAGTACATTTCACCTGAAAAGTACAACATTCCCTTCCTCTGATGCTTTCCGTAATGACTTTTTTTCGCGCTTTAGGTATTCGCGTTTTTTAATTTCTATTAGCGCTTTTCGCCAAACGCATTCATTTTACACTCATTCATTTTTAAAACTTCCCCCTTGTTCTCTGGCCAAATGTGGTGTTTGTGAAAAACACGCAGTTTTACTTTGTCAAGTGTTCACAACTACCACCTGACTTCAATTCTATTGGGGTTAATTCTTCGACTTTCAAGACCTCAGACCTCCCCTAAAACAAATCTGAAATGCCCTGAGGTTCTAACATGAAATGAACTTTAAACTTTTGTGTGAAACCAGAGAACACTACGTACAACATTCAAACATTTCAATTGCATTTCATACATATAATTCATTCTTTCAATCTTCAATTCAAATTTTCTTTAAATGCTCATTGCGTTAAATAACACTTATATATTCACTTTCTAATTTAGCGCGCTTTACGCTTTTACATTACATTTTAATTTTAACTTGCGTATCCTTTACGCTTTTCCAAAATATTCGATATAAACAAAACCAGTGCTTAAGGCTTACAACAAATCATGCATTACATAGAAAACAGTTTTACATTAAATGCATTCATTATTTATACATAGAAAAATATAATACAACAGTTTTGCTATACAACTTACGTACTAGTTGCTTTTAATTAACACAATTCAATTTCCTATTTACAGAGAGTCTTTTGACTAAAATCGATGAATCCCATGTTCTGGATTACAAAGAACATTTCACGAAGTCTCACAGTTTTTCAACTGAACTCTCGAATTTCTTCCGCTGCATAATTAAGTTGTTCCTTCAAGCGTGTCCTTTACGCTTTCGGCAACCGGCTTTTGACTCGGGTAACTTCCCTTTTAAATCTGCAACTTGCACTTAAATCAGAAACATAACTGTGTGAATTTTAAAAGAAAATAAAGAATCTACTTATCTTTCTGCCAGTCTTTTAGGCGTTTTTTTGTCCATTCCTGAAAGGTTGGATATACTGTGGCTTGGGCTATTCTTTGCTTGTTACTCCTAGATTGAAACTCTGGGGCTGCCTTTCGTTTGGTCGATCTTCTTTCCTCCAGAAACACCTTGTTGGGACGAATGGTGGGTGGCGCTTTCCGTTTGTGCTGAAGTCTTTGCTCCCTCTCCAGACTGGCTCGTTCCTTCTCCTGCACTCGTAGGCTCCTTCGTTGTGGGTTGGCACCTTCGGCGGCTCGCTTCTCGCCGTTCTGTTCCCTCCGTAGTGGTGGAGCTTTCATAGTGTTTTCATTTGGACGTTCCTTCCTTAGACGCTTTGGTTGCTGAGACTGTTGCTTAGCGTTTGTCCTTTTTTCTTTTTGGGGTGGTCTTTTCTTTGGCTGCGGCTTCCTCTCTTCTGGTAACCTCCTTTTCAAACTGGGTTCTCTTGTTTTTGAGGGACCTGGTTGGGGCTCTTGAATCTTAGAAAAATTCTGTGAGGCTGGACCCTGCAACATGTCTTTCAAAATATTATTATTAGCTCTTCGATAATAATGTTTAATTTGATCGAAATTTGCCACAGTCTCTTCGCCCTTCTCATTCTTTAAATATGCACGGCATTCAACTATTCTTGTAATTTCAAAAGGACCATGCCATCTTGGGCAAAATTTTGCGACCTTATCTTTTGCTGCGCATGAAAGTGCGTGGGCTTGTTTCAACACCTCCTCCCCCACTTTATATTCTACGGTTCTTCTTTTTGAATCGTAGTAAATCTTTTGTTTCTTTTGCGCTTCCCGGGAGCACTTTTCTGCCTCCTTCAACATTTTTTCTATTTCACCCATTTGAAATTCCGGCGCTCTATCTTTCACATAAAATAATTTATCTAAGGGGGTCATTATCTTCCTGCCCAAAAACAATTCGGCGGGGGATTTCTTCGTTGTCTCGTGCTTAGCCGTTCTGAGGGCGAATGCAAATTCTTCGACGCAGTCATCCCAGTTAGAATGGTGCTTTTGCACATAATTTCTAATCAATTTTACAATATTCTTATTTACCCGTTCCGCTATATTTGATTGTGGGCGGTAGGGTACCATTTTCATATGCTTAATGCCCAACTTGTCACACATCATTTTAAATGTACTGCTTACAAACTGGGGACCATTATCGCTAATCACCCTCGCTGGACATCCATATCTTAAAATATATTTGTTCAAAAACGAATCTGCAACGACTTTTGCTGAAGCCCGCTTAAGTGGTATCAACTCAACCCATTTACTGAAATGATCCACAATGACTAATAAAAATCGTGCCTTATTTACATGACTCCTGGGGTAGGGGCCTAAGAGGTCAATACCAATTATTTCATTGGGGAACCTAGACTCAATACTAGTTAATAACCCGGCCGGGCGGAAATTTACGTCATTATTTATCTGACACGTGTGACAAGTCTGGCAGTAATTTTTAACTATCTTTTGTAATTGCGGAAAATATACCGCCTCGCGTACGCGTTGTATTGTTTTTCTAATTCCAAAATGGCCCGAGACAGGCGAATCGTGGAGCTCTTGCAAGATACTTAAAATTAATTTGGCCGGGATGACTGGTCTGTATTCACTATTTTGATTCGTAACTTTAGTATAAAATAAGAGACCATCAATGATTTCATAGTTCTGTGCTCTGCTTCGTATTGCATTAATGTCTATATGCTGGAAGTTATCTGGGTCTTTTAAATAATTATAAATATTTCCGAATTCGGGATCCCTAGCAATTTCTTCTATTACAGTCTCTCGAGAGTCAATGACCTTTGCCTGAAGCATCGCTATTTTTACTTTCTCGCCGTTCTCGTCTAACTTTATTCTAGATAATGCGTCGGCCACTACATTGTCTTTTCCCGGTGTGTGTTTGATAATGAGATTAAATTCTTGCAACTTTAGGGTCCACCGAATTAAGCGTGGCGAAAGATTCTTTCCTGAAAATAATCTGGTAACTGCCGCATGATCTGAATATACTGTTACGGGAGAACTCCCAAAATATACACAAAATTTTTGAACAGCTGCGAGCACTGCTAAAGTTTCACGCTCCGTTGCCGAATAATTTCTTTGCGTATCATTCAATGTACGACTAAAAAAGGCAATCGCTTTTCTATTTTGTGTTAACACGGCTCCGATTGCGTAATCTGATGCGTCTGCATAAATTTCTAGACCCTTGTCTTTCTCTGGGAACTTTAGAACCGGTGCATTAATTAAAGATTCTTTTAACTTCTCAAACGCGGCGTTTGCTTCTGAAGACCACGCAAAACGAACTCTTTTCCTTCTCAACTTTAACAATGGTTCAGCAATTTCTGCGAAATTTTTAATAAAAATTCTATAATATGAGCACATACCCAAGAAAGTCGCTAACTTTTTGGCTGTATTCGGAATTGGGTAATTTTTCACTGCTATAACTTTAGATTTATCTGTTTCGATCCCCCTTTGAGAAATTTTGTACCCTAAATATTTGAGTTCTTTTGCCGCGAATTTACATTTCTTAATGTTCACTTTAAGTCCTGCATCTTTCAAAAGAGTAAAGACTTCTCGAAGGTCTTTAATATGTTCTTCCAGCGACTCTGAAGTAACAATTATATCGTCAAGATAAATAAATGTACTTTTTCCTATTACCGGCCTTAAAATTTTGTCCATGCACCTCTGAAACGTGGCCGGGGCTCCCGACAATCCAAAAGGCATACGCAAAAAGCCATATGTACCGTATTTTGTTATGAATGCTGTTTTGTGAACATCTTCCGGCTTTATGCTTATCTGAAAATATCCGGATGTCAAATCTAGCGTGGTTATGTATTTTGTTGATTTAATACTTCTTAGAATTTCATCAATTACCGGAAGTGGGTAAGTTGGAAATTTTGTTATACTATTAAGCTTTCTGTAGTCAATAGCGAACCTGTACCTTAATGGATCAGTTAACGGCAAATCATTATTTTTCTTACATAAAACCACCGGACTCGCATATGCACTAGAAATAGGAGTTATTATTTTGTTTCTTAACATTTCATCAATATGGTATTTTATTATTTCCTCCTTAACTTTGTCGTACTTGTAAGGACGCTGACGTATAGGTTCATCCGTAGTTAATTTAATTTCGTGTGCTACGATCTGGGTGAATCCTGGAATATCATCAAATAAATCAGCGAAATTACTTACCAATTCCCGAAACTTGTCCTGTTCTTCGGGCGTTAGATGGCTTAAATCCACTTCAGGGGGAGGTGTTGATTTCTTTTTAACTGGGTCCATGGTTACTTGCAAGGTGGAGTTTTCAAAATCGATTTTCGCATCCACAGCTGCAAAGAAATCTGTTCCTAAAATAACCGATGCTTGGAGGTTCTTCACTACAAGAAACATAATTTTTTTTTGTTCTTCGCCGATTTTGATGTACAGCTCGATTTTTCCCATGCATTGACACGTTTTTCCTTGGGCTGCTACCACCTTCATTCCTTCCACGCTATGCAGACGATATCTACGAAAGTGCTTCTTAAAAAATTCTTCTGCCAAACAGCTTCCTTGAGTGCCGGTATCCAACAGAGCTGTAGCGGGTACGTTGTTAATTAGTAACTGCAGTCTCGGTAATTCAATGTTTCTCACCATGACCGTATTTAGCTGTACTTCAGAGGGATTTTTCTTCTCCTCGGAACATTGCACCCCCTTCCCCGCAATATTCCTTAGTAGTTTAAATGCTTTGCGGGTGTTTTCTTCTGTTGCTGGCTTCTGCCTGGGGAGAATGATTTTCTTCCGTAGTTGGAATTATTTTGTTGGCGCTGTACTTGGCGCGGTTGACCGCTCGCATTTTGACTGGTACCAGTAGTTCTCGGCCATCGTCTGTTTCTTCCTTCGGCATTCTGGTTCCCCTGCAGCCGCTGTTCATACGATTGTCTCCGTTGATTTTCGGCCGCTCGCCGGCTCTCGAATTGTACGGCGAGTTCAAACAGCTTGTCCAGCGTTACGGGATTTCTTAACTCCATGAAATCTTGTATCGATGGTAACAATCTGGGCAGGATTATCTGGATAATCTCCGGGTCCGGCCTCGTGCCATACAATAATTTAAAGACTTGTATTTTTCTCAAAATAAATTCCGATAGTTCATCCACCCGCTGTTGATACTTGCTAAACAACTCAGCTTCGAGTTTCGCACGGTCTTTAACCACAGGAAACGCTCTCAAAATTGCTAGTTTAAAATTCTCGTACGTGTAAGTCGGCGTTCCTGGTTCTCCCAGCAGACATTTTCCGATGCACTTATACCAGGTCGCTGCTTGGCCCCTCAATGCTCCTGTCGCTAATATGACCTTCTGATGTTCCGGAACTGGATACAGCAAAAAATGCGCTTCTAACTTTTCCAGGAATGTGTTCACAGGTCCTCTGGCATCAAAAACTACTGCCGGCTTCATGGCTGCTCTGATGGTTTCCACTATGAATCCAAATCCATCAGGCATTGCAGCTGTATTCTGGGATGTAGTAGGCATATTCCAACTTCCTTCCATCCTTTTAGTTGTTCGGGCGCCATTATAAGGTTCCTCCTTCAACCTCTTGACTCTTTTCGTGAGCATAAACTGTGAAACCTTATGTGGAGGACAGTGAGCGAATCTAGGCTATGTCCTTT
This sequence comes from Stegodyphus mimosarum, assembly GCA_000611955.2. Taxonomy (NCBI): domain Eukaryota; kingdom Metazoa; phylum Arthropoda; class Arachnida; order Araneae; family Eresidae; genus Stegodyphus; species Stegodyphus mimosarum. The sequence continues at coordinate 158,401 of KK115889.1, read as the reverse complement.
AGTGTTGCAGAAACTACAAAGTCAGAAGGAGGGTTTAAAAGTGACCCTTTAATTCAAATATTTACAACTCTTCCAATTGAGAGTAAGCCACTACTTGGGCTGAACTAAAATAATATGAAAATAAGGTGTGTTAACAAATTCAATTCCCTAACTTAATTCTACGTAGGACGGCGACGGAAGCTTAACTCTTAGTGAAATGCAATTATGCGAATTTCACTAGCAAACACTGGTAATTGCAAATTGCCTATGAAGGCGAACTTTCAGTAGACAGAGGAAATCTTTGCGCGCACAGCCTTACGGCGATAAATCCAAGGCTCTGTCTTTCCCCTCGTTAACTCTTGCCTTTTAAACTGCTAACAGATATATGCGATTTGCATAAATATCTCACTCGCCCTAAATTCGGGCAGCAACTGAAACTGAGAATTCGATAGGAAAGTTCAAACTAAAAATAATTTGGTTAATTAAAATAATGAATGCTACACAATTATAAATTTTTGTTTCTTAGTTTATCACAAAAAGCTCATTGCAGTAAATATTAGGAAACATAATAAATAAGCCATAACAAATTTACATACCTGTGAGCAGTAGTTCTTGAGAAAAGATATATCAAGTATTAAAAAACGCATTTGGAGTAAAACGCATTTTTATGTAAAAATCATTATTTATCAAAGCATTAGATGATAAATTAAAACTATATTTTTTACAGTTATAATTTTCATAGGGATTAAAGTATGGTATTTTTAGAAAACTTAAAGTATAGAGAATTTGAAAATGCAAAAATCCCAAATCACCATTTTTCGAAGAGATTTGGCTTCCAACATCTCTTAAAGGTGTTTTGCATTGCATGTAAAAGGGCATTATTTTATTAGCCCAAAGGCGTTAGCCTAGAAGGCTATTAATTTCGTTTTGGCATTTTGCGTTAATTCACTATAAATGTCGGTTCACTTTTCAAATTGTTGCCACCAAATATTATCGCCCTGTGTTATATTTAAAAAAATTAAATAATGAAGGATCTGCATAAATGTATGGATGTTTTTCGCACTGTGAAAAAACAAAGGTATTTAGAGCCATCAAATTTGTAATAACGTAAACTTCCATTGAGTATGGGCAACTGAAAGCTCTAATTTGGAATTTTGAAATTTGTTTTATTATCAATTTCATATTTTCTAACATTTTAACGAATTTTAATTTAACAAGCTGAACGATTTCAAAGCAAGCAATGGCAAGACTGTGCGAAAAAAAACGGTTTTATCTCTAGCGTGCGAGACTGTGGATCGGAAATTCTAAAGATATACTCATTTTAAAATTAGTTTGCGATATTGTTGTAGAATTGAATTTTATGGTTTAAGTGCAAAGAACATGATATTTAATAAGTAAAGGTGACACACAAAACGTTAAAAAAAAGCCCCTTTGGGTGTAATATAAAATCTGGAAACTTTCAGATTTTATTAATTTTTGTTTCTTTTCTTTTATCTTATTTATCTTTTCTTTTATCTTCTTTGCCTTTTATTTTATCTCTCTATTTATCGTTTATTTTTTTCCTTTATTGAAATTATTGTATGTGTTAGCCCCTTGCGAGGCCAGTCGCCTAAACTACTTATTATAAAAAAGAAAAATTACATTATGGTTTTAATGAGTCAATCTAGTGTAATTTCACAGGTCTAGCTAGAAATTAATTGTAACAGACATGAAGAACTGCACTTCATAAATTCATCATTTCATAAATTTCATAAAGTTCGCATAAAATAAGGTAAATAAAAGAAAAATCAAAATCTGGACTTCGAGGTGCACATGTTCGGACGGAGGACTTCATGTGTTCTAGGTGCCGCCATTGTTTTCCCACAACGTGAGGAGCAATCAAACGTATTCTCACGTACAGAATACATACTTCATTATATAACAGAGAATAATCCCTCAATGTAATGTAAATAACCATTTCCGGTGTTAGAAGAAATTAGGAGAAGTCGTTTAGTCTTTGGTTGAAACAGTTAGTCTGTCTATTGTAATGATGTTGCATTTGAATACTTAGATTTGTCTAAAACTTAGATGAAATAGCAACTGAAATTAAGTTTCAAGTTTTCGTTCTTACCCAGGCTTGTTTATGAACCGTTAACATGCAACAGTTTCCTTTAAGTTCCGACGCTCATTGTCTAAAGATGTTGTTTGATTCATGTGTCTCATTTATCTCCTTTGTCTTTCTTCGTTTTCGATTTCGTTAAATTGCAAAATTTCTTTCGTGACAAATATTTCAATAAATTTTTACTTCCTTGGACGAAGTAAAGGAATTATAGTGATCGCGAAAAATTTCAGGTATCATATTTCGACGAAAATATCCATTTCAAGCGCTCTCGAAACCATTTGAAGGATGTTTTTGCGTGACACCTGTACTACGGACAGAATAAATGGCTGTTTTTGCCGAAAAGGATTGTAAAATGCTTTTAAAATGGATTCAGAAGAGAATTTTTTTTCTTGCTATCTGTACGTACGCATATATATATATATATATATCGCATAACTCAAGAATGAGTAGCCGTAGAACATTGAAATTTTGTATATTGGACTGCTATATCATATAGTTGTGCACCTGTCTTTTTCTTTGCAATGGCGTGCACCAATCGTATATGGATATTGTTCGGAGAACAGCCTTGACGCCAAAAAGGGAGAAACTGCTTATTGTGGTATGGCAGGCAATGGTTGTCATTTGATGACGTACTTCCTCTAGGAAGACAGCCGCAATACTTTTTCCTTGCTAAGGGATTATCTGTAGTATTACTTATTATCTGTAGTATTTATTATTGTAGTATGGTAATTAGTATTTATTACTGTAGTATTTATTATTGTAGTATTTATTTTATTTTCGTTGGTATGATGAAATTATCGCCCATACCCTTAAAGAAACCAAGTTGGCGCAACCAAGGCTGTTGTCCGAACAATATCCATCGTGTATATATATATTCCCACTCTGTTACGTGGCTCGGGGAGGTAGTTTTTTATTCTTATATGGTAGTAAATTGTGTATTTTTTGGCTTTAAAAGGGATTGAAATATGTAGTTTTTATATTCCGATTAAGGGTTTTGTGTCTTCAATTAAACTTTCAATGTCTTTTTGCCAAGTGCGGCCAGAAGTAAACTTTCAGTTTTGTGCACCGAAAAATCTGCCTTCTTCGAATTGCTTGTTTTTACGTAGGAACTGAAATTTTTACTGAAACATTTTTTGAAAATGTTTTAGCTGTATTTGGTGTTTTATTCTTTTTTGTATTTTACAAATTTTAATGAAGATGTTTTGAGTTTTTATGCATTTCTGCTTTGCTGCGAGGGGAGAACTGAATTAATTGGATGAGAAATATATGTCTAATGAAATTCGAGGCAATAAGTTTAAATGAAATGGAGCAAAAATTGTGTATAATTTTATAGGCCATACAAGGCAATCATGTCATATCCACATCAAATTGTTTTAGTAAAATGTGATGCATTATTCTTAGGGAAATGTTTTCTTTCCTGAAGGAGTATTTGTTTGAATTAGTAACATTATTCATTACTTGGTTACTAGGCGTATATTCAAAGATAAAATAATTTACATGCGGTTTCAAACGTTCTCAAACCCGTGTAACACCCAGCATAGGTGTAAAATGAATGTTGAAACTTTTATTGAAATTATTATATTTCGTTTATGATAAAATGATAATTCGAAATCGCTTTAAAGTTGTCGCAAGTGACAGTAGAAATTCATGAATGTCATCCTCTGATTTTAAATAACTGTTTAAATATAATTGAAATTTCGTAGAATAGAAGATTTCCTACTTAGTTACGTGATAAAATGTTCCATTACCTTTCTGAAAATGATTGGATTTCTTGAAAGTTCTAACAAGTGCGCAATACGCATAAATCGCAATTAATTAGACTGCCTGCAACTTTTGTAACGAATGCGCATTATGGTTAATTTTGATATATTAAAGATAACTTAAAATTATAAGTATACTCAATTCTCAGTACGTTCAGTTTGATTTAATTCCCAAATATATTATACTCAGTCAGTATTGGATATGAAAGCAGTTGATGAGTTTTAGTAATTCGTCGATGAGTGCTGGATATATTGGCGCAGAGGCATTGGATAAGAACGAATTACGTTATACGCGCAATCTGTTGTACACTATAATGGCTATTTAATTGGACTGCAGTTTCGTAATGAATATCGGTTGTATAGTAATCGCGATTTAATTGAATTTCTGAAGTTTTATATAATAAATGGCATTATTAATTATAATTTAACTGCTCGATATAAAACTTTAGAAGGAATATATATTATAATCGTTACTGTTTCAGTACATTATATGAAATTAATGAAATCTAAAACGGGTTCAGAAAGTTAATAATTAATTATACTGTCAAAAATAAATTCTAGAATAAATATAATGTAGTCGAAATGGATGAAATATAGTCGAAATGCAATAAATATAGTCGAAAAATATATGGCATAAATGTAGTCGAAAATAAGTATAGTTGATATATTAAGCTGTCATGAGATCGTGGCTGTGTCTTTAAGTAATAGCTTCATGTGAACTAATTCATGTTAACTGGAAGAAATTGTTAATATTATAAATAATAATGATGTATAACAAAGCAAATATAAGGTACTTCTCCTGCCTTCTTGGCATGCCTTCGTGGTGTAGTGATCAGCACGCTCGACGCGTATTCTAGATTTCCGTGGTGAGGGCATTGCTAATTTTTCACATCTGCTGCTTCCAAATAACCTAATGCCTCTGCAATGACGCCCGAACTAAAAAAAGTAGTGAAAGATGATTTTCCACCACCAGAATCTGACGATTGTATCCCCTAATCCCCAGTCGCCGTTTAAAAGGGGAAGTGTATACGGTATTTCTTCCGCTTTCTTAGCATGCCTTCGTGGTGTAGTGGTCAGAACGCTGGACGCGTATTCGAGAGGTCCGTGGTTCGACTACGAGCGAATGCATTTCTCATTTATGATCTCTCCTGCTTCAAAATACCTAATGTCTCTACAAAGTAACTCAAGTAGAACTTGAATAACAGATATCAAGAAATTCCTGTGGAGGGAAAAGGGACATCTTAAATTCCCAAATAACTCACACAATAAACTCTAAAACGCAATTGAGTTAACTCTTTTCGGATCCCAAAGCTGATTAGCTACTAGCCCTAGTCCTAGCTTTCGAAGCGATGCTTAAATATTCTTGCAAAACATGGGTATGGTATAGCACGGGCTTCTGTATTCTTCGGGAAAAAAATCGGTCATGGGATTCCAAATCTTCGCCTATGCCTGTCGTTGGCAAGACCTTGAGCACTATCCAGGTGACAGTATAAATTTGCTCATTTCCGCCCCGCCCCCCAATTTTGGTGGAGAGCACCCCGAGGGAAAGTGCTCGAGGTTCTCCCATCTCTCTTCCGCTACCAACTACCACTCAAGAAGACTTTCAGTTTGCCGCATATTTAGTGTATTTCCGTCCCACACAAACAGTATACGTTTACAAACATCCATGCTTTTTCCAGGACTCGAAATTTGTCCTTAGGTACGGCAGTTAGTGTCCCCAATCACTATACCGATTAGGGTGCCCTCTCTCCCCCCAATGAAGGGGATTACAAAAAAGATGTCTTATAATGGATCTTAGAACTAAATTATCGAAGATCACGAAAACAGCGATGGAAAGATTTTTGAAAAATATCATCCACATTCTTGTGTCCGATTTCCAGAGTTTTAATGAAATTTTAACCGTTTGTATCTAAACTAATATTTTAAAACATATATTTTAAAAATACATTTATTCACTATTTTCATCTATTAACATTAAATGTTTTTAAGTACTTGAGACTGTATGACAAAATATCATTATATTATTTCTTAAATGTATACCTCTTGCCATACGTTCCCTTGTACTTTAAAGTTAGCTTTGCTCCGAGTATTGTGTCCTTATCAAGCATTTACGCAAAATGGAACTGAAACTACCTGCAAGAGAGAAAAGAGTCATCTTTAAGCAGCAGCAGTCCATCCTATGGCATGACAGGATCAGAGGCTATTAAGACAAGAACAAATATTGGTTCGTTCTCCTTCCCGTTATGCCATGAGTAAGTTCCTAAATGTTCTTCTTCTCATACCCGTCAGAACGAGGGAAGTTAATCTTCTTATCCATTTTGGCGACAGACTGCTGCTTCAAAGCGTATCAGCGGATTTCTTTTCTTGGTGGAGGAGCCTTGGGGTCACGTCGTTGATGGGAGCACTCTCGGCTGTCAGATGGCGCTGTTCAGCTGCCATTTGACACCTCTCCACTCTTAGAATGCTGCTGAGATTTCACTCCGATCTTTTCCGGTGACAATAACAAGTTCAACTTTGGGCCCGATCAAGGAATAGCTGCTGCTTCGTGTCTGGATGATGTATGGGCGGTCTTAGTAGAAGTCGTTAAAGGATGTTGTGCATGCTGTTGCTACTTGTAGAATGACTTGGCTGTATTATTTGTTAGCAAATTATTGTATGCGATCTCATGCATGGCATGATGAGAGATTTCATAAGGCTGCCATGTGGGAAAAAGGAGTTTAATTTTCTAGCTTCATTCTTATCTACATACATTCATACTGTGGATCTATGCTTTTTCGCTTTAATGTAAAAGTTAAGCCGAAAGGTTATTAATATTAGATAGTGAAGTCAATAAACTTTTTTAAGCACAAATATTTAAATGTTGTGATACTTGTTAGCGTACTTTCGAGGTCGTATGTATTTAGTACTAAAATATTTATAAAATAATGAAAATTGACAACTTAGAACATCAAGTTTGATTTAAAATGGGGAAAATGTTGAAATAACAATCAAATAAAAAATGTTTGTTAAAACTAAACATATTTTTTCGCGCCGTCTAATATTTGGTTTAACAAAAGTTTGAGCCAGTTTGTTAGATAGTATTCATCGTAAATCGTAATCGTAGTCATCCTTAATCTTAATGTCTAAAATATGTATATTTTTAAATAGTTAATTTTAGTGACGACACTCCAATGCTGCTATTTAAAAAATAAATTAAAACGCTTTTACACATGGTGTTGTTAATAACTTATAAAATTGAATATTTTACAGGCCTCATAAATGAATAAACATAGTGTTGGTAATTTCCACCGCTATGCTGATGATTACATGACTTAATATAAAGTAGCGTAAAACACCCATCTGCCTTTTTATAGATATTATTTTGAGGAAAGAAATTCCAGTTATCTTTGACACATTTTATTTCAATCTAACAGAACTGAAGCGACGCCTGTTTAAAAATTTTCACCTGAATTTGATTCTTAAAAAATGCTTTGTAACTAGTTAAAATTCATAGAATTCATACTAAAAGTGTTCTTTAGTGTGAAACGTTTCAAAGTAGCTTCGATTATAAGATTAGTTTAAATTTTGACCATTAACATAGGAATATTATTAATATAGAAGTGCAGTAGCACAGCTCCTCTAATTAGGCACAATTTTCATTCTATCTATCATTTGTTTTTAATTTAATAAAATTATTTTTCTCTTTTATTTGTCAAAAAAAATTGCAGAATATTTTATTTAGCAAATTTAAGAAAGCAAATTTAAATTAATGATGAATTGGGGAATATAAAAAACAATATTTTAGTAACCATAGGAATGTATTTATGTAAAAATGTATAAAATTTACTGCGTATTAAATATTTATTTTAGCACAGATTTATGATGTGTTAAATTTTCACGGAATATTCATTGTATATTATAAATGCATTCATACATCTCTAAAATATTTAAAGTACGAATCACGTTTAAATAATTTAAAACCAAAGTAGGCTTTAATTAAATATTTCCTGATATTTCGTTGAAAATAATTACAATGTCTTGGCAAATGGCTGCCTAAGACGACCACCTCTGAAAACGACCAGTGTTTTCGGGAACATAAATATACATCCACACTGAGCTTAACTCATCTAAGACCACCACCTCCACAGAAGACCCAAGTCTTTTGGAACAGTGGGTGGTTGTCTTATACGATTCAATTATTTTTTAGTTCTGTATTTTTCATTTAGAACTCCTATTTTACATTTTAATGTGGGTTATATACTATTTAAGACATTTATTTGACTTTTTAGACATGAAATGTTTTATAATATCAATTTCCTTTATCAGCGTAATAAAGGAATCTCAATAAAAGATTATTCTGGACTCCACGCGGTTGATTAAGAATTGTAATGATGTCACAGAATCTAGATTCTTGCAATACACCTTTCTCAAAAGCACTTGAGGAGAACAGAATCTGAATTCAAATTCCGTTTCCGCAGCGCCACCTAGCGCCAAGTTGCTTGAATTTAAATATATTTTCTTTTTGTCCCACTCACCTCACTCGCCAATCAATGCCAAGCCACCACGAAAGACATTTCACTTTGAAAGCGGAACCTTTTTCAATACAGCTCTTATGGAAATTTATTTTTTGGTGCTGAAACGTGGAAAGTTTTATTTTTCGCTTTTAACTGCTTCTTTTTTCATATAAAAAAAGTAATCGATCAACATAAATGATAAGGGGGAGGGTAGACGTACAAGAAACAAATTGTAAAACAAACATTTCTCTAAATGTCAGACCTTTTGGTTTTTTGCCCTTGCGTTTCAGCAATATATAAAAGAGTTTCAATCGTTTTTGAATGCCTCCTCGCCTGCCTGTTTACTTAGCGTCGTTCCGGTGGTTGCCAGAAGGAGAAACGGAATATATACGATTTTAAGTTGTATTTTTAGTTTTTTAAATTCGTAACTTGAGTTCTGCTATGAAATTCGTTCCTTTTTTCTGAAATTCGTTCGACTGTTTATCGACCATTTTGATACTGCATATCGCAAAACAATTTCAACAGCATTGAAAGTACTCAAGAGTAATGACGTGATTAATAAATTCATGCCTTCATTACTCTTGAAATTAATCACAAAAATTTATGATTTATTGAGTATTTTATGAAGCAACAGCCACCCAGACCTTAAATTTCTTTTCCATGTGCTTCGCAGTAGCCAGTTATCAGTGTTGCCATTCGACAAAGGTTTAAGATCTTCAATTTTTCTCTTAAATTTCAATGTGTAATTAATTGACTAATGGACCATTAATTAAGATATTAAGCGATTTACAGCAATAAATGCAGCTTTTAATAATGTAAATTTTTGTTTTTTGTAATGTGTCTAATTAGTATAATACAAAATGCATTTCATAATGCATCCAACACATAATTGTTGTAAACAATTGCTATTTAACGCCATATCTTATGTTTTCGTATAGAATTATTTGAATTTGCATTTTTTGTGTTTCAAATTTTTACCAATTTTTAAGTTTTGGAAATGTGTTTTTAAAAATTTAATCTTTGTCTTTAGGATTTTAGACTGTAATCTAAAGTCTAGAGATTGGAAATTTAAACTTATTTTAAAAAACATGCATATATCCGTTACGTGCTTTCTAAATAAACAACTTTTAAGTAAAATTTTGATTTGTAAACACATGCGTACCTTTACTAGTAGTATAAATTATGTTAATAATGACGTATTATGGTTTGTTTTCTGCGTTACGTTTTTGCATTTTGTTAATGTAATTTCTTTTTTTAAATATATTTAAATGACATCTGAGATTCGAGCAATATATATATCTACAAAAAGTTTTGTTATGCTATGTAAATATCGTTTTTTTTAAATGAAGGAATTCATTATAACTCAGGTATTTTTATAAACTGTTCACTCATGGTGTTTCGTTGTGAGTGGAATTTGTGATCGATTTTCAACTTATATTCTGATAAGGTGTCGAGTTCGAATTTTCAAATTCTGTACACACACGGTTTGTCGATGACAATCCAATGTGGTGAAGCGATTTTCTTCGAAATCCGATTTAGATTTTGCAGATTTATCCGATTTAATATTTAAATAAATTTTCGCATGTATCTTTATTGAACGAATAAACTAAGCGTATCAGAATTTTACTGTTTGCACCGTCGAATAGAGGGAAAGAAATCTTTTAAATGATAATTGCCGTTTAATTTCTGAATTTTTGGCAAATTTTCGAAAATCACTAGATTTTTTAGATTACTTATTATTATTATTATTATTACTTAGAATATTTTAAAATTTCAAAGTCTAAAAATGCATCGGATATAAAAGTTCGAAATTTTCGCAGACTGAAAAAACAGCTTTTCGCACTCTTTTAAACAATGATAAAAAATATTCATTGAGAGATTTTCTGTACTTTTTTTAAAAAAAATGAGTTGCAGTCTGAAGCAAACGGGAGAAAAAAGAATTTGTCGCGAATAAATGGCTTTTCAGTTTCCACCTAAGGGCACTTAATGGCGATTTTCGTTTTATTCATTTTAGCTTCAAGTAAAATGCTCATTGTAACAGTGTCATTATATCGAATTTCCGAAAGTGAATATTCAAAACGATATCTTCGTTCTTTGAATGGCATTTAGTTATTATAGCACAGATTTAATACTGATTCCACATATTGCGTTACAATGAGGAAACGTTGCATTTCCGCAGAAAAGGGATTTATGTTTCTGTCACCGGGAGTTGGCAGCTTGGGTTAGGTAAAGGTTAATTTATTAATTGTTTAAGTAACTCAAAGTCTCTCAACCTATCTCAAGAAAAGCCTTCGTGGAGGAAATCTAAGGGAAAATAGCTTGTATTTCTGTCACACGTGGGGAAATCTGCGAAACGCTCACGCCGTCAGCGTGTTTGCTGGGATTTGAACCTGGATTGAACCACCAGTGTTTAGCAATTAGACCGCTCGGCCGCTAATAAATCGAATAACAGCTTGGAAGCAGATGGTTGTTGATGACTGAAAATAAGTAATTGGGAGAAATGAAGAATTTGGGAATAGAAAAGATTATTCATGATTCTTTTGAGGTATTTCTTAGAAATCCAAATTTACCTAGTGATAAAATATGATGCTATTAATTGCTGATATTTTTATGTAAGCAATGTCTATTTTTATTGACATTTTTATGTAAGAAAAACTGTTAGTATTCATCTTGTTATGAGTTTAAAATTTAACAAATTTGGCTGAAAATGGAAAGGTTTCAGATGGCTTCAGAGAATTTTAAATCTGATTAAAGGTAATTTAATTAATTTTTAAATTTTCAGCTCAAGCTGAATTTTAATAATTTTGGGCATCAGACGAATGAGAACAGAGTTACAAAGTCACATAATGTATATTTTATACATCTTGAACATATGAGCACAAACGTTTCTGTCTCAAAGATACATTTGGGGATTGTTATAGTCCTTAATATTACTTAAACAAGAAATGAAACTATACCTTTGCAATTAAATAATTCAGTATGTAAAAAGGGGTATTGCGTGAACTCGAACCTCCAGCTGGGAGTTTAAGTCTAGACAGTGCTCTTTTTTTCATGTGGCAACACAAGTTCAGACTTAAATCTTTAAATCAAAGGAAGAGGAATATACGCAAGAAGAATTTTTCTACTCATTTTTATGCAACGAAGATTATTTCTTCTCATGCGTTTATGAAAGGTGGGTAATTTCTAGTCATATTTTTCATATAATTATATATTACATCTAATCATTTTCATATTAACAAAATGTTTTTCCGATTGCATTTTTACGTAAGGAAAGATAGTTTTTAGACAAATGTTTATGTTAAAATATCATATCTATCCATACTTTGCACATTCAGAAGAAATCCATATTTTAGCATTACTAATAAAATAAAATGTGGATTAATGATGAGCATAGATTTATATTTTGTACAATACAAATACATATTTTTGTGCATTCATATGTAGCAAAGACTGTTCCGATTTGGACATTTATACTGATTATTTCTGCGCATAATATTGTATACTCATATTTATTTAATATCATATTTTGCTATAAGGAAAGATTATTTTCAAACGTATATTTGTATGAGCAATGTGTCAGCTCATATTTTTATGCAAGCAAAACTTATTTTGTACTTATGCTTAAAAAATTATTATTTATATTCATATTTACACTTGAAATTGTCATATGTATAATTAATCTGTATTTTATTTCATTAATAATACTAAAAATCTGGATTTATACTGGATGCATAAAATTTCGGATAAATGTGACATTTTTCAGGTAAAAAGTTGGCTGGAAATTATCATTTCTTGAATAAAACGGCGAGCTAAAATAGACCTTAGTAAATAGTAGCTGTACCTGGCTTTATGCAAAATGAAGAGTTTTCATTAAGAGGATCGGGACAGTTTCTTCAAAGTCTCTGGTAGACACTGATTTTCTTCTTAATTTGGTTCAAGGTGAATTGTGCAAAATTTTACACTCGGGGGGGGGGGAAGAAAGTAGCACAGTGTAGAACTAACACAGCACTATGTAACACTTTTATTAATATCTGATTCTTGCTTTATCAGTTAGGTTATAGAGTTTCGCATTTTACTGTATTATCATTTTTACGAGAAATCTTGTAAATGCGAAATATAGCTATGAACTGGTGAATTATCGCTATGTTCCGTAAGTACCACAGAGACAGGGAAATAATGCATTAACTAAAGCGTAACAAAGTAAGTTAGCGTAACGGCTGCAAACTTAGAATAACGTGCAGCAAGCTCTGACCTAAGGTCGGAGTAACAAGTCTAACGACGAGAATAACTCAAGGGACAGAATACTACTCTCAAGAGAATTAAACTGGCAACGTGACCTTCAAGCAAGCAGAACACACACTGGTTATAACTCCTAAAACGTTCCTATAAATAGTTCCTTCTTTCTACCTCATTTGGATATCTTGCGAAGTAGAAATTTACATACTGGTAGGAAAATGGAAATGAGAGCGATAGGAAAGTAAATTAATATAGAGTAACTGAACAGGAACTTAAACGCTAAATCTGCAATGTCGTTTTTCAGAGGTTTTCGAGGTTTCTGAAAATCACCATTAACTTTTGGCCTTTTTCGTCATCGTTTTCAAACTATTAACGGAAAACTGATAGAGAGAGCATTTAAATTCTGTTTCAAATATTCTATATTGTTCTGGACAGCTCTACACTGTTTTAAAGAGGAAACGAACACAATGCTATCTAACGGTTTTATTAAGAACTGAGAGGGTCACGCAATAGCGGCGACGTGAACCTAAAATACATGACGTGCATACAAGATAGGTGCCGTGAGCTCAAGATTCTAATATGAACGCCTTTGGTATGGGTGCCGTGGGGTGGTTTTTCTAAATCTTATGCAGGCAGTGATCTTCCTTTTGTGCTGAAGAACAAATATATATATATTGTTGCGTTTGTACTGTTTCGTGGATTTGGTGTGACTGACGACAACACTTGATGAAGTATTAAAACACATTTTATTTGAGGACAGTTCCAAAAACACGTTTACACCGTCTATAAACTACGTCGATAAAAACGCTGAAACAATCAGCAACACAGCCTTCAGGCCACAACGGTGAAGATAGCTTCGGACTGGACTGATCGCTGTCGGAGCTCAACACATCCAAGATGCTCTTCACGATAAGACTCACGATTCACTCGACGATGCGGTACGATATACTCGATAGCCTCAACGATGCGCACTCTCGATGCACTGCTACTCCGCATATAGGCAGGGTTTATATAGCTTTTGGCCTGCCTTCGAGAACATTCTGGTCCAAACCGGTAAGAATTCCTTCCGGAATGTTCTCCATCGTCTATAGTATATCGCCGATTTTGTCGACAAATGGGCGATTCGCGCCAAATCTGGCAACCCTACCTTCTGTCGTCATTTTCTGGCAACCCTAAACCCGCTTTGCGAGGAAGCTATCTTACCGCGGCTGGGCAATTCATAACAATGTATATGTTATCGTTAAAGTATATAATGCAGTTATTTCATAGAATACCTAGTTATACCTAGTTATTCCATGAAATAACTGATCGTGTCCGTTAAAGTGTTTAATATGTTAATAATTTGACAATTTAAATAGTTATTCTATGAAATAACTAGGTATTCTATAAATTAACTAATGAGAGACAGTTAAAGTGTAAAATAAACAATTTATCTAAAATGAAATAACTAGGTATTCTATAAATAAACTAATGATAGACAATTAAAATTAAAAAGAAGCAATTTATCTAATTTATGCAGCGTATAAATGGTATTTATGGAAACGGACCATAAAATCATTTGTTACAACAAGATTACTAAAATGACACTTGGAATTAGAAAGAACATTATTTCTAAAAGAAAAACATTTTTTGTTGACACACTGGCTTTTACACGAACATTCCATAATGTTAAACGAAACGTAAATGTACCTTATACTAAAAAGCGCGATATATGATATAGATTATTTTACACTTTAACGGGCTGCAGATCGTTATTCTATGAAATAACTAGTTAAACCATGAAATACAAGAGAGTTTTACCATTTAACGGACACGATCAGTTATTTCATGGAATAACTAGGTATTCTATAAAATAACGGATTTCATACTTTAATGGTAACATATATATCTATATAGTTATATATACTAGCGATATATATATATACTAACTGAAGTATGCTGGGGTTTTACGCAGCATGAAGAGACTTTATTTAGTGGGATGGTGATTTTTCTTTGAAATCTCAGGTAGACAGTGAATTTCTTCTTATATTAGTTTAAAATGATGCGGTTTTTCTTATTAAGGCAGTGAACTTCCTTCTGTTTTGAAGATCAAATGTGCAAAACTTCATCAAGATCGGAATAAAAGTGTAGAATTGTATATGAAAGTGTAGAATTGTTCAGAAACAAACAAACGGACACTCTTCATTATGTGGTATGTAGACGATTTTAATGAATTCAACTAGTATAATTTCACTTTTCCTGAAATGAAATCTGCTTTTGTTTCCTTTAAATCGCTTAGTTTGTTAATTAGTAACAGAATAAATTTGAAAGAAAAATTAAATATCTTACTCTTTGAACAATAACACACTTAAAATATTTTAATTTAAACAGTGACAACACTTTTCTGTTATATCGCTGAATTTGTTTATTAAATTCAAAAGAAAAATGTATTTACGTTTTGTAGATTGGTGACACATTTCTTTTGTACTGCCGAAATTTCTGATAAATTAGCAACATAAATACACTGCGTTTTGTAGGGTAGTGGCACAAAGCTTTTAAATTGCTGAGCTAATCAAAAGATTATTAAATCCGCGCAGAATATCTATGTGTATAAAGATTGTGGACCGCCTGGGGTGGTTGTTTTCGTAATCGTATGTAGACAGTGACCTTTCTCTGTTTTGAATGTGAGATTTGCGAGATTTCATCAAGATCGGCTAAAGCTAGATTTGTATCGATTAAAAACAAACAAATAAATACTGTTCTTTATACATTGCTAAGAAGTTTTCATATATGTAAATAATTTTAATGAAATTATATGTGAAATTGTAGTACCTTTTGTATAAAGTAACATAAAATGGTTGAAAAAGCAAAACTCTACCGGAAAAGTAAGGTTACAGGGGAAAGTCTATTTAACAATGAGTTAAAAGGCTATCTCGCTAAATTGGCGAGATATCGCCAAGTTGGTGATGGTTTTGGTGACTAATTTTAGTCACCAAATATTTGGCGAGAATTCGTCAAACGCGGCGTCGATTTGGCGACATTTTTTGTTTGGTATCGGTGTTATTGCAATTTATAATGTAATTGATCACTATGTAACCGTTGCGATATCCGGTCTTGTATGCAATGTTAACCATATATGCCTTCTAGTATTACGTATATGTCTTTTAGTACGAGAAATAGAAGGTATTAGTGATTTCTCGGCGGCCAGGGAAACCTATATAAGCCGGGATAGAGAGTCAATTCAGAGCTGACTTCGGGGTACTTAGAGATCTCCGTGCGAGCTTCGCTGTTTGAATGCGCTTTGCATTGCATTGTGTTTAACGTTCTTAGTAGTTTGAAGTGTATCTACTGATTCAGCTGTGTCGTACTGAGAAGAGCTGTGCCAGTACTTTTGTGGAAAGTTTCGGAACTGTAGAATGTTTCTTTCGGTAAAATAAATTTTATTAATCTGTCATCGGTTCTGTGTGCATTCAATCCATTACGAACGCTTACTCTTTCAACAATATATATATGGGATGATTTAATGCGTAGGAAGAATCCGGGTACTTTAACAGCTGGCAGTCGTCATGGCCGGGCTTGAATGCGTGCAGACGAAGATGACGAAACTAGGTTTTTTGCAAAACACCAATCTCTATTTTCAAGCATATCAAATCATTTTCTTGGTAGATAAAATATTTCTAGAGCATGCGCACTTGCAATAATTTCTTATATACACAGATTAACGGGGATACGATGTCAGTTTAGAATAAGAAGAAAGACAGGCAGAGAAGCATGTAGTTGACAGCGTGGCAGGAGCTAGGAAAAAAATGATGTAATTTCTTGCGAGCGGTATTTATACCGAGTAGATGCGAAAGCACCCTAAGTTATGATTGGTTAATTTTGGATTTTAGTTTCATTTTTCAAGCAATGTTATATAACATGGAAGGGTCTCAATTGGGTATAACAGATGAATTTAGGGTGAGAGCACCAAAATCTAGAAAAGTTAATTTTGAGGTCGCCAGTTATTCTTAAAGCAGCCATCATATTTTGTTATATCTTACATACATGTATATATATATATATATATATATATATAGAGAGAGAGAGAGAGGTATGACTATAATTTATGATTACATAGATAATATGGTCAAATTATATTAATGTAACACTAACTGTTTATCATAGGAATCTTTTAATTTCATTAAATTAAATGAAAAATTATACTGATATAGAAAGGAACAAAATCCACATTTTTAAGGCAAATCCCCTGTCTGAAACAACATTTTATTAAAAGATTAAAATTTCGGAATAATATATTTTTCATCAATTAAAATTCTAAAATGTACTTGCTGTAGAACCGGAAATGTTGTCAATGAAACTAGAAATAAAATCCCTTACCGATCTGAACCTTCAGTTGCCTATATCGAGGGGAAACTCAACGTAGGCAGTCTAAGCGTAATTCAGCTGCAAAACATCTTTATTCAATGATAGGAAGCGCAGTAAATCTGGAGTCAGCGAAGTAATTTTGCTACGGAAATTAAAAAGAACTCATTTACCCCGTAACTCAACTGTTATTAATGGATTTTTATTATATTATAGTTTAATTCCGATTAGAAAATATAATTTGTTCCTCGAGTGTCCGCAAACTTGAACTGCTGTAGAAAGTTCTCAGTTCTTTCCCTTTATTAAATATTCCACATGAACATAAGCTGTTTTTATTTAATTGTTGATCTCAGCAGGTAATATCATTTACAACGCTTTTCAAGGTAAGGTTAGCGAGTTTATGGAAGCAGGTATTTATTTGTTAAACACATTACGTACCGATTTAAAAAACAAAATCATCAGAAAATTCATCTACTCATCTACAATAAAACTATATTACGGTGTTAAATATCATAAAATTACACTATAGTTTCAATTTACCATTATGAATCCCTACCACAAAAAGCGCGCATACCCACCCAATACTTATTGTTTAGTACCAATCATCATCCTTTTAAGGCAGCCGTTAACCGTCTTTCTACATAAAGAAAATTGAAATTGCTTTTCACAATCATCCCACTGATAATTAGTATTACACTTGAGTCTTTACTACCTGAAGCGGAGTAGAGAGGATTATTTTCTGGAACTCCGCAAAATCTTAGATTCTTATGTTATAAGTGATTTGTTAAGTCTGAGTAATAAAGATCGTACGCTTTATTATCTAAAATATACGCTGAAGAACAGTTGTTACAGATGTTATAGCGACAAGAATCATGGTCTGTTGCATAAACGTGCAGGATTAGTTTCGAAGGCTTAACTGAACCTTCTTCTTGAACCCAAGAAGGAAAATTACGAAGGGAAAGCAAGTGCTCACGCAATGCCAATGAGCAAAAAATCCGAATAAGTTCGGGCTAAGGAAAGGAGCAAAGTTACTGGCGCCATCTGTTGACAAAATTGAAACCAATTAAGAAACAGTTTCTTTAAAAGCTGAAACGTAAAGCGGGATTAGAAATGGGATTATTAACTAGAACTGAAAGATTTTTATGAATGTTAAACGCCTCTAGAAGACCTATTTCACCAACGTAAGATATTTTCTGAATAATTTTGGCTGCAGAGAAAAGAAAATTCTAATTTTTTAGTATGCACATTGGGCTATAGAGAATTATGTACTTCTGTCTCTCATTTTTTAAACATGTATCTCTTGCTTCATAGTTCGAAATCAAAATTTTAATCCTTAGCTGACTCTCCGGGATGCTTAGGAAAATCCCAACGACCACAAGAGACGGCGCCAAAATAAGTAGAACCCTCGAACCACGTTCCCTTTTGAATTGACACTCGTTTCGCAAAGCCTTAGCGTTGCAACGCCATTGCTTCTCAGTTTTTAAATAAAGCGCCATATCGTGGCAATTAAGACATTTTCTGAGACCGGTAAGATTCCATAACTTTGGAAATATTCAACAGCATGCTCTTCTGTAGTAGGCAGGTCACAAATTTTAATTTTTTTTTTCGAAAATGAGTGATAGAGGGAAAAAAATATGAGTCTTTACTCAAGAATAATAACTAACACGTGTAATCAAGGTTACACCAAACCCAGCGTGCTTGAAGAAGACTTTTCCATTTTTGGCGAAAAATCACGTAGTTTGGCTTCTTTCCTTTAATAGGCAAAAATGGTCGACGGGTATTTACGTAAGTACCCTTTCCGGAATATTTTGTATATTGGTATCGCTTGAGAACATGTTTCTCTTTCCTTATTTTCCTTTCTGCAGTTAAAGAAGCTTCTATTGAACCTTCGAAACTAGTCCTGCAAATTGATTCGCCTAAAACTGTTTCTTGTTGCTTTAGTATATTTAATATTTATTTTATGCTGTGCTAAATGACATCATTGTGAGAATCCGATATGCTGAAATGCACGTGAGGGGTAAACTGAAGGTCTTATGCAGTGGCAACACTTACCAAAGGCTAGGTTCTCAAGATTTTTGTTCATTCTTCTCGTCTGTCATTTTTTGACTCAGTATCATGCTTATAGATTTCATTTTACCAATCCAGGGTTCTATATGTTAATTAAAAACGTTGCAATTTCCACCGGGGAAGAGGGGAACACCCTCATTATTTAATTTCTACATTTTATATTTTGAACTTATGTTTTTGCACATATTTTGAAAGAACTTTTTGTAGCGGTATTTTGTGCGTTTGCGTTTATCCAATAGAGGGAACGTTTTATTTAGTAGTTGTTTTCTGTTAGTAATTTCAGTAAAAGGATAGAGAAGCATTTAAACTCACGTAGCAGGCGTTATAGAATCATTTCCTTCCATGGTTCTTCAGTCTTCCCCCTTTGTTTGCTTTCTTTCTCTTTCGTGTAGAAAAATGACCTCGAAACCGAAAGCTAAATGTGGATAATCGCACTTTTCTCACCCCCATGGATTGTCCATTCCGTGACACCTTGCCGTTAGAAAACTACCGACTTCATTGCTTTGAAAGCCGAAGATGGTTATAACAATAATTGATCGGAAAACGTGATAGCATGTCACCATGACTTGCTTTTACGTTTTTCCCCCGCTCCCCAATTATTCCCTATGGAAATATTTCTCAACAAAAAGAGAGATTCTCTCTTTGATGTATGTGTTATTCTTCATACTTAGGATCACTTTTTGTAAGTGTATTTTTATGTTACTCACAACGGTAGGTGAAAATGAGTGTAAAGGAATAATGGTAGCTACGAGTTTTATTTTCAAACGCTAGGAATAGCTGGTTTCAACACAATCTAAAAACATTGCTAATATTTTGAAACAACTAAGGTTGATATTTTATCTACTTTTACACTCGCAGTCACAGAATTCATCATCTACGCATGCTTGCAGGTTTTCATTTCTGAGAGTTGTTGCCGTTATGTTTTACTGGAAAACTCCCGTTTCTGAGGACTGTTGCGGTTTCCTGAATATAATAAATTCCTATGAATATAATAAATTCATATTTATTTTATTTTTCAGTTTAATGTGATGTAAAGTTATCGTAAGGTGTGTAGAAGTTATAATAAAGGTTTAAATCTTAATAACTGATTAATTAACTTGAAACACCTCATTTGTCCGCTAGAATTTAAACTAATCAAAAACGAAGAATTTAAGAACCTTGGATGAGATTTTAAATTCTCAAATCTAAAAGCTCGATCCAAGTCATACAAAATTTCATTTAAGTTAATATTAATTCTTACATATAAATTCATATTTTCCGTTCATTTGAAATTATATTTCACATCTTGGAAGAACATTTGAAATAACCTTTTTATTAAATTTTTAAATTTAATGCACCACTCGTGCGCACAAAAACAACCGGCACTTGCAGGCATCTAAAATAGCAAAATTAGAATTAAACTTCAAGTAACGCAGTCGGAGACTACACAAAATCGACTACTTAAGCTGATTCCGATATTTTAAGAGCGCGTTTTAACGTCGGCTAACGAAAATGGCTAAAGCCGGATTAATCTGTGTCAGAGTTGGGATAGGATATAAACTACAGGTGTGACTGGCAAATGCTCTAAAACTAAAGCATTCAAAACCCTCGACTTAAGTATTCCAACATTCAATTTGCATTCTGGTGATGACGGTGATAAGGAGAAGTTATAGTAAAAGTCTAAATCATAATAATTAGTTAATTAAAGTACCTTAAAATATATATAAATATAGTAAATTATTTAAGTTTAAAAGCAGTTTCGACATTTGAATCATCCTAGCAAATCCTTTCAGAGTGCTACCGTTTGGAAAGGCACAGGGTCTTGAAGTTATTACTTAACAAACTGTGAGGTTTTAAAGCAGTAAGCTCAAGATTAATGATTTGAATCTTTATTTCATTTCTTAATACTTTATCAAATTAACGTAAGTTAAAAAATTAATTTAAATAAAACAAATCATAATTTTAATCGGCATATAATACTGTAATTAATAAAATATGTTTCTAATATATTACTTATATCGGTATACAATCGCTGAGGTTTCTATCTTTATTTTTTTATTTGTATGCTGTTTATTTTTCAAAGTGTTATTGCGCATTATTCATCAGTAAAAAAATCAACAATTTAAAAATACGTTGCTTATTAATAATTTCTGCAAGCATTAATAATAAGTTATTAATGAAATTCCGGTGTTAAAAATGCTCGCAGAAAATTCTTGCAGCTTAGTTCTGTTTGAAATACAAAAGTGTTGAACTCCCTTTCGAAACAAAATCTATGAAACATATAAACCTGTATCAACGCTCCTGTTTTCGGAATCAGTTGAATGCCTTTTTTGATATCAGTTAAATCCTAGTCTTCCGGTCATTTTAGAGATCTTAAACTATTTGCAATCATTCACCTTCTGAAACCAACTTTATAAGAGTAAAAAGCGAACGCAGAGTTGAGAGTTTAGAAAATAAAATGCCTAGGGCATGACAAGCATCTGCTACTGATCATAAGCTTCTTTTCATAATCTTAGTTCAAAATACGATTTCGAAAGATGCTTTAAGTATGTTTGCAGTACAACAAGAAGTGCAGTTACCAACTGATGTCAACTTATGAATTATTTCTACAGAAAGTGCGGTAACGTCCTTTAACAGCCGAATCTAATTATTGCAAGTTTCATACATGTGACTGCTCTCTTTTCCACGAACATTTTGAACTGAGGTCAAACATACAGTGGCACATCGGTATACATCATTAATCCGTTTCAGATGCTTAGACGTATACCAAACGCACTCTCCCAGTAAGAAATAGAGAGAAAATAATTAATCCATTCTTATAAAAAATCCTATTGTTATAAGACTGTTTTATACCAAAGCACAAATGCAGCGGGTGAAATATATACTGTACATAAATGAAGCACTGCACATGATACTGTACATAAAGATTTCTTTGGCTATTAAGATCAAAAGCAATTCTTCAGCTTGCTCTGACATTTCCAAACTGTGTTTGCTAATCGATTTCACTTCTTCGCAATGTTAGTGATTTTATAGAGTCTTTGTTTTTCATAGTCGCATAAAACATCGTACTCGGTAGAAATATATGCAACAACCAAGTATCGGATATGCATGCCATCTTCATACTTTTCAGCAGTCTCTTTTTTCACCTTCATGGTGATCCTAACAATTTTCATCGTTGCTTGATTCTTCCCATTAACTTCTTTTAAACTCATTGTTAATGGACTTAGAAAATATTTATGAGAAATGATATAAAATTACTTGGAAATTCATTGTGTGGGTTAGTTATAGTGTGTGTTGCTCCTGAAAGTAGCAACACTCGCACTGACGCTCATGGGCAGTTGCAGCATTGTCTCAAACGAGGAAATCAAGCGTAATGCGTGCAGTCGTGACTCATACAACTCTAGCTTTATTCCAAACAACTATCGTATATCAAATAAAAATTTTTACTTTCAAACAAGATGTATTCCAAAGCGGACGTATATTGAAGTATCGCAGTATATTTAAACTAATTTTTATAAACATTAATACTATTAGCGTAATTAATGAAAACGTTTCTGATCTCATATATATATATATATATATATAGTATGTTCTTTAACTGCAAAGTAATCATTTGCATACGAGACATGTTTTTTATTTGTTTATTTTTGATTTTTTTTTTCTGCAAACAAAAGCGGATAAAGAAAGCTATTCCCCGATAAGAGTTTTATTACGCCAAGCTTTGGATCTTCACGGAAGTTGAAAAGCAAGCCTGTGTAATCACGTGATGCTCATCGTTTGCCATCTAGTCTCAAGTTTGCATATTTTGTGATCGAGGAAAAGAATCAGACTTTTAAACCAGTGGCGCTTAAAATTAAAGCTCTCGGCGAGTTGAATGACGCGTTATAAAATTTCGCTGAAAAACCGCTTTCTTGCAAGATGTACTTAATCGAGCGATAGATTTTAGTATGAGTTTAATTTCCCATAACGCTGGTGAAAATTGCTTCAACAGCAGTTTTGCAATCCCCCCAGTTTCATTCTTTTTACTTTTTTTATTACCATCTTAGATTAGCTTCTTTTTGGATCCGAAACAGATTCTTGAATTTGATTAGTGGATTTTTCTTTTTCCCGAGGATAAATATCATTTTTGCGTTATTTTTAACATTAACTTAGGCAATATATTACTTCGGATCGTTTCATTGTGCTTGAAAGAAATTGTGCTTTTTTCCTTTTTTTAATGCTGACCAATTATTAATAAGTAAATGGAAATTCATTGCTTTTTGCTAATTGTTATTTATTCAAATTATTCTCTACTTTTAGCTTGTGAAAGCTTAACAGCATAAATTTTGATTTGTAAGCTATTAGGCTGTTAATTATATTAATTTAACTTGTAAGCTATTAAGCTGATAATTATTTTAACGAAAACTGAGCGTTTTCGAATTGTGCATTATGTAAAAGTTTCGACAAATATATATAATTTTTGTTAGTTTTTCATATATTTATGCAATAAAACATTATGTTCAGATAACTGTTACTAGTGAATAAAATTCTTGTCCCATAAGCCAGCGGTCTGAAACTGGCGACTCGCTAGCCGCATGCGTGCCCCGAAGCAATTTTATTCGGCCTGCGAATATATTTTAATTATATATTTGTTGCAAATACGGAGTTGTAAAGATTTAGGAATTTTAGTTACATGGAGTGCGAATTTACATTATTTTCACTGCCATTAAAAAGTAACATGAATATTCATCAGAAAATCTGCAAAAGGAACTCGTTAATTTAGAGTGTGATGTATTTTTTATTCAAAGATTTGAAGATACAGATTTTATTAACTTTTATTCGTGCACGTCAAAAAATAAGTAAGCTAAATTACGAATTTTTGCTCTACGAATAATTTCTTGCTTTTGGAATACATTTATATGTGAGCATCTTTTTTTCACAGTTGAAAATTAATAAAAACAAAACCTGATTAACCTATGATTATATACAATCCGGGAAGAAGTAAATTTCTTGTAATTTCTCACCAAGACTACAATTTTCAGAAATGAACCGCCAAGTATCAAGTTGTAGTGAGAAATAAAAACATCTATAATTATTTATATGCAAACAGATGCATTTTTGTTTTTGCATCGAAGAAAAATTTATTAAATAAAACAAATGGACTGGTTGTTCTAAGTTCTTAAGTTTGGGAAAGGTTTTTTTGAAAATTTAGAAAGCTTTCATAAATTGTTTGCTTTAGTTTAATTTAAAGTAAGATATTTAATGATTAACTAAATGTATTAGAAATATTTTAAATGAATGTCACTCTGAAAATTTGATATTAGCTATCAATATATTTAAGCAACAAAGTGTAGCCGAAAAAATGTTTTGCATATGCCAAACTTTAGATTTCAGGCAAAAAATAAATATAAGTCTGAATTTTTCCTTTGCGAATATTATTGTTATTAATATTTATGTATGTTTTTATAATATTTAGCAAGAGAAATTTAAAATTAATTGAAAATATTTTTGTTACTAAAAATTTTCATTTTGTTAAAGAAAATAAAAACAAAAAAAATCTGGCCCGTCAGATGTGTTCAGATATGACAATATTCAGGTCGCATACAATCTGAGTTAAATTACATTAACATATGTAAACGTAATTAATAAAAACGTATTGTTGGCATGTATTATGTATCTGCCACAAAATCGTTTGATTTTTTATATTGATTAATGAAATGCAATTATTAAATCTTTTCAAATTATGAATTATATCTGTTAATTATGTTACCGCCTAAAGTGTATAGTGGTTAGAAGAGCCTATGCGATACCGAAGGCTCCGAGTTCGAATCTCGGAGAAGGCGTGGCTGTAGTTGTCCGTTACTTCATAGGAGGTAACCGTGGCCCACCTATTAGGTGCTTCCACAATAAAGTGACCAGCACTTCCGGCCTTAGTAGTGGCCAAGCCTAAGTCAGCCGGAGAAGGCGTGGTTGTAATTGTCCATTACTTCATAGGAGGTAACCGTGGCCCACCTATTAGGTGCTTCCACAATAAAGTGGTCATCACTTCTGGCCTTAGTAGTGGCCAAGCCTAAGTCGGCTGAGCTCGCCAATGGAAAGGAAAACAAAACTATTAATTATGCTCTTTCGCTGTTAAAAACCACGAAATAAGCAGTTTCGTCTCATTTTTCCTGTATTTAGTTCTATTATATAAAATCAGCATCAATGTTTTCTACTGGTCTTATCTATGATGTAAGCATGCGTTAGTGTCTTATTTTGATTTAATGCAGGAAACTTAGAAAATAATAAATCCAAGAAATATTAATTATTAGAAAATGTAATAATAACTTATTAATCAATATTTCGTTATTCTTAAGTAATTTTGAAAATTCTGAAAGGCATTTTACATTATAAATCAGTATATATTTATCTAGATTATGATGATATGCAGATATCTAATTTTTTGGTATTAATGTATAAACTGTTAATTTATATGTTGACTTATAATACCATGTATTTTAAGTAAAAAAAAGCATATTTACTTATTTATACTTGTTAAGCTTTTCTAAAGAGAGGCTATTTTATAGAAAATCCTATCTTATTTTTCTTGCAAAACACTTTAAAAAACTGCACAAATACTTTACCTGATAAGGCATCTAATTCGAGATAATACGGTAATTGCATTTAGCATGGCATCTACTTTCACTAAGAAGATATCTGAAAAAGAAAATCCTATTAACAATGCTGCTTATCTGCAGCTCTTTTCAGAGCTGTATAATGTAATCTATAAAGGTATTTTTATTATTAATTTCTTAACTTACGTAATCAAAAAAAAAAGAACAATGTAATGCTACTTGTATAAAAAAAAGCTGTAACTGTATTTTATCTATAAGAACGTATTTCCTTTTATCCTGACTATGTTTAACTTCTTTACATTAATGAAATTTTAGCGCAAAGTATTTATTTCTCATTTGCTTAAAATATCAAATCTCTAATTTGCTTAAAGTAATATAAATTTATACCTTATCTAGGAAGCTATATTTACAAAGAATCGCAACCTTTTCATTGCCCCCCCCCATGCGTAATTTTCCTCCTAGCTTTTTAGCTACGAGTTCTGAATGTTTTGGTTTCAATAACAAAGACGAATCCTCGCAGAAGGTAACGTTTAATACAAGAATCGACCAATCACATAGAAGCAAACACAAACTGACATTCTGTCTATGACTTCGCCGCGTCAACCCACATTCGCAAATTATTTATGGATAATTTCATGCTCAAAAAGCAGCAGATGGAACAATAATAAACGGCGGAATTCTGGTTACAGGGAAAAAGAAATGAAGATATATTTGTAAATATTGTAATGCTAATATTACTATATATTCTTACTTGGAATATAGGTTCAATTTAAAGAAATAATATCATGTTAATTATCTGTACGTTTTTTCTATCCTTTATTACATTTAATTTATTAAGCTCTTACTCTAATCCCATTCTTCGGAAATTAAATTATTCGCATAATTTTTCCTTCTCGATTTTTGACAGTAAAATTAGCAAATAAAAGGGGTAGAAGGAAAATACGGTATTCTTCTTAAAAATATTCTCAGATTTTCACATCAAGTAATTCTCTAAATTACGTTACTAAATACTATTTTCCTCTAAATTCTATATGCGCCGTTGAAAATTGTTCTGTCTTTAACGTCGGGCTTCCATTTAATTTCAAATTCTCTTCGCCAAAGAAAAATTCGAACCGCAATTCTCATCGTAGTATGCCCGCGTTCTTCCCCAGGTGGCGCTCGAACACCAATCGGAAATTTGGAATTCACTGTGAAAACCGGAGAGGTAAGTGAGAAGAGCCGAAAGGGAAAAGAAGTTCCAATTAAAGGGATCATTTAGGAGGAAACAAAGAAGCATCCAAAAATAAATATTTCTACTCCTGTTGTAGGAGTAATTTGGTGCGTGCTTTCCTTGCTTTGGGGAAAAAGAGAGAGGGATAAGAATAAAAGTTTCCCTAATTGGATTGCACTTCGATAAACACACCTGCCAAAGAGAAGGGAAAAGGGAAGTTTCCTTTTTTCTCCCCCCCCATCACATTCTTCCGCCGAAAACTGCTTCCCGCATTTGGAATTGAACGAGAACATAGAGAAGAATTAAAGTTGTTTACTTAGAGTATCCTTTGCTGAAGTTGGCTAAGCAAATCTGTTCTAACTTGCAAGTGTTAGAAGGAATTATTTCCAAATTTAGGAGTTCGATTTTTTTTAAAAATTTCTTAAAGGAGCTAGATCTGTTTCTAGCAAGAAAATATTTATATTTGGTAATTATGTATCTTATCACGTTGAGTTAATGCAACAGAACTGTAAATACTCTAATACGCTTTGACTAATAAAATGCGTCATGTGTTTTAATCACTTTAATTAAAGAACTTTCACGTTATAACGCTGCTTAGCCATCGGAATTACAAATACGATAACATGCTTTTACCTAATAAAATGCGTCCTAGGTTTTACTGACTTAAATACTATGCGTCCTAGGTTTTACTGACTTACTACTTACTATATACAGAACTTTCAAGTTATAATACTGCCTAACCATCCGAATCGCAAATACTCTAACACGCTTTGAATAGTAAAATGCGTCATGTGTTTTATGGTTTTTATATATAGAACTTTTCTGTTATAACGCTGCCTAACCATCGGAATTGTAAATACTATAACACGCTTTGACTAATAAAATACGTCATGTGTATTATTTACATCATATAGAGAATTTTACTGTTATTACACTGCTCAGTATGTATCGTACGATTCACAAACCTGTTGCATTAAGCGTGCATCCTTTAATAACTATAGGAAAGTAATATGGCAGAAGCATAGCTCCAGCAATGGATCTGGCTACCGAAGAGAAAAAAGAAGTGATTAAGAAGATAGTTTCTCATTCTTATAGAATGCAGTCAGAACTGTTCACTCACTGAACTGAATCGGTTCATTTATTTGACTCACCGCTCACTAGCAATAGCTTGGATGAACAGAATCGGGAACAAGAACTGAAGAAAGGTCGGTGTGCAAGATTGGAGCGAAGACCTGAAAGAATCGAACGAGTAGCGGAATCGGAAGAATCAACTCAATCGACCGCTAATTCCCTGGACTGATTTCTTTTAACTGTAGCTTTGAAATTCCCTAAAATCACCCTTCTATATAGAGCTAACTATACAATTTTAGAATAAGAAGATGTTCAAAAAGTTGGGAAGTGATAAAAATTACACTCGCATTTAACATGGGAGTATAAACATCCTTTTCTTTCCTAAAATCGGAAGATATCTTTTGTAGCACGTTTAAAACAAGAGCTCTCGGTAGAACATCAACAGAGGTACTTCTTTTTTTTTTGACTAATCAGCGTTCGCTTGTTCAGGAAAGTGAATCTGTTCTTTGAACCAGTTCACGAAAGAATAAAACATTTCTAAAACGAACATGCCTTTTGTAAATTAGTCAAAGCGATAAATTTTGAGAAATTCTTCAGTTTTCTTACAAACAAATTTAATTTTGGTAACCTTAACATTGTTGTAAGGGAGCTGTGTAACTAAACTTTATAGTGATTTACTTAGCTTTCCCGCAATATTAGCTGTTTCAAGAAAACAATAAGAGATGGCGCCATAGATACTCTTGATTACTCTTCAGTATTTGAAATAACAATCTTCTATAATTGTTTAATGAAAATTATTTGCCCTTCCTTAGTTTTACACTTAAAAGTAGTGGGAGTTAAATATAGCGAACTTCAAATATTTTATGATCTTTTCGGGCTATAATAAACAGGTAATAAATCAGTATCTGTTAGGAATCTCATGATGTCGAATAATTTGATATGCTAATTATAGTTTGTAATTAAGAATTACGAGTTAAAGTCAATAGAAGATATATATTTATTTTTAACTTCAGATTAGTAGAGTTTCATGGAAACAAATACAAATATATTTAACTTTCTTGCTATATTATCTATAACATACGATAAATAATAATTGAATGATCCTCCAGTAGTTTTTTCCTACTGTACCTAAATTGAGCAAGCAAAATACTTATGAATTTCTTTTAACATTTGAGCTCTAAATTTATACCATATCCATGTGGCTTGGAAAACAGATTATTATGATAATTATTTTCATCTTACGGAGTACAAGAATTAAAAATTTTTTTTCCGAATCTACATTGTTAACAGCTTCAGAAATTAAAAAAAAGTGCATATTAATTTAAGTAATTTGCACCTGTATTTAATTTTTAGTTATGCATCTAATGATGCAGTTTATGTGTAGAGTTTATAATGCACCGTATCCACAAAAGTCCTCAGCCAACGTTTATTTTTCCAGCTTTTGGTCATAGACATATATTTCCATTACTTTAAATGACGCAAAGATTTATGGTTTAGTATTTTTAAATTAAAAAGATAATTTTGAAAAATTATGAAATCTTACATTTTATACATCCCATCGGTCGCTACATTCATATTTAAGGATATTTTATGCTCTCTATCAAAAACAAAGTATCAAAAGTGTGACTCCTGTATCACAAAAATCTATCCAGATATTTCATTTTAAAGTTGAAGATAATATTCAGGGATCGTACACAAATTAAAAAACGCTATGCTTGCTTTTAATTGTGACAGAAGCTAACATATCAGTTTGGGAAAAAGGTTTTGAATTTGATAGATTAAGTGATAGGCATTTTTAGACAGGTTATTGTGAAAACTGTAGATAAATCTATTTTTTTAATGAAAGATATCTTATTCAGAGAATCTTACGGATTTTATATTTTAGAAAACACTGACAGGCTGTAGTATTGGCACGTAGACAACTCATAACATTATTTGCATACATTCAAAATTTAAAATATTAGTAATTTTATGGTTTTTTTGTATGCTTATTAGATTATGACTTTAAAAAATAAAATTGCAGGAAAATATTCATAATGCATTTTTAACGTGTCAAAATTCCTTCACCTTACCAAATGTAACAACATAAATTAAAGGCACTAGCAAATAACAAAACAGTATCTTTGAACGACATTTAAGAGGAAAAAAAAGCCAACTTCGAATTATTCTAATTTCTTTATTAAGCGACTCTTCAAGGCAAGAGGAAAATGATGTCAAAAATCGCAGACTTTGAAATTAAATATATCAATGAGTTTTTGAGCCAAACCTTTCATGTATTTTTTATAATGAGTATAAAGCCTTTCTAACCATATTGAGCGGGGGACTGTATAAAATGTTAGATTTCGTTTTTATAAAACTGTTTTTTTAATTAAAAAATGCCAGCGCATCAATATTTGCGTCATTTAAAATATTTTTATAACTGGTTGTATATGTCTAACACCAACAGCAGGAAAAATAAAACTCAAGTCAGGACTTTAGGAACACGTGTAATCTAACATATAATTTTTACAAATGTTTTTACCTTCAGTAAGGGAAAATACTTTTCTAATATTTAAATGTTTCGTATTTCCGTGCAGAATAATGGTTTACACATCGCCTAAGTACGAATTTGTAACAATTTTATTATTATTAACTTAGAATGAGGTCAGGTAATAGTTATGCAGTTGACCTTCGAACACTAATAATGTATTTGTAGTTCTTTAATGTACCTGTACTTTGTAACAATTTCTATTACTATCAACTCGTGTATAATTTAAAGCATATTTTTTATTATTCAACAGTTGTCAATGGAGCGCAACAATTTGAAGTCAAACCGAGCAGCGTGGAAGTGAACCCTGGAGACACAGCTACGCTCACTTGCAAAGTGCACAACCGTCAAGGCGAATGTGCATGGCTAAAAGATGGCAAAGTGATGGGGCGCATTGATACCAAATACGAATTTTATAGAGAACCCCCTGATGGCGACTGCAGTATACGGATCCGAAACGCAAAGATAGAGGAAGATGATGGAATGTGGCAATGCCAAGTGACACAAATAGCCCTCACGGAACCAACGCTGACGGCACCTGAAGTCAAATTCACAGTTAGAGGTATGCAGCTAAAATATTTTTTGTCCTAAATTATCTGCTTTTATGATATATAAACAGATGTTTGCGTAGAAGTGGGTGGGACACCAGAAATTCACCATTGGTTATTCAGGTACAGTCCCGGCGCAGTTTTGAGGGAGAACATCCACGGGGGACAGTCCGAGAGTCTTCCACCCCTTCTTCCCAATCATCAGTCTCTCGAGAGGCCTTTCGCCTCGCCATGTATTTTGAGTGTTCTGTGCCCCTTTGCAGCACAGACACTATAGGCTTACAAACATCCATGCTTCATCCATGGATTCGAACCTAAGCCCGTCAGCGATTCTAACTACTATAGCAGCTGGCAGGAATATATAAACGCATGTACTGGTAAAAGTATGGGGGACGCCAGCGATGCACCATTGGTCAACTGGTAATGCCTCCTCATACTAAATAACCCTAAAAAATCGCGAGCTTTATACATGAGTGCATAGGAAAATGTTGAGGAGATGAGCAGCTGAAGCTTTCCAAAGGATCTAGTGTTTACCTATTATGGTACATCGTGCAATCCCGCCGTACAGTCTGCATCCAGTATTTATTAAAAATAATGATTTAGGACATAAAGAGATTACAATACAGTTTCAATACAATTTAACATTCACACGTTAGATTGACAACACTTCTTTAATGCTACAAAAATAGCAGATAAATATAATAAGTAACAGAGGAACATAATGAGATAGTACTGGGAATACAATGTTATTATGAAGTGTTCTAAGAAAACTAAAGAGGTGTCTATGGAGCCAACTCATTTGAGAATATATAAAAGTAGGATATTTCTGTAAAATATTTAATAAAAGACAGTGCCATGCATTTAAGACTTAACACCAGGAACAGATGGGGCTAGTATGATCGGCTTGGCAAACTAGATGCCATCACCGTTCCGCGAGTTGGCCATTGTTGGCCACGACACAAGGGGGCGCCCGTCACTCTTATGAAGTTCAATTTATCCTTGAAGAATGCAATGTCGGGGTGCTCATGCGAAGATCTAAGTGAATGGTTACCGACTTGCATAAAGATGGCAAGTTTGTTATTAATGTTAATGATAATCAACGATATTTATGATGATGCTTGATGATGTTCCATGAGTTTAATATGCTTAACATTAGTTTTTTTCCCTAATGTTTTTATTTATTTTTTAGTATCATTAATTTTTTACGATGAATTCATTGCTTTTTATTGCTTGAAATTTGCAATTGTGAGTAATGCTTTATCTGTTTTTAAACTACGGAGATCAACTGAAAGGGTGGACTTATGGTCACCAAATTTTCCATTTTCTCGATAGCCTCTTCCTCTCCTGTTAAGAGTGTGGTAAGTTGCCATACTTTACTAGCACGATTTATTCTTCCATGCAAAAAGCATAGGGAAGTTTTTACGTATATAGCAGTGGCGCGCACATGTATTTCATAGGTGGCGTTGCAAAGGACTACCCGATATTATACTTCCATTCTAGTTTTGAGAAGCATTTATGGTGTCACACCGTTGACTGCAGCCATGAGCCGAGTTACTATTTATGTTATATGTTAAATATACAGTTATTATTTGCCATTATTTATGTGTACTGTATAATGCTCCTTCCATGTGTATTATATTTCTTTACTTGGGAAGAAATAATGATGTGCAACAAGTAGAGCAAGAATAATAATAATAACTAAAAAAAGATTAACAATCTAGATAAAATTGCATTTTAAAGATTTCTAGTTTCGCAGTGTATTATATGCTTGCAATGACATTCCTTCCATTGAGATAAGTTTATTTCGTTTTTTAATATG
This sequence comes from Stegodyphus mimosarum, assembly GCA_000611955.2. Taxonomy (NCBI): domain Eukaryota; kingdom Metazoa; phylum Arthropoda; class Arachnida; order Araneae; family Eresidae; genus Stegodyphus; species Stegodyphus mimosarum. The sequence continues at coordinate 125,677 of KK115889.1, read as the reverse complement.
TGAAGCATGCCTTGTATTTATGGTTTACGTTTTATTGCTGAATCTATGTTTTATTTCTAAATTCTGCTGACTTTCTCTGTTCTGTTACCTTCGTCCATCAATCCGGAAGCTGCTTCAAGCCATATGTCCACATCTTCGTGGTTTACGAGCAAAATATCATTTTAAATAAATTTTTATCTTATTTATTGAATTAAACCTGTTATTGCAAAGAAATGTTTTATTTGAATAAAAAGATAAGAAGCATATGAGTCTGGAATTTCTGGGAGTATCCATGAAAAGGTGAAATATTCCAGTCGGATGTTAACAATTGTTACTATCGGTTGAAGACACATCAAAGCATCAAGACACCTGGCTTTGTCATGCTGGCAAGTGGTACATTGCCTCTCCGTTAATTCTTTTCTTTTTTGGAGGGGGCTAATTGCTTCTCTTAATTTGTATATTTGTCGACTTACTCGTTTTGCCGAAAAAGAAAATATTCCAACTGATGATGACCTCATGCTTCAGCGGCACTGAGTCAGTGGAGCTTTATGAGTATCTATCAATTCTTGAATACCATGTGCGCGATTTACTTCAGTCGTCGCCGTAATGATATAGTCAGCTATAATTTATGGAGAGATGTTGGTCTCTTCTTCTTCTGCATTAAAATTGCTATTTTAGAACAATCTAAACTAAATGCGATATGTTTGAATGTATATAGCATCACTCCCATGAGCAGTACAAAACTCATTTACAGTGCCACTAGCATTGCCGCTTTTTTAAAAAACCACCGCAGTCTTATATATTTCATAAATGCTTTTTTTGAATGTCCATACTTAAAGGCACACAAAAGGACGTATAATTCTTCAATGCTAGTGAAAAGTGTTTTGCAATAGCCGGATGTTGTCTGAAAAGGATGGCAGCAGTTTCGGAGAGATAAGTTCGTATGTTTACGTAAATGCCTCAAATAAAGTAGTTGTGTGCAGATTACTGAAGAAATGTTTTGTACAATTTCTTATTATAGATGCAGTGGCACTTGGGTTTACATCATTAATCCAATCCATATCCTTGGTGATATACCCAATAAACTTTCCTACTGAAAAATAAAAGGAAAATAATTAATTCGTTCTTATAAAAATCCTATCATTATTACTATTATAACAATGCTTTTAACACTAATACAAATGCAACGACGAAATATATACTGTACACAAATAAAGCACTTCACACGATACTGTATATAAATGTTTTTCTGCTATGCATATCAAGAGCAATTTCCAGGATGCGCTAAAATCTCTGATCTTTGTTTGTTAATAGAGATTGCCCCTTCGCGATATTGGCCGCTTTAATAAGGTCTTTGTTTTCCACAGTCTTAGACACCATCGTACTCGGCATACAGTATGCAATAGGTTAAGTCCCGGATATGCATGCTATCATCATGCTTTTCAACAATCTCTTTTTCACCTCTATGGGGATCCTAACCATTTTCTTCTTTTCTTGACTCTTCGCATTAACATTCCTTAAATTCATTATTAATGAATTTAAGCGAAAAAAATAAAAAAATCCCTTGACAATTCAAAGTTCTACCGCGAGTTGTTTATTGAATAGTAGCAACAGGCTCATGGGTAGTCGTAGCATTGTCTCGAAAGAAAGATGTGTAGTTCGCGCAATCGGAACATCGAACTCGAGTCGTATTCCAAACAAATGTCGTATAGCAAACAAAAATTTCCGCGTCCGAACAGATCGTATATCAAGCTGAACTTATTTCAAAGCGAACGTATATCGAGGTACCACTGCGTATGAATAGGTTTGCAATTATATTTATAAACTTCCATTTCGAAACTGCATTCTGAATAAATATATTTTCACAACAGTAAAGATAGATGAGATATAGTCTTATTATTTAAAGTTAAATAAAAAATCATCCCTTCTTAACAAGTATTAGGCTCCATCACATTTTAAAAACCGGTTACATTCTAATATTTTTCCAACAAAAAGCGTTACTTATTATATCTCTAATCCTGCTTTTAGACATAGCAATATATATTCCAATTCAGTAAGATATTCTTTCTTCCGAATTGATACATTCTTTGTAGGTTATGATTCTTAGAATGGAAGAAGTGCATTACCCACTGCTATATAATTTTTTATGATCTCTAACTTCGAACACAAGGCATATCAGTGTTAATAAATATCCACTCGGAGCTCAATTTTCATATAATGTATGATAAAACTCGAAGTTATGACCACGCTCTGAACAGCAGGAGACATTAATACAGATACTTTTATTACTGAGGTTGGTTATTACCTACCGGCACATTTATAAGGAGTTATTACTTTTATTGGAGGTTAAGAAGATTGCAGGGAATGAAATAGAGGCCTATGTCTAATACACGTAAATATTCCTGATATGTTAATTATACAGCTATATGCGCTGGTGTCAGAGCATTATTTCCAGAAGTATTCCACTAATATCCAGAATGAAGTATTTATGTCATATGTTCAAGAAATTAACAGATTTACATTTAAGATGGATAATTTAAAGGATATTAATGGAAAGTAAGTTGTATGTAATTGAGATTATGGTTTAAATGTATTTTTGAAAGCATAATGGAAAATTAATTTCCTTGCAGAATTAAAATAAGAAAATTAATTTTCTTGAGGAAATAATGTTAATAAAAATTACTGAAAATTATTATAAATTAAAAGACGCTTTTTGAGAGAGAAATTCTAATTTGATATTTTTTAAATGAAGCTTTTCTGTATAACATTTTAATTTATAAGAAGGAAGTTAAAAGCATTTTATATTTTTATGATGTATAACCTTTTACGGTGCAGCAAATATAGAAATAAATATAGTCTTGGTGTTTCTGCAAGGGATTAGTGCATTTATCTGTGTGCTATCGTAGTGTAAGTGGTTAAGATGTCTAGTTAACGATGGAAGATCTGTGGTTCGAATCTCGCAGAAGAACGACTGATTTATCACGTTTTCTACATTTGAAAAATCTAATAACCTCTTAAGTCATTACAGGTCAGGTTGAAGCAGGGCCAGCATTAATCTAGGAATAACAGGTATCATCGGGTATTGTTAACTGTTAAGCTTCCGCCCAGTTTTAAAATAGAACATCCTGGGCGGCGGTCCGAGGATATCCCACCCCTCTTTTCCTCACACCAAACTTTCGAGAGGATTTTCGACTCACGGGAATTTTGTGTTCTTTTGCTGCAGAGATATTATGCGTTTTCAAATGCCCATGCCTTCGGCATTCGAACCTCTGCTCATTGGTACACAAAGATAAATTTTCACAACAAGAATTAATTTGAAGTTACATGGCCTCAAAGTTTGAAAATTGTGTCATCATTTCTATGCTTCGATTCTCGAAACTTTGTGGATTAAGGAAAACCACTCTGACCAAGACTACTTTCCAACAACATTTCTGCATGTTAGTTAGTGTGTCATAATATATTCAATGGTAGTAAAGTGTTTTATTAGCAACTATTTCAAAGGCTATCCTACACTGTTCTTGTAGAATTTCATAGATAGAATTGACATTTGTTGGACATCAGCGATAGATTTAAACACTTGATGTTTTTTCTTGACACTTCTCACCGCTAATAGTATTCTTTTTACGCGTCAAAATTTTCTACGTTGAACAAAGCATTTTTTTCTAGGCTGTTTTGATATTTCTTTTCTCTGTATGCGGCATGATTAAAATGCACTAATTTATAATACTAAACGTGATAAACATTCTTTGCACAACTAATACTGGCATGCACGTACGCGATTTACGAGTTGTTTCCGAGTTCTAGAAAATATATAGAGTAAAATCAAAGAGGGCGAATAACACTCATCGAGCAAAGAAAAACTATAAGTTCTAAATTCTTTTGATTTTTATGTTTACGTTTTCAAAATTGCGGTCCGCAGGCCGCATGATGCTCTCAAAGTAATTTTATGTGGCCCCCGAATATATTTCAATTTTGTATTTCTTGCAAATATGGCGCTTACAGTTTTAGAGGTATAAAGATATGAATTGAGCTTATGTGCGGAACTACTATTGAAGGAAAAAAGATATGCATATATCCTATATTGGGAATTTATTTTTGTCATGGTATACTGTTACGTTAGGTCACGTGACTTAGGTAACGTAGAAGAATTTCATATTTTTGTACGTTCAATAAACTTAGTTCGCCAAGTGACAGATGGTGGCGCTTCAGTCAGTTTTCCGGTTGAATAAGTTATTTAGTGATTAATTCGTAATTTTGGAATCACTTGAAATAAATGTCAGTCTAAACTGTAATATTAACTATAAACAGGTTTAAATTACAAAGCAGAAGCAACAGAAATTTCTTGCAGATTTTAAGCTTTAGACTTCAGACAGAATATAAATATAAATTAAATTTTTCTTTGTGTTTTAATTATTCTTCTTAATATGTATTTTAATAAATATTCAGTAAATGAAATTTAAAATTTATTTAATTTAATTAAATTATTTTATTTTTGTTAAAAATGTTTTTAATTTTGTTAAAAGAAATATTCTGGCCCTTCACCTAGTTTCAAATCGAGCATTCGACACGTATGAATTTTGAAACCAGTATATTAAAGTATCTCAAAAACGTTCGGATAAGGACAACATTTTTGTTGCTACATTGTTAGATATTAGAAATATAGTAATCCTAAGCTTAAATTAGTGAATATTTTTATTACAGTAACCTTAAGCTGTTACATCATTTACTGCACCAATCAGCAAGTATTGTGTAGTCTAAAATTTGTGCGATGGTAAGCACTTCGAATGGATTACATATCAGAGCATCATTAAGTTCCTAGCTTGAAAAAAATCTAAAGAAAAGTGCTTTCTAAATTTTCTTTCCATTAAGCTAACACGCAAATGATACCATACCCATGAATGTGCTAAATATTCAGAACCACGTAGGCCTTTAAAAGGAATTGCTGGGCATAAACTCGACCAAAAGCCCACTTTTAGGTCCCCCATCCAAAACCATCAATCACCCCTTAAAAATTCCTAAAAGTGGAACTACTTGCTTACGCCGGCGAATGAATAATTTGCATGTTTTAATAGGGCGCAAAGTTGTGCTTCGCCGATGGGAGTTCTTAGAGTCATTTATCAAACTACTGTTGTTATTCTCCCTCCCCAAGACCACCCCTCTTGCGTATCTTCGAAAACTCTTTGCGCTGTATGAATAAGCAATACCCGGTACTCAATGACATAATGATAATGATGAAGCCATGGTGCGCCCCAGGACGGTTTTTTCTCCCTTAACTTCCTAACGCTTAAATGGATCAAGAGAGCTTTTTCGTACGTTGGAACGGCTTGCGGTTGACTCTCCGATGCTTAATTTGCAAATTTAGGGGTGTGTAATGGGGTATCCTTCTAATATCGGCTTTCAGCGTCGCATAATCATCTTTGTCCATGAGTTAGTCGGAAAATCCGTCGAGGGGGTACTTGATACTGAGAGGTGTCCGTTGACTGTTGATAAAGTGGAAGAAAATTAAGACAGTTAGTTAGGATAAACGAAAATAATTTTCTTTCATTTTGCCTGATTATTGACACCGTGCCTGGCAGGATGACGATTAAATAATTTAGTTTAAAAGTATCTTCTTGCGAATACGTTTACCATACGTGAAGGATGACTTGTGATACATTGTGCTCTCTCTTTCCGACACAAATGTGTTGTAACTGGATGTTATTGGATATCCAAAAAGTAGGTACTAGTTGTTTTTACGATTTCCGAATGTGAATGTAATACTTTTACTATCATTTCATGCAATTTGACTTATGTTTTATACATGAAAATTAGTTTTACAACATATAATGTTAAAACTTCAACGAAGGTAACGTATTTGTGTATATCTGTTTGTACAGTTATATATATGTAAAATTTACATTACTGCTGACATTTGAACAGTTTATTATTTGCAAGGATAGAATAACATTTCAGCGCATATAATTAAATTAGATATCATTGTGTCCAGGAATACTATTTGGAATTCATTTCTTGCTATACTTGCAAAATAAATCAGCTCAAGTTGAATTAGTTAACAACAGATTTAGAATGTTTGTAAAACTAAGGCGGAGCTGTATAGTTAGTGCGGTGTCCTCACAATAGGATTCATGTATAACTTTTGACAGAACTATAACGTAATTGGTGTTACTATGATACCACTTCAGGTACTGTTGATTTAACATCATTCGCTGAATGTTTAAATGCATTTTCCCGTACATAGATAACTTCAAGAAAGTTGCTCAATATTTCGTAGCAGTTGTTGAATATATATTAAAAATTATGTTTATATTCTTTCAGAACCACCAATGCCACCGCGGATCGAGGACAACACAAATGTTCTTCCTCCAGGCGAACCCTATCCTACCCAAGCTGGTAAGCCTAAACGCTTGCATTGCATCTCCAGGAAAGGTAACCCTCCTGCCAAGCTGAAGTGGTTCATAGAGGATACAGATATCACGACCATGTCCAACCAGACGAATGCCACCGATGTGGACAAGGCCAAGACGTGGCAGGCTGTAAGCGTCCTCGACTATGTGTTCCAGAAGGATCATAATGGCAAACTTCTAAAATGTGTTGCCATTCATGCGGCTTATGAGACACTTACCAAGGAAATTAAACTACCACTGGAAGTGCTGTGTAAGTATTTTTTAACGTAAAGTCTTTGACCCAAACTTAAAGCAACATAGATGGGCAAGCAACTTACAAATTTTGAATGACTGGTTTTGTGTATTATCCCAATTTCCAAATTGAAATTATGGCGTTTAAACTTTTTTTCCACTGGCTGGCGCTTGCCTATGTCGGCATCGGCCACTCCTAAGGCCAGATATGTTGGTCTTTTTATTATGGAAGCACCTAATAAGTAGGCCACCTTTGCCTTCTATGAAGGGATGGACAATTTTTACATCCATGCCTTCTCCGGGATTCGAACCCGGGTCCTTCGGTTTCGCAGTCAGGCTCCCCTAGCCGCTTTACAGTCTGGGGGGGATGGCATTTAACTCTTACTAAAGAAAAAAAAAGTGGGCGAGGATGTTATTTAATTTATTTCCTTCCTGCCTCCTTTCGCCACGAGGACTGCCACGCTGACTCCAGAATTTATGTAGATTTGAGTGCAAGCAGTTTTACTTGCAAAGAGACAGAGGAGTTACGAATACATGTCCGATTTTGGCCTACCTTGCTGGTAAAAGCAAAGCCTATTGGCGAACGTTTATGTTGGTCTTCCTGTGAGTATTTTAGACTGAGATTAGATTCTGTTATGTAAGTGTGTGTTTAAATTTCTGTTGTGGTACAGGAAAGTTTATGTTTTAGTGAAATTATATTCACATTATTGAATTTATGGCCATTTGGAGAGGAAATGTTGAATTTAAACCAGGACCAGGTTGACTGGTATATTTACATTTGCATATTTTAATTTAATCCCTCACAAGTAGTGAGGTAGATAGAATAAACCTGAACTGTTATTATTCTTTGTGTGTTGTTTGACTGTTAGCTATTTTAGGGGGGATAATTCAGGTCACAAAATATACGTAGAACCTTTTTTTGATGGTAATGTCCTAGCTGAGTTATTTGAAGTCCACAAGAGGTGTTACAATTTGAATATTGGAAAGCAAGAGTCACGCTGAAAGAATCTATGTATGCATATAATATAACTGATATTGTACTTTAGAAGAAATTACACGGTGCAGGAGTGTTGTTCTAGAAGCTGAACGTAATTTTTTAAAAATTTTATTTCACAGTACTTTATCACTTGGAATTTTAAAGCTGTAAAAATACTTAAGGTAATCTTTCAGTGTTTTTAAGCGTTTGTCATTAATCATCAAAGATAATTTATCTTCCAATCTTAACAAAACAGCTTAAAAAGCTCTGCTAATTTGAAATATTTTCTGCCCTTCCAGATAACGTCCTCGCATTTGTTTGTTTCATGGTCATTTTTGTTTTAATTTTTGCGAAATTGCTTCTTATTTTTATTTATCTTTAGATTCAAATTTTTAAAACTTTAACGTCCATTAAACAAAGGAAATTTTGTCGCAAGCTGAACAGGAAAAGAAGGAAAAATTATATGCTAACATGGTAGAAGTTGTTTTTTCCCCTCCTCCAAATCTTTCGTGTAGTATCTTTTAGGAAATTTACTGAAAAAAAATCAGATATTCTTTTGAATATTTAAAACTACTTATGGAATATTATAAAATTTCAAAACTTTAATGATTACAATTACGTGAAATTTTTATTTTTATATTGTGAGTGTAATTTTGAGTACTGCATATTTTGAATCTTTACGTGCGTTATGGGTAAGGAAGTTTTATATTTTGTCTTTGGTTTCTGCGTATGAAATTTTCTTCTATTTGAAAATACCTTTCAAATGTTTTAAAGTATCTATTAATGATATAATAATAGGTTATAAATAAAATCTGAACTTAATATACGCATGTATTATTTTATAGATTTATACAACTTAGCGTTTGCCTATCTAATTAGTCGCGTTTAAGAGTTACCGAATGTGTAAGACTATTTTGTACTGGTAGTTCGTCCAGCATTGGGTTGCCACAAAATGAGCTAGCTTTGCAGCTTTTCTTGATTTTTTTATGTGTAGCACAAATGCGAACCAATTTTAAATCTGACAAATTTCTTACAAATTTGTAAACATCAATTATCTTACGAAGTCTTCCATGGTATTTGTGTTCTTTATTAAATAGTCATTGTTTATTTTGCTATTAAATTCATACATATTCACATATTTTCAAAGTTTTGAGATGAGGGACAATGACCTAAAGTGATAAAAAATAGTTTATCTCTGTATTTTAGATAATTCCTTGGTTCGTTGTTTGAATAAGGTTTGTTACCTTCGAAGGCAAAAATACAACACAAATGTTTCAAAAATAGAAGTTTTCAGATTACTAGCCCATTACATATTTTTGTTTCATAAGCCTGAATTTTGGATTTAAATTCAGACCTTCAAAAGTACCGTTATTTTGATATTATAGGTTAACTGAGTGCCGATTACGAGAGATTTTACTGTACTTCGAATGTTCAGCGAGAAATTCAATTTTCAAGTTGCTGTGAGGATCGGTGAACTTGTGTTATAGTATCACTCTGCACACCTCAAGCCGTGGTATAGTGGCTTTTGTCCATATCACCTAAACGTACTTTTTGAAGAGCTCCACTTTTGGTAGCATTTCAATGGCTCAGTAATACGTAAGCGGCATTCTTATGATTCAGATTTTTAACAATGCCTTACTTCTCCGGAACGTCTGTCAGCAAAATGATGTCCTTACTACATGGCAGTCATCTTCACTGAATGCCTTTGCGATACCTGTGTCAGCTATGGGGCTGTCTTCTAGCAAAACGTTTTCTTACCAGACAACAAATATATCCACGGAATGCTTTTGCGATATCACAGTTCTTCATCGTCCTGTCAGATTTTGAAACGTTTACCCAGTCGGAGATATATGGGGTACGTTAACATGCCCAGACATTCCGAGCAGCTAAGTTATATAATCATTAAATTTTCGCTCAACAGGATTCGACATGTGTATGAAACTACCCCAAACAAATTTTTTGATGACCTGTAGCGGAAGGCGAGTATATGTCATATGAAGAATTTTATATCAATTTTGATTACTTTTTCATCATTGTCCATGTCAAGATTTATCAAACTGAAATAATATTTTTAAGTGATTGGGTTTTCTCGTCACAGAATACATGGAGTTAACATAAGGTTTGTGCTTTACATTAATGGATACCATATACTTCTTTAATTCTGTTAGTTGTTTCCTGCTGCCATTGTCAGGTTTATTATAGATTTATGAAATAGATGCTGAACAAATTTTTCTCAGAAATGCTAAAATATTTAGCTCGCTTAGTAATAAAATTCAATGGTTTTATAACTGCAATATATTGCAGAAAATTATTTAAAGATTTTCAGATGTTTTTAAATTTTTAAAAGATGTTAAGCTTTTCATCCGGTTTTTATTCTCCTTGTCACTCAAATAGAATTTTGTTTATCCAGAAATTCAAATATTTCAAAAATTCTAGGATTGGATGTTGTTTTACATTTCTCATGTGTTAAGTCCTTCTTTCATGTCAAAAGCAATAATTCTTGTTATAAATACTTCATTTGAAATATTTCTGCTTAATATTCAAAAAAAATATTTATGTCACTTATTTTGGAATATTATCAGAATATTCTATTCCCTGAAGCTTGTTTCGTTCATTTTAGACTCCATTTTACTATTTTTCTTAAATTATACTTATTTTATTCAAGCTTTCGATTTTTTGCTTTTTCATAAGGAAATATTTGATGTTATTACTAATCTCTCATGTGTTTTTTAAAGGTGCTTTCAACTTACATTATAGCATCACGTATGAATTTTGTATTAAGCAGCGTATCTTTGATTCGAATTCTGAGAGACTAGAATGTAAGTCTTTTTATCTTCCATTACGAGACTTATCTGTTATTTATTTATGAATGCCTTGGGAGTTTTCATGCATACTTTCTTGAATAAACAAGTTATAAAAAGCATGCGCGTGTTGTACCGAAACTTGCTTTTTTATTATTTATTTTCTTATTATATATGTTTGCTTTTGATATTTTTAATATCATAACATTGTACAAATTCCAGAAGGGATTAAAGGCATGAAGTAATAAATATATAGGATTCCTGGAAAATTTCCTCATTCCTACTTTATTTTATTTCGTAGATATTGCTTTGCCGAAAGCGTTATTTTTATTATGCCTCTGGCGTTTATTGCTTCTTGTTTTTTTACGTTCTTTGCTGAATAATATCCAAGTAATTAAGAATGCAGCTTATTATGCTATTTTAGTTCTTTTGAATGTTCGCCTATTGCTTCATTGAGAGAGAGAGAGAGACAGAGGAAAAACGGGAATGTTTTCTTTCATTTTCTTTCTTTTCGTTTATGTTTCAGACATTTTCTTATAAATGATTCCTTTTCCACTTTTCAGTGACTTCAAACGAGAAAATTCGATATATTTTATATTTCCAATTTCTCTTACTTTCAGGCAACGTATTTCATTTTTTCTTTTTCTTGAACAGACCTTGAAATTTACCTGAAATAATTTGGAAAAAAATTATTTCAATTCTTTATTTCATTTCGAAAGATCCGAGAGCCTTTTAGTATTTGGGTTGGAGAAAACAGTATTCGCCTCATTCCAAACTTCTATAAAAAGCAATTATCATGTGTTTTGGGCTTCACTGCGTAATACATGATATTGCAGTGTAAACCGATTGCCAGGTCACTTTCGCATTTTCATTTTATCGAATTGATTAGATGGAATCTCTATTAACAATGCATCGTCCCCAGAATGTCTTTTCACATTAGTGCATGAAGAAGATGAAAAATATATAATAATAATGGAAGAAGCTGTATTTGTTCTGGTGCTGTGAATATCTGTCCTAAAGCTTGGAACTTGGCTCTGTACTGAAATTTTATTGCTGGAGAAAATTGAGCTTTGATAGCATTAAAATTGTGTCTTTAAAACCGTAACATTTCAGTGATCATTGAAATTATTATTCGTATTGAGAGATTTAAAAACTTAAGTAGAGTAAACAAAGAACTGAATATGTAAGATGATAAGAATAATGAAGGCTATAAGAATTTTATCAAACCAAAAATGTTTTTATGCAACTATTCAAAATGTGCCAAATGCGAGAATAAAAACAATGCAAAACACTGCGATGAAGACGGAGCTGAAACAGCAATGTTGGCTTCGGTGGCAGGCTTGAATATGCATATTTCTGTGCTGTATGGGTGAATAAATGGAGTTCGAATTTAATAAAATCAGAATTTTGCGCAATATTTCTCATGTTGTTGCAAAGAATGTCAGCAAGGTTCTGAGGAATATGTATCGAACCTTCATCGAGAAGAAAATTTAAAACTCTATAAAATATCTAGTACCGGAGGTGCTATTACTCTCGAAACTCGCTTTTTATCCGCATCATTTTCTGTCCAAATCACTTTTCAAATTAATGCATCTAAATGTGTTATTTAAATTGAATAACATGATGAAGAATCTGTATATATATATATGTGTTTGTGTGTATTCCTCGCGTTCTGGAAAAATGACGGCACCTAATATCACTGAAATGCTAATACACATAGTCCTTCACCTGAACGTTGTCACTTCGAAACTCGAATTTTTGATTGTTGACCTTTCAGATTGTTGGCATTCAGAGAAAATGTAAGATTGTTACCTTTCAATTTGAATCCACAAATTCTGCTATTTGAAAGCCATTGCCTCAAAATGACTACTTACTATCTGCACGCAGCATCGTATTGCCATTCAGTAAAGCGTAAGATATTTAACTTTCAAATTTAAGCTCTCTGTTACTGAGTAGCAAAGTGACTGAAAAGCAGTAAACGCAGCTCTTAAAAATTCTTTCTAGTACTCTTTAATCTGATTGATTTTTAAAAAATGCATTTAAATCATGATTTGTCTAATTAGAAATATTAAATATACATATATGAAATGACATTAACAAGTCTCATTAAAATCATTATATACTTTTTCTTTGTTATGACAACTCTTGCGGCTAGCCGCTTGAGTGATTAGTTTTTAAGGAAATAATATAGCGAAAAGCGGTAGCTCCTAGCACTCAATTGGGAATTTTGTAGGACCGGGAAATTCTTTATCGGAAGCTACGGGCTTCTAAATATTTTGTGATGCTCTTCAATTTTATGCGGGATAACTACGAAGAAAGCGATGCTTAATAATGAAGCTAAAAAGACTAAAAAATTGTGTTAGCAGGAGTCAGTAGAATACAAGGTTGGTGATCTGTGGTATCTGTGGTAGTTGGTGATCAGCGGGAGCATCAAAATCCGTAATAAATCCTCTGGTGCGACGATAAAATATGAATCCTTTCAGACAGATTTTCTTTCTTTTTCTTTTTTTGAATACTATTTTACTTAGATCCTAATTTGAGTAATTCAACGTTGTCAGGACTGAGTGTATGGTGCATATTCTTGAAAGGGATTTAAAATCCTCTTTTACTAAATCACAATTATATACAGCCACTTCCCAACTCGGGAGAGATACAGAAAATAATGACCACACTTGGGTCTTAAACCGAACAATCAAATAATTTCAACTAAATTTAAATAGAAACTAAATAGTCGTAGAAATTAAATAGTCGTTGCTCATAGAGCTATAACGCGAGGTTGACCTCTATGCTAAAGGGTGCGTAGCAAGATTTAACTAATACTAATGCACTTAGATTTACTTCAATAAGTAATAGCGTAACAGCGCTACGGCTTAGAATTTAAATACTGGCTGGTCAGGCGAACATTGAACAGAGTAACAGTGGTCTGAGACTAAAAGCTCTCTCACACTGAAAGGTTCCTACCTCTTGTTTAAGTAGAACTTAGCTCCACTTCAAATTAGCATAAAGCTGAATCGCGCGCTTATTGTAACGGGAAGTTGAAATAAGAACAGATAGAAAAAGACAAATTAAAATAAAACTTTGTTAGTTTAACTAAAACCTTACAACGTATGCTGCTCTTTTTTTAAGTAACTTTTGCATAACATGTTTTGGCGTCCCGAGACCTTTGTTTAGCGAATGAAAAGCCTTTGAATATTATCTGTAGGCAATAACTAAATACGCTTTGGAATGTTTAGATACTTATTATACTTGCACTGCACAGCATTATTAATTGAAAGTATAATTAACATTATTAATAGAAACAATAAAAGTAACGATTAAAGGCTTCTCAAAATATTCAAGCAGTTGGTTAAAATGTAGGGATTTATATTTATTTTAAATAACCAAATTAATTTAATTTGAAGCTTTTTTTCCTATAAGCCTTCATCTTCCGTAATTGCCAATACCAGAATATTTAAATTTGATAGCGCGCGTGAAGTAATGCAAATTCTACCTTGAGGAGAAAAGGTTTAAATACTAAGTTCTAGAAGGGAAATTTAGAGAGTCTGGTAAATCTCTGTGCTTATCGTAGCGCGAGCTTCGGCTTAGCAATTATTGCTGGTTAAGCGTGGCGTAACAGCTATTACTTTGCTGCTACTAGATTTTCAACGTTCTTTTAGGAAACAGGATAGTCTGAGCCCTGTAGCTTAATTTTACTACTTGTTGATATCTTCAAATCATTAGTTAGTTCTTTGACTTCAGTTACCACCCAAGCAGAGGCGTAAAGGGGTTAGCATCCAGTTGACGCATTGTAAAGTTTTAAAGAATGTAATAAAGGGTACTTTTAACCCTTCTTCTATGCACAGCATTATTACAGTTACTTTTAACCCTTCTTCTATGTACAGCATTCTTCTATGCACAGCATTATTCTATGCAGTTGCTACTCTTCCAATTTTGACTCAGAAGTTAGGCAAGTGGATCCTACAAACAAAATGTGGATATTCTTTGGCACTTGCAGTGGTGTGTATTGGAAGAACACCCTAGCTACGTGTTCTGTATAGCATTACAAATATAACTTGTGATCACAATTTTATAATTTTTGGTTGACTTATCTCCAAATTCCGTCCACTGGAGTTAGGAAACGAGACTACAAATACTTTGGAGCAACATGTGAGAAAGCTGGACTAATGTGATTTAGCATGGTTCATGTAGAGGTACATGATGTGCATGTAAAGATTCATGTAAAGGTAAATAAATTTGTATGATGAAGTGAATCTTGTTTAAAAAACATTTAGGCAGTCCAGTTGCGATTTGCTTCTCAGCACCCTTTCACCTTGTGTTTCGTAAAGCTCAGCTAGATATTCTCGGCTCTAACTGGTAGCAGATATCAGCTCTACCGGGTATATGTGAAAAGCTATATCATAACATATTATACAGCAGTATACTCTATTCTATTAGAACCACCCAGACGGTATAGTGGTTAGGGAAGTCTACTACAATACCCGGGTTCGAATCCCGGAGAAAACATGGTTGTAAATGGCCGCCCTTCATAAGAGGCAAAAGTGGTCCTCCTATTAGGTGCCTCCATAACAAAGTGATCACCGCTTCTGGCCTCAGTAGTGGCCAACGCCTATGAAGACTTTTACTCCGCCATTAAAGGGAGAACTATATTGTAGTATATTACAGTCTAATATACCATACAACATACTGGGTTACGTTACATAAAATATATACGTTACATAGAATACACGGCAGATGTATATGTCATACTATACGGCAGATATATACGGCAAATGTATATGTCATACTATACGGCAGATATATACGGCAGATGTATATGTCATACTCTATATCACTATCCGATATTATACTAATATATACTAAGTCATACCTCACCACACAGGAAGAAATTAAAACGGTTTTGAAATGAACAACAGTTCGTAAAGTTAGATAAAATAACAATATAAGCGTTTCAAAGATAAAACGAGATCAGACAAATTTCTCTTTAAGATGAGAGCGACAGTAAAATGTAAAACAGTTATCTAGAGAAATGCTCTCTTTAAGCAGAACGGTCGCACGCTTTGAATTAACTGCCTTTCTCAGGTTGTCATTTTTAGGGTTGGTTGTTCAAAGAGGAGATTAGTACTCCCGAAAATTAAAAAAAAATCACTCGTAGGGCTTCGAAAATGCTTTTTCCGGAAACTTCCTAAATGTCAACAAACTGACAATAAATCTTGAAATGTTTCTAATTTGAAGGCGATTTCGGATTCGTGAAGATTCTTTAGAGGATTTTTTTCTTCCATTTTAAATATCACTGAGTTGGCAAGAAATCATCGGCAAATACCGACAATAATTTTTTGAGGATTCTTTAGAAGAATTTTTGCCTTCCTTAATAATGCCAAGTTGGCAAGAAATTACAAAATATTGGCAAAAGGTTTTTGTTAAGCCTTTTTAGGAGAGTTTCTGCCCAAACCTTTTGATCTAATGAAATTACTTATTTTAACAATTTAAACATCAGTCCGCTCATATTTAAGAGAGTTATTGTGTAATACATGAACCAAACATTTACAAACACAGTAAGTGAGCCCAAATTAAAAATGTAGTAAAACATACAATAAATAAATAAAAGTAAAATTATCAAGTAAAGTTCTCTAATTAAACAAACAAATAAATAAAAATACATTCATAATAATAAAAATATATATAAAAGCAAATTATTAAAAAGTACGATCACATACATAATTTGTGATAATATGTTATACATAATGCAACTATTTAGGGAAAGGGTAAAGTTTCTATTATACCCTATGTCAGAAATTCCTTTATACGTAAAGAACTATTTGTTTAAGTATTATTTATTTCCCATCTATAGTCAGAATTTTCCGGAAAGTTTTCATATTACGGCGACATCGCGGCTGTCGGTGCTTGAGACAAAGAATCTATCTCATAATTTTTACACTTTACGTCAATTGTAGCAGCTGAGAATCCTCCTCCAGTTTCGGAAAACGTTTATAATTATTTAAGAACAATACAGCAGTTCTATTTTAGGTAATGGCCAGAACATTGTTCCCTCAGTATATTAATTAGGAAACAAAAGCTGGTTTCCAATCGTCCCTTTTACTTGGCGTAAAGTATTGTGGCTTTCATTAAAGTGGAGCTCGTAAAAGATGCGAGCTATAAACGCTGATAGTTTGGAAAATTTTGGAACAAAAATTAAAAGCTACGTATTCATACTTTCTGCTTCTTTTGGAATAGGACATGTGAATAGCGTCAGTTTCAGCCATTAAAGCTGTGGTATTTGCCGCCTCAGAAGGTGCTTATTTTATTTAACAGGTGCTTAACATTAAAAGGAAGTAGGAAAAGTGTTCTGTTACATTAATATATTGGTTTTATAATTAAGTAACTTAGAATTGCGTTAAGAGAAATTAGAAACTTGTTCTGTCGTTGCTCTTCTAGAGAAAGTTTATAAGGTATATCTCCCACATTCTTAGCGTGCCTTCGTGGTGTAATGGTCAGCACACTGAGCCGGTATTTCAGAGGTCCGTGGTTCGATTCCCGGCGAAGGAATTGCATATTTTTCACCTCTCTTGCTTCGTAATAACCTAATGTCTCTACAGTGGCGCCCGAACTAAAAGGTTGTGGATGATGACTCTCCACACCCAGGATTTGGCGACTAGGTCCCCTAAAACCCTAGTCGCCCTTTAAAAAAGGGGAGTATATAAGGTATATCTCCCACATTCTTAGCGTGCCTTCGTGGTGTAATGGTCAGCACACTGAGCCGGTATTTCAGAGGTCCGTGGTTCGATTCCCGGCGAAGGCGATGCATATTTTTCATCGTTCCTGCTTCCAAAAAATCCTAATGTCTCTACAAATTTAGAAAAGAGTTTTGGTTTTTCTTCAAAATATCAAACATATAAATAGACTATAATACAGAAGATAACAATCTGAGCATCATCTATTGAGAAAAATGGAAATGTGGGGTGAAAATTATAAGATAAAGCTTTTTAAACATTTCGAGAAAAATCTGTTGATAACATGATTAAATGAATTTTTCAGATTTTAGTGAATATATAAGGCTTCAAGAAAATTTAATTCACTAATTTATACAAACGCTGGGATACTTTTGAAGAAACTAAAGCTAAAACAATGGTTGAGAAGCTATCAATGATTGTATGTGAAAGAATATGAAATTTGCATTTTCTAATGAACAATCCTTATTTTTTGTGCAAAATGGTAGCAATCTCTTAAGCTGGTACATACATACTAAAACACGCTAATAAGGAAACAAGGAATATTACAGTCAATAATTTTGAAGCAAAAAATTATGATGAACCATTTTGCTAAAAATCATCACTTAAATAAGGAATACATATGGTATGAAATTATTTTAGGAAAGCTGTTAAATTTTATTTATTTACTAGCCGCTGCGCGGCCAGCCTTCGTCTGGCTTTAAAGTGTACCGGAAAAATTCCTAAAGAGAACACCAAACATTAAATTTGAAAACTGCACAGAATTTTACTCTGCAGAACAATTTTATCAAAAAAGAAACAAACAACGGAAAAAAAAATTCAGTTAAAAATGCATTACATATAAAAAGCATACAATGAAATAAGCAATATCCCTTAATACAAATATTAATTATCCTAATAAATAAATTAACCAACTTCCTGCTGCCTTCTCTAGACAAACGTCCAGTATCCAAGAGAAACTTTAAATTTAAAAACTGCACAGAATTATCGCCCTCATTTTTCCAGGTGGCAATAGTGCTGATATCAGCAACAATGGCTGCGTGCCATTGTTGTTCATATAATGAGAGAAAATCATCAATTTGATACTATTTCATAAAAAAAAAAAAGTAAAAAAATCTGTAGGATTTCAGATTTTAAATTACGTTCTTAATTACGTTACGTTTCAGTTTCTTAAACTGTTCAATAGAGTGAAATCTCGCTTTGCTATAGCCCATTATGTCTTAAGAGGACGCGATTTCGTCAGAAAACATAAAATTTAGGAAAAGAAAAATCTAATTCGAATTTCGAAAAACTCGCTTCGAGGTGCACTGGCTCATGCAAAAAAATCATGCAAAACTTTTCAATATCTTACAAACAGTGAAATAAGCAAAAAATAACATGAAAGAAACTCAAAAAACAAAACATTTCGCGCAGAATTTTACTCTGCAGAACAACTTTATCAAAAATGAAATCAATAAAAATGTATTATATATATAAAAAATGACAATAAAATATGCAGTATCCATTAATACAAATATTACCTATCCTAATAAATAAATTAACCAACTTCCCTTTGCAAAATCTTAAGAACTCAAATGATATAAACAGATTAAGAACTTAAACAGATTAAAAAATGTCATGCAAAACTTTTTTTATAATTAAAATTATATATAATTAAAACATAATATTACAATGAAATAAGAAATATCCCTTGATACAAATGTTAATTATCCTAACAAAGTAATTAAACAATTTACCATTGCAAGAAGAAACAATTTTTTAATTTCTTAAACTTTTCGGTCTCTTAGAAACAGTAACATAAGAAATACAACGAAAAATTGTTGCCAAACCGAAATTTTTAAAAGAATGTATGAGGGCTGAGTGTTCTGTGAAACATGGTAAATTCTGCAAAGGGTTCTTAACCTAAAGTTCTCAGTCCTGAACTGGAACAGGGAGCGGAAGGTACGCTATGTTCTGATGTAACAGCTGGGCTGGATAATAACTGCACGTGAAGGGATTTGAAATCCTCTTTTATTAAATCACTATTAATTACAAACTTCCCAACTCGGGAGTGATACAGAAAGTAAAAGACCGCACTTGGGTCGAACTTAACAATCCAATAAATTGAAATAAATTAAAATAGAACTTAAACTTTGCTCCGCAGAGCAATTCGCGGAAGTTAACCTCTACCTAAAAGGGTGCGTAGCAAGATATACTAATACTAACGCACTTCAAATTGTTTTACAATGCAATCACGTGGCAAGCACTATGGCTTATAAATTTAAACTGCTAGTTGGTCAGACGAACTTTGAGCAGAGTAACCGTGGTCTGAGTCTAAGCTCTCTCACAATAAGAGGTTTCTTCCTCTGGTTTAAATAGTACTTGGCTGTACTTCAAAATTAGCATAAGCTGAAACCGCGCGCTTCTTCTGACGGGAAGTTGAAGCAGAGAGGAGATAGACAGATTTAAATTAAAATAAAACTTGGTTAGTTTAACTAAAACCTTACAAATGAAACTATTCAAAATGATGCAATTTCATCAAAAATCTATCAACAACAATAAGAAAGGAAAATTGTTGCCAAAACTACATTTTAAAATATCTGAGAGGTGACAAGTGTATTCGGAAGCTTCATTTAAAAAACTTAAAAAAAATACAAAATATTATTATTTTTCCAAAATTCTTTTTTTAAAAGGAGTCGAAAGGATTAAAGTTCAACGTGTCCAAAAATCAAAGGAAAATAAACAGCACATTTTTTTAAAATAAGTTTTTTTAAAAAAAATTCCGCTGAAAAGGTGTTAAGCTCACCTTCCTAAATAAATTCGTATTTAATCGATTTATTAAAATACGAAATTTATTTTAAGTTCGTAAAATAGCTAAGTGTCTACGCTTCACGACGATGTAAAAATGAAATGTATAGAGTGAAATCTCGCTTTTCTGTAGCCCATTATGTCTCAAAATGACGCGATTTGGTCACAAAACATGAAATAAAAAAAATTCTAATTCGAATTTCGAAAAATCGCTTCGAGGTGCTCTGGCTCTTGTGTAGATACACCTATGTACCAAATTTCGTGGCCCTGGGTCTATTAGCTTACTCGCAACACGAACGAAAGAGACACACACACACACACGCACGCACGCACACACACACACACACACACACAAACACACACGCAAACACACACACAGACTCTTTGTTTTATTATATGTAGAGATTTATATGATTGTTAAAGTGTTACTTTTTTACTGAAGTTATAAGACAGTGTTTCTTTCTTAGTTTGAAACATTCCTAATGTGGAATGCTTAAATCAGGCACAGAGTGTACACAGTATACAAAATAACTGATATAATATCAAAATAATAAGGCTATTAAAAATAAAGCTTCACTCCAGTTTCTGTTCTATTTCACAGTGTTAATTAATAATCCTTATCTTGCTATCCTTATAGTCGCTATTAACGATTTTTAAATTTCAAATATCTTTCTGCTTTGTTTAATACATAGAGATAAAATTGTTACATGTTTTGTGATAACTGCTTTCAAGGGTATACCAAAATTTTTATAGAAATTGAAAGATTACAATTTAGAACCTTCAGATAATTGAATAAAGTCAATTTAAATTAGTGTTTTCGCCCAACGTGTCAAAATGTTTGTTATGCGCAATTACCAGACGTAGCTTCTGACCTTAGTAGTTACATGGCATGTTTATGTATGTTTGTGTAAGATGAAAAATGTAAATCAAATTTCTAACTTTAATTCGCAGTAATCTCTTAAATCTCTATTTTAATTTGGGTGTTCCCTTTTCTGTCCTAAAAATAGTAATTGATTATAATAAATATTTCTAAACTGTGTCATTTCAAAATAAATCACTGTCGTATGATTCTGATATAACATTAATGAAGTAGAGAAATACATGGAATTTCAACCAATAATAATTTCAGGCAGGTAATATTAGTCAATCGATATATTAGCCAATATAGCTTTCCTTCTCTTTATTGCGTTCCTTCGTGGTGTGATCGGAAAGTGCGTAAGACTAGAAATCAGAAGTTTCAGAGTTCGAGTACCTTTGAGAGCATTCCCTTTTTTCGAGTTCTCTGCTTCGAAACCTTTTGACTTCACATTTTCTACGAATATTTTGAATAATAGAGTATATTAACTTGATGTAACATATAATATATGCTTTTGCCATTAATATGGTCAATTAAAAACCTTCTAAATCACTGTGATATATACTCATTTACAGTGCAATAATTTGTTACCACCGACTACTTTGTTACAGTTCATTTGTTTTAATTTAAAATAGCAGTTACTTAAGATTTTATTCGCTGTTACGCTCTAAATAATTAGTAGTTTTAAAGTTTTAATTTGCCTTAATTGTGGCCTTTATAAGTTGATCTTAATCAAAGATTAGCGTTATCGAAATCCTTTTCTCGGCAAATGCTCACAGATGCATTAAAAAGGATAAGAAGCTTGTTTGTTCGCTTGTTAGTTCGCATTTCCAGAATCCTGTGTATCAAAATATGGGTAAGTGTCTTAATTGGTTTTCAGTGGAGCAGGTTTGCATTCTAAGTAAGTGTGCAAAAGAATGACTTCATAAATGCATATGCTGTTCAATATTTTAATTGCCTATTTTCAAATTTAATCTCTATTTTAATGTATTAGTGGTTTTCGTTTTAGTTGTTAAAAGCAGTTTGTTTTCCTTTAAGTAAAATAATTTGACTATCAGTTATATTTATTTATAACAGAACATTATATTTAAGTAATGACTTTAGTTTAAACGACCGCTTAAACTTAATTTTGGAAGAAATATTAAAAAAATATTTAAATATATTATGCTTTTAAATATAAAAATATTTAAAAGCAGTTTCGTGTTAGTGAGTTGGTTGATACAATTGAGAATCATAAATGTCATTTGTCTATGAGACTTTAAACATAATTTAATGATTTCAAAGCCTTAAATTAAAATCAAAGCTGCTAAATTGTATCAGTCCAGGGTAGTTTTCTTATTTCCTTTTTAGATTAAAGTAATGAGGATTAAACGGTGTCGATGATAAATCAGAATACGCATCTAATATTTTTCAAAATATTTTTAAGTTTTTAAAAAATCGTAACGGAATAAATTTGTAAATGACTCAATGTGTAGCTTAGATTTGTATACAGACGATGAACAGAGAACATTAAATGAGAATTTAAAATTATTATTCTGTTAGCGTTAAAAAGAGTTTGAAATAAAATGATTTCAAATGAACGGTGGTTTGTAATTTTGCAACAGGGTATAGTAGAAAAGTTTATAATTGTGCCCAAAATGTAATTACACACTTCTGCTACTGAAAGTAATGGATGGTTGCGTGGATGCTCGCATGGTATCTAAAATGAACACGAAGCCTTCCGTCGGATTTCCTGATTTCAGTGGAGCTTGAATGCTGAATATTGCTCGGTCTAGAGACATGACCCGTAATTGATTCAGGCGGCACTTATAAGGTTGTAGGACACGTGCGATAACGTCAGAATGAATGCATCGATAGCAGCGCCACTGCACAAGTATATAAAGGGCAGTATGATGTATGCATCTCAGACGGTGTTTAACTGTGAAAACTGTTTGTAGAAGATTAAATTGTCCGAAAGGAAAGTCGTGCTATCCATGGATGCGTCCCGATCAGAACAACGCGCGGTAGTACGGTTTCTGTTTGCGGAAGGTGAGCGTAATGTGGACATGAACAATCGTGACAGTGTATGGCGACCACTGTTTAGGTCGTATGGCTGTAAACAAATGGTGTAAAAGTTTCCGTGAAAGGTGGCAAACGATATCAGATCTGCCGAGACGGACCGAGCAAACAAAATGATCACCAATGATTCCATTGCCTCCGTTAATGAAATGATCCAAGCTAATCGAAGGGTTATGACCCGTGAAATAAGTCACGAACTCAACCTGAGTAAAGGAACGGTTCACACCATTATCCACAAACATCTGGGGTACAGCAAAGTGTGGGCGGCATGGGTACCAGAACACCTGACCCTTGATCATCAGAAACGACGAATGGGTTTCTGTCTCCATCACTTGATCCGTTATGAGGAGAATCCCTGATTTCTGGATCGTATCGTTGCGGTCGACGAGACCTGGTGCCACCACTACGCACCCGAATCCAAGAAAGCGAGTATGCAATGGAAACACAGCTCATCTCCTCCGCCACGGAAATCGAAAGCAACGATAACTGCATGGAAAGTGATGCTTTCATTTTTCTTCGATTGTCGTGGACCACTTTTAATCGAGTTCCTGCCCCAAGGGAGTATTATCAATTCCGCACAATATTGCGGTGACGAAACTGCGACAAGCAATAAAAAAAACGCCGAGCCTTCTCACACAAGGAGTGATCCTTCTGCATGACAATGCCCGCCCACACATCTCCCAGAAAGCTCAGAGGACCTTAAAGACATTCCGTTGGGAGGTTTTAGAGCAACTCCCGTACAGGTCACGTTGTGACTTTCACATCTTTGGGCCATTTAAGAGAGTCTTACAGGGGAAACGTTTCTATTCGGACGATGGAGTGATGGAAGCCGTGCAGGACTTCTTCAGGAATTAGGCCCAATCTTTCTACAGCAAAGGCATCGAGCTGCTGCCGCAACGCTGGGACCCGTGTTTCACAACGCCTATGGCGATTTCTTTTGATTTACGATAAAGGTATTACTTTTCTTCAACTTGTCCACTTTTCATTTGGGCAACCCTTATACTTGGTCATCGCCATGTCTGAGGTAGTACGACAAAAGTTTAGGAAGCTTTTAAAACAATATTTTTATATAAACTGAACTTTTAACGAATGAAGGCAGGACAACTACAGATAAGCAGTGCTTGTTGCAATGCAAATTAAACAAGTATCAAAGAAATTTCATACTTTTATCAGTAGTCTAAGTTTGACTACACCGTTAAACACTAAGCTGAAAGTAGGCTCAAATAATCTAACGAAGCGTAAGTTTATCGGCTGCTAGAGCATGCAAAGCCGAGATAATTGCAACTTGCTACAGCTGGCAGAAATTTAAGTACATTACGCGAACGGCACAACACTCACTCTCTCAGGATCCAAAAACCGTTAGCTTAAATGCACTGCAAACTAAATTGCATTCTGATAACGAATACGGAGAGGAGAAGTTAAATATCTAAATCATAACAACTGATTAGTTTAAATTTACAGTCTTATACAATTTAGATGTAGGACATTTTCTGTCATAAGAAGGAAAATTCCCATAATACAAATGGTTTATTACTTGATACGTAATACAGGAGATTTGAAAAGTGTTTTATTAATTGCACTTTTATTACGGATGTTCTTTTCAATTATCAGTTGAGCATATTCTGAATTTTGTTTACTTAAAATTATGCAAGTTAAAATTATTCAGGATCACGGAAAGGAAATATTCTGAAAGATACACGTATTTTAATTTATGCCGATTACGCATTTTATTAAAAATTTTTTTAAAAAATTTAAATTTATTAAACACTGCGTCTGTTGCTTATAAATCTCTTAGTTTTCTAAGGAATTTAACACTGATAAAATCTGAAAAATAAATTTAAGCCCTTATGCATTTCCTAATGGCAACTGTCTGAGGAATCGCTATGCATGACTTAACCTATTAAGAACTTTGTCTCGTCAGTGCTTGGACAAATATTAAAACATAAGACAAGTTTATGTTTTAAACGTAAATTTAAATTTTAGCGAGTGTTATTATAGTAGACTAACGAGATAATTTTTATTCATTTCAAATTATGCATATTCAGAAAGAAAAAATCTAATCTGCTTTACATTAAATTTTTTATTTAATCGTATTTAAATTTATCTTTCTTGTAAACTTTCTTATAACATGTTAAGCGAGTTCCCTCACAAATATTCCTAATATATATTTTCCTTAGATCTGCTATCTCAGCCGTCTGGTTCGAACTTGAAAAGGTCATATATATGCAGACGATGACGGGCAACCGATTTTACATCTTATTCGCAGCTGCCCGATCGTAGCAGAGTATTTATATTTTATTCCTTCCCGTATTGCTCTTTACCTTGACGGTTCAGTCGGAAGTTCAGTATGTACGGTAGATTAAGGAAGCATAAATATGCCGGTGCCGGGTTCATATATTTATGCAGGGCGGATATTAACGGGCGTTTCGTTGCGGCTACTTTGCATACGTCGTTTATTGTCGCGCAACGTCGGCAGTCCTCTTCTTTTCTGCCTCTGCTCTCAATGTTGTTATTTGCAAGGGATAGATATAAAGGAGTAAAGACTTTTTTTCCTTTTTTAGGATTTGTTTCGGAATTGGTGATGCGGTTTTAATGATTCCGAATGTTATCGCATCGCATTAGAATTCTTTCTACTTTACTTTGCCATATATGATGCCAACTGGCAATATTTTTTTTCGAGAAAGATTTATGTTCCTTAAAGTATGTTATGTTATTTAAGAATCTTAATGGTTATAGTCATTGAAAAAATATTTAAATTCATTTTTTATTAGCCTAAAGGAGTAATTTGCCAAGAACGGCTATTAATTTCGTTTTGGCATTTGGCGTCGTCCACTACAAAACGCCGTTTCACTTTTTAAACTGTCGCCACCAAATATTAGATCCCTGCATTATATTTAAAAAAATTGAATAATGGAGAATCTGCATAAATGTATGTATGTTTCTCTCACTGGGAAAAAACAACAGTACCTAGAGACATCAAATTCTGAATAACGTAGTCCTCCACTCGAATATGGGCATTTGGAAGCCCAAATTTGGAATTTGCTTTATTATCTATTTCATATTTTGTAAATCTTTAACGAATGTTTGATTCACAAACTCCACGATTTCAAAGCAAGCATTGGCAACACTGTACGAAAAAAAAAACATTTTTATATCCAGCGCGCGATACTGTGTATCCGAAATTCTAAAAATGTGCTGTGTTTAAATATTTTCTGTTATCGCTGTTGAATTGAATTTTATGGTTTAAGGGCGAATAACATGATAATTAATAAATAAAGGTAACACAGAAAACGTTAAAAAAGGCCGCTTTAGGCGTAATATAAAATCTGAAAGCTTTGAGATTTTTTAAAACTTTTTTTTTACTTCATTTGAACTCACCTGTATTTCAGGCTTTTAATTTAACTTAAAAACAAAAAGAAAAATATTTTTATAGAATATAAAAAATTATAATATGTATTTTCTAACCAAAAAAAATAATAAATATTTAAAAATATGTAATATTATTTTTTGGCTTGAAATAAATATTTAATATTTTTAATTTATTTATATTATAATTTTTTATATTTTATAAAAATATTTTTCTTCTCCTCAGTTCCGTTTCTCCTGGGTAATTTCCATAGTTGCCGGTGCGTCTGGGATTTTTGCGAGTTTTTTGGGAGAAATCCAAGGTCCATCAGCTGTTGGGTTGTTAACTTCTTGCGTTTTTTCCTGACTCTTCCTTCTATTTGTTCTTTTACAGAAGAAATTCTTACTTCAATGTGTTCAACTTTACTTTACTTTGAGTCTTGAGTTTGTTTACGTATTAATTCCGCGATGAGTGCTTGTTTTTCCTCTTCAGTCTTTGCTGTTTTCATCTTTTCCATAAAAACGATATATTTTTCATCTCCCGAGTTGGTCAGCATCTTCCGGAGAGATTCGTCTTTCTTAATATTCTCAAGTTCATTATCAGCAGTCCTAGTCTTTTTGTCCGCTTCGTCCGTGCGTCCTTTGCCTTTGCCTTTTCGCTTGAGTCGTGGGTCTCTCAGAAATTCCTCTTGGCGCGAGGTTCTGGGCAGCGAAAAAGTTGATTTTTCAGAATCTGAAAATTCGCTTCTATTGTCATCCATTAATGGTGTCCTAAAATAGGACATGGTTAACTTTAGGATTCCAAGGGAGTCGGGCTAAGAATCAACGAAAGTTAATGCTAAGCAAGATCGCTGACCGCCTAAGGGACTGGGTCAGGGCTAGTACAAGTGAGCAGAAAACTGAAGTGCTACTCTCTCGGGAGCTCAGCAGACTGCAGAAATCTGAAGCGCTTTAAACTGGGGCTTTTCATTATCTGGCAACCTCCGCCCCGCGAGATGGCCACAAATTAGTTTCCCTCCTTCTTGATAGGCGCGGTCTGAACATCCGTGCCCTGGAGTGTTCTGCAGTTTTTTCGAATGTGCCTTTCAGCACCGCAGTTCCAGCACTTTACGGTTGGTTTATTGTCACCAATATTCCTTGTAAAGGCATATACTTTTCTGGTTAAATCGTCTAGGCGAACAGTCGTTTAATCCACTGGTTCTTGTAGTTGAGCAGCTCTGATTGGGTGGCGGTCTCTACGAGTGGCTTGTTGTGCTGCCTCGAATATCATTGCGTATACTAGAGCGCTTTTTAAGTCCTTCACATCAGCCATTCGCAGTGCTTTCTGTATTTCAGGATCCCGGACGCCGTCGATGAAGTATTGCAGGGACAGCATTTCCCTTGTTTCTGTCGGGCACTCCGAAAAGGCGAGGTGGGACAGCATTTCAACATCCGTGGCGAGCTCCTGGAGTGTTTCCATAGGCTTCTGTTGACGGGATTTTAACTGCAGCCTGCTATAATCTTTTAAACACTTCTCTCCAAAACGCAGCTCCAAAGCGGCGGACAGAGCTTCGATGTCTAGTCTCTGGTTTTCGGGAAGAGTCTGCAGGATATCCGCTGCGTCTGCTCTCAGAGAAGCGGCGAGATGACAGACTTTAGCTTGGGAATCTTATCCATTCGCATCCGCCACTATAGAAAATTGTGTCTTATACACTTGCCAAGAGGTCTTCCCATTATATGTGGATAGCTTCAGAGAGGGACGAGCACTCATGGGTAGAAATTTGAAACTATCCGAATTGCTTCCTGCCGTCGTTACGAATTTCCTTAAAGTATCAACTTCTTTCACAACCGCAAAAACCTTGTCATCAATTTGTTGGTCGATTTGGTGTTAGACGACAGAGACAGTTCTTTCAATTCGTTGCTTCACAGCAGAAACTCTTCCTTCTATTTGTTCTTTTACAGAAGCAATTCTTTCTTCAATGTGTTCAACTTTACTTTCAACAGCGTCAATTCTGCCTTCCATTTCCTAGAATTTATTTTCTATTACGCTGGTAATTTCTCTTTTGATTTCCTCTTGACCTACTTCAATCTTTTCTTGAACAGCCTTCATTTCATCTTTTACAGATTCTTGAACAGCCTTCATTTCATCTTTAAGAGATACTTGACCAGCTTTCATCTCCATTATAACTGATTCTTGACCAGCTTTCATCTCCTTTTTAACGGAGTTGACAGCCTCTTCCATCTTTTCTTGGAATGCAGCAAAAGCAGTGACGAGCTGTCTCAATTGTTCTTCCATTGCTCTCGTGAATAGCATTTAAATCCCACTTCTGACACCAAAGATTGTTACGCGTTATATTGTTACGTGCGTACGGGTTCGTTATATATTGAATGCACAAGTCGTAAAAAGTTAACAAAAATTTATTCTTTCCACAAGAAATAAATTAAAATGCTGAAATATTTCTTCACAGATATTCGCACAATATCACAATATCTCAAACGTTTAGCAAAAACTGAGTTCAAAACAGATAAAATAATTCTATGTCACAGCGAAATCGCTACAATCAATAACAGCAGCTCGCGTTTTACTGCTACAACTACAACAGCAACAACAACAACTGAGATGAGGTGTTTCAATTCGGCTTTTTTAAGCTTTTTAATTATCAATAGAACAATCTTGATTTTTCTAGATTTCTCTGGATGGCAACAGTAATTACGAGATATTTATTTATTAAGCATTAAATGCACACGCTCTTTTATTTTAATTTTTGTTTTCGACGTAGCTTTCTCTTCAAAAATCGTCTGCGTTGCACGGGGAAATAAAAAGAAATTTTAATTACAATTCTAAATAAATAGCCAAATAAATGTGAAATTCGTAGTCCCTAAGCTCTTTTTTTCCAGTCGATCTTTTTAAGTCAACAATAATTATATGACATAATTTTAATTTCTAAATTAAAGTTGCTAGAAATAATAAGACTATATTCTTTGGCGGATGCGCATGCTTTCTAGCATATCCAGTATTCTCAACTTAGGTTGATTGCTAGCATAGTCATGCGCATATATGCTCACATGCACTGTAACAGTAGATACACACTGCTGCTGTTAATTTCTCGGTAGTTGTAGTTAGTACAAAATGGGGTAAGAGAGAGATGAAGATGTCATTGCACTAGACTTTTCATAACGGGCTGGTTTAAGCAGTTAGGAAAGCCGCATTTGGCCTGGGGCCTTTGCCTACACCTGCTTTAAAATATAGATCATAAAGAGTTTCATAAATTGTTAAAAAAGGTCAAAAACATACTTCTGTAGCCTATCGACTTTATTATTATTTTTTAACACTGAGTTGTTTTCCGGTACTTTTTAATGGGGAAAAAGCTAATCTCAAAGCTAAGGAACAAATTGACAAATTCTGCCAAAAATAGCATGTTTATTTTCTTTATTCCTTGCACATGAACAAGGAAAACTAATTATTTTCTGTTTTTAAATTTTCTGCGAAACTGATTTAAACAAATATTTACATACATAATTAATAGCTACCTCGAAACAAATCCGGAAATAATTCACTGCAATTTTCAAATTGCATTTCTTGTATATTATGTTTTACAAAGTGAGTTTATTTTCCTCCGATCGCTTTATTAAAACTGACGTTTTCTGGAACTTTATGCAGTTTTGAAATAAAAGCTTCGTTTAATCGCGTATATATAATAATGAATTTTAAGCCTATTTTAAGTATTTTTCAACTATATAATCTATAGAATATTGCCATGCAATTGTTTAGGATATTCAGAAACATGTTAATTTTACTTATTCAATGTAGGACCGCAACATGTGAAAGCCGGTCCTACATTTTCAATGTATTTTGCAACAGAACTATTACTACTGAACACTAGAAGTTCATCCTTTATTCAAATATCGTTTGGCTGCATAGGAGTTTTCATAGCTTTCTCCATTCGTAACATGAATACGAACCAGTTTCCTTTAGAAAAATATCCATGAAAGTATTACTGCTCATAAACAGATATACCTCATGCCTGAAGTCCATTAACCTAATATAACCGCGATAAAATAATAAACCTAAGCATAAAAGAGCTTCGTATATATCGTTTAACAAGTTAAAATGTTCTACTGGAACATTAATTAAATGGTTACTGTTATTTTTTGCTATCATCTCTATCATATTTTATGTTTGCTATTA
Organism: Stegodyphus mimosarum; assembly: GCA_000611955.2. Taxonomy (NCBI): domain Eukaryota; kingdom Metazoa; phylum Arthropoda; class Arachnida; order Araneae; family Eresidae; genus Stegodyphus; species Stegodyphus mimosarum. The sequence continues at coordinate 95,347 of KK115889.1, read as the reverse complement.
TTTTCTTTAATAATAAATATTTTGAGTTAAAATAAAAATTCTTTCTTTAGAGCAGCTTATGGGAAAATAATCGCGCATATTTGGAGCAAAATATATGAAAAGCTGCTCAAAAATATGGCTATACCTTATTTTCTTTGACATTTCTTCTCTATGTATGGCAGTAATTAGAGTGCTTCTGTTTAAAGTCTTACATGAACATTTTTTATGCTGTTGTTTGCTGGTAGGTTTCCGTGAAATAGAATTTGATTTTTTATTTCATCTCAGTACAGTAAAATTAGCTTTTATATAATATTTATTAAGTAGTTAGAAGTGAAATATTTCCATACCCGCTAAGTTCTAAATTGGCATAAATGTTGTAGAAATAATTAAGTGACCAAAGTCATTTTTTTTGTGTTTATTATTTAAATTTAACATTGTTCAGAAGAGATTTGAGATGCGACTACAAAAAATGGGCTGCTGAGTTTTGCAATTAACAGTTGTGTTTTGGTAAAGCAACAATCGTTATTTAATTTTCGGCTGATTAAAATGACCCAGATTAAATGTAATGAAGTTATCTAATAGGTAGGCTTTGAAGAATTTTGTATCTTTATTTTGCACGTGGAATATTTCTCTACAACAGATTAATTCATTTGAAATTATGTAAAAAGAAGCAAACAATCCTCAAATGGAAATAGATCGGAAATGGTTGCATTTTGTGACTTTTGCATGTAAAGATATACAGCTCTTCTTTTTTATATTGTTGCGTTATACGGGTTCGTGGATTTGAGAGTATCCGATGAAAACACGATGCAGAACAATAAAAAGCACAATTTATTTACAAGAATCACTATTTACAGCACAGTTCCAAAATTACCTTTACAAGCGTCGAAAATCTACAATAACTACGCTGAAACTATCAGCAACACAGCTTCAGGCTGTAACTGTAAAGGTAGCTTCACGGCAACACTAAACTTATAATAAACACCGTGGAACAATCACCAATACACTGTCAAGCTATACTGTGAAGATAGCTTCACGGCAAAGCACTATCTCGATCGCTTTCCGTTCACAAAACTCTCGCGTAGCTTAGCACTCACAGTAAACAGCTATTCTCACACTTAATCACAATTAATCACACACTTCACAACCTTCACAATACTTCAGAATCTTCTCAACTGCCTGCTCTCAGAAACGCAAGGGTTTATATAGCTTTTCTTTAAGTTCCACACGTTTCGAGAAATATCTCGACAGGAAGTTATTCTAGAAACTTCTCGATTGGACCATGGGATATCGCCAATTTGGTCGCCAAATGGGCGATAAAGTCGCCAATCTGGCAACCCTACCATACACTATTTTATGGCAACCCTAGTGCTATGCCGGAAAGCTTACATACAGGCGCAACCGCCGAATTTTTCGCAACAATATGATTAAAATATTCTTCAGCAGTTTCTAACCTTTTTTCGTTCACTTACTCCTTAATAAATCCTTGTAATTAAACACTAAAGAATATTTCTTAACGCTTCCTTTAGAGCCTGTGACGCTCTCATCCTTCCAGTACTTCCACAGAATATCTAAAGGTTACTAACTATGTACTATTAACCGGTTGGCTGTGTTTTTAGTGCCCCTATGCCGCACAGACACTATATACTGATAGACATACTTGCCTTCTCCTGACTTCGAAACTGAACCACGGGTATGGCGCCGGCGTTACAAACCACCTCTGCTAAATCATTGCGTCAGACGTTTTAACACATTTGTGTAGAATTAGCAGTTCTTTTTAGTCTAGTAATTGAATTTGATTTTTGATTGCCAACTAGTAATGCACGATATATGTGGTGTAAGCAGTTTCAGGTATTTCATGTATTTTTGTAAGTATTGTTCAGTTGTTTGTTTACAATCTGTGCACCTTAGTCTTAACTTGTATTAAGTGTCATGAATCATTGAATTCTATCGAAATATTCTCTTATCTATGATTAGTTTATAACTGTTGAGCATTATTTTATATAAATGTTACAATAACTCAACTTGTAAACGTTATGTACAAGTGCCGGAGAAAAATACAATGGCATTTGTATTAACGCATCCTACTACTACATTATCCTACTTTGGTCATCTGTATAAGTCAGCCCGTTTCGTGGCACTTATATTAAGCGCAAGCTTTAAGACAATCCAGCACAAAATGCTTTTCTGCGGTTATAAGTATAATTTACAATACATCGTATATTCTAAACTTTCTTTGTATTAGTTAATATTCAAGAGTTATACTAAAACAAGGAAGAACTATCTGTATAAATAGTTCTGCATTCAAGAACTATCTGTATAAATAGCAACAATATGCAAACAAAGTTTATGAGGTATTTTTTCTCTCTTTTCCTCATGCTTTTGGCGTGCAACTGGAAACACAGACGAGACGCGTAATCGGGAGGTCCAGAGTTCGAATCCCAGCCAGAGCACTGCACAATTTTCACATCTCCATCATCAAAAAAACCTAATCTATAGTAGCGCACGAAATAAAAAGTGGTGGACAATAATTCGTTACCACCAGCATTTGGCGATTGAGTTCCCTCATTCCCAGTTGTCTTTTATATAAGGTATCTTCTCCTTCTTTCGCTGTGTGACTGGAAGTACGCTCGTCGCGTATTCGGGAGGTCTGGAATTCGAGTCCCGATGAGCGTACTGCACATTTTTCACGTCTCAGCATCAAAAACCCTAATGATTCTACAACCTTTTTAATGTAATACAACCGTGTGAATTCGAATTGTGATTAAAATGCTACCGAGAACAAATTTTGAACAGAACATACATATTTACAATTGTTATCTTCTTTAAGGGCCTTTATACGCCCATGTAAAATATTTGTCTTTGAATTCAATAAATGTTATGAAAGTACAGTGCAGAGATATGACCTGGCAGTGTTTTAGGCAATTAACTTTTCCAGCAAAACTCTTGTTTTATTTACTATATCAGGTGTTACAATGAAATTATTTGCGACAATTACACATATTTTGTACAAGACGCGTGAAAATAAATAACCACTTCTGGTGGTTAGTGTCAGTGACCACCGCCACAGAACACATCCCCACAAATCAATCTCTATGGTACTCATGGAAACAATTTTTCTTTTTCAAGCAGAGTGCAACTTTGCATGTTCTGCATTTCCCACAGTGTTCTTAAAGGCTTTTTCTTGGTGCTGCAGAGTGCACATTGTCGTGATGTTGTCTTCAATTGGCTGATGCTTATTTTCTTGAAGATGAATCGCTGCATCAACTACTGGCTTATGTTTCTTGATTGGCTTATGTTTCTTGATATATTTCTTGATTGCCATCTAGTGAGCTACAAGGGAAATTCAGAACAGTCAGTCTTGAAAACCACTCACACGAGTGAGTAAGACATTCACTAGAAAAGGTGGTTACATAGGTAACCACCGCCCTTTAAAGATTTAACTCTTGCTGGGTTGGAAACCAATTACGTATTCATATATCAATTATTTCTGGGTTCGGAGTCAGCTCAGCGCTTTATCGTCGCCAACTACTCTACCATCTGAACGGTTACATGTTTTGTATGAGAATTACATTATAAATAGTTCGGTAACCCGAATCATGCATTATAAAGTGAATTTTTAGTGAGTCAGTTTGGAATTCTTTTGAAATAGCGTTGCCGCGAAGCGAGAAAAACCTTCCAAAAATTTTGGGTTTCTCTTGGTTTCTCATATTGCATTTAAACAGCCTTTCCTATTAAATTCCATTAACATTAGAAATATTTTAAATTAGCAAAAGACCTGTAAAAAAATACTTTTTAATTTCATTAATTTGTATAGTCTTCCCATTCCTCATATCGTACTGTAACATCTATCTCTTCTTAATACTACAATGGTGCATTGAAGTTGGTACATTGATGTGTACTAATTAGCATTTAATCTTCTTTTATGTCATGATTAAATTTCAAGCAGGTATCAATTTAAAGCATCATGTCGATAATGCTAAAAAGCAAGAAACGGATTTTATATGTCCCCTCCCCCCACATACTCGTACCCATTAAAACTAGAGTTGAGTTGTTATGTGCATTCATCTTAAGTTAATAGCGTTAAATATTCTGAAATCAATATAATCTGTCTACTTCAAAGACCTGCTGCCCTCTATTGCTTTTGTACACTTTAATTCATTAGTTCTCCAAAAACTGAAAAGAGTTATTGATAATTTCAGAGCGAAAAATTTAAATACAGTAAAAATTAAAAGCCTGCCATGTTTAACAGAACTCATAAAGAACAATTTCGTTTCATCAAAACTTCCTTTATTTCACATATTTGTGGTTCCCATTAATTTTCAAATGAATGAGCACCGCCAGAGTAGTTTTTTTCCGTTAATTTTATTTCATTTTTACATTTTTGGTATATTTATTTCCAATAATATCCGCTGTAAATGTGTTTGTTTAAAAAAATGTTTTTTTAAAGAATCTGAATTCAATGAATTTGAATAACATCAAATAAATTCAACCGTCTCCTTTTCCAGTTCAGTGATTTTTAAGTTTTCACTCTTTGTGCAGTTTTCTATTATAGGCTTCTTTTTGAAACGATGCGCGAGGCTTTTCATTGCTCGCCATTGCTTAAACACCCTTTTACGTGAAGAAGCTTCAGATTTTATTGGAGGAGAAAAACTTTGCTAGTTTACTGGAGTGTGATATTATCAGGAAGTATTCTGAAATATTTATTCATAAGTTTGTTGATTTTTTTGGCAGCACTGTTTGGATTTCTAAGCTAATGCTGCTTTTAGAATTCCATAGCGGTACTCAACATTTATTGGCGGGAAAATATTATCTTTATATTTCAAGCGGTATTCATTCCTTCATTTTTTACTTTCAACCCGTAAGAAAGTTATTGAATAGGTTGCATGCTAAATGAGTTTTAGAAAAATAAATATTAATGTTGTTGAGCTTTAAGCTTATATTTCTTTAAAGAAATAATATGAATGCGTTTAAATAATTTTAGGGCTGCAATCGAACAACGCTATAATGAACTTCAAGAGATCGAACTTTTCGTTCGTTATATCCAATTATTCACTATATACGATTCGTTAAGGAAAGAAGATTTTCTCACGAAAATATAAAAATAGTTTTTTTTTTTAATATTTGTATGAAAATGCATAACAAAAAACATTGATGAATTTAACTTGAACGTAAGATATATATGTTTGTAAAGTAAAGAATCAATAACTTTTGTAAAGAATATCTTACGTTTTTCAATAGGTTTAAAGAATGCAAAAGATACACTCGAAGAGAAGAACTTGGATAGCAAAACAAACATAACAAAAATATAAGCAAATAACATTAAAAAAATTATAAGGATAAAAAAAATTATTCCCTAAAGACAAGTCAACAATGTATAA